>OX346246.1:65248358-65672782 GCA_947049315.1 Epistrophella euchroma | reverse complement strand
TTACTGCTATGAGTATTATTTAATAAAATATCAAATGCATTCAAATATCAAATTTTTCAAATCAATATGTGTTTAGTAATGGTTGAAGTGCCGATGTTTGTTGAAATCTTCCTCAGCGATCATGTTCTGTAACTCGCACATCGAAAAAATCAGTCGAGAAACGCTGAAAAATGGAGCAAAACTCATGTATTTTGTTTCAGTTTCCATAGTTTCATAGTTAATTTTGAATGAAACTTAATACTTTGGCGAAGCGTTACAATTTCCCCCTTACGTACCGAAATCATACAGCAACAGCAACTGATGGGCGCTTGCAACAAATACAGAATACTTTAAGATTTAGGTACTGATCATCCAATCCACAACTCAAGACGAATAATCAACATAAACCAGCATCAATAAAGCACATCAAAATCCTGTCTTCATCCAACCAGCATACATATACCAACCGGCAATATAAATCAGCACCCATCGACATGCGATCAACATTATCAGCCACAGCCATACCAACGGATTTTATTTTTTCTTGATCTATACATTTCTAGGACTTTGTTGCCTCATCATCAGGGGGGTTATAAAAATTGTTTTTTTTTTCGCAAATATTTAATTTAATATAGCTATCCAGGAAAATCGAAAAGAAAATTGCGTTTTTATATGAACCTTATGAAGCAAAACAAAAGGTATAACAACACCATCGGATTCATCAACATCGTGCACCACACAGTTCACAAATACAAAATAGTTCAAAGTCATCATTCAAACGAAATATGTTTTTTTCTTATAGTTCACACTTACTTGTTGAATCTTATCTCAAGTAGATTTATTTTGACAATATGCAGACGTTGTTTCATTTTTTTCATGCATTCAGTGTGAGAATGTGAGAAATTATAGGTCAATTTGAAGATTTAACAAGATTTATTTCAAATCTTCAAGATTTAAGAAATATATTTATTAGTATACACTTGCGAGCAAAAAAATGGAATCACTCTCTTGCTTCACGTAAAAACAATAATTGCTCTCAATGTAATCGACATGCATGAATGTTTATGGTATCGTTAAAACGCTGGAACCATAAGTTTTGAATCAAGGTTAAAAACATAACAATCACTTTGGGATTTCAAGAGATAATCGTCACAATTGAAGAATGTAAGAAATTAGCTCGAAAATTAAACATATACGACAAAATTAAGCGAAATCTTCCCTCGACCACCACCAGTTACAAAAACCAGCTCACTTTTCCTTCAATTGAAATGACTGCCTGTATCATAAAAAGCCCTCCTTGGTAAGTCACGGTTTCGACAAAACAGCTTTGTGCAAATCGCTCGCAAGGTCGTCGGTGTGTTCTGCCCCTACGATCACTTTCATTTTGCACTCATCCGAGAACATAACTGGCTGAACAGAATAGAATGACTGAACTGAAGCCGCAGACGGAACTGGAAGAGCTGTCAAAAAGTCTCGTACGTTATTTTTTTTACATGTCCACAATGGAGCTGTACAGCTTTGAAAGTATTTTGAAGAAAAACAAAAGAATATTGTTGTGTACAAGCTCAGAATTCACATTTTTTGTTTCCAATAATTTTCCTTTTAATACATTATTTTTTTCGCGATACAAATAACCGCAATATTTTTTTCCGACCCAAAAAGTTGTTTTTTTTCTTCATACAAATTGAAACGTCAAAAGTGCCGTACGTGAAAAGTTAAAAGTTGGTGAACTCTTCCGTCTGCGTCTGCAGTTCCGTATGCGTCTACGTTCCGTTGTGTTCGCAACATTGAATTTGCGTGTATTCAATATTTTGACAGCTATTCCAGCTCCGGCTCCGGTTCCGTCTGCGTCACCATTCTTTTCAGCCAGTAACTCGCCTCCATTGCTCAACTTCCCAATTTTAGTGCACTAGAGAAAATCGTAATCAACCTTGTCGGTGGTCTGCAGTCAATTTTGATCCCCTGTCAGGTCGTTTCGGGGTAAAGTCTGCTTCTTTAAGTCATCTTCCATCTGTCCATTCACTAGCAATTCTTCATCGTATCTGTTTGAGTTGTTGTTGGACGTTTAAGGCTAGTCAAATGACGATATTGGAGAGAAGTCATTGCGATGAATCTTTCATATCTCTAATTGGTACACCGGCGCCGTCAAATTTTGGAATTCGCACAAACTTTCCAGTTTCCCTGAACGTTTTGAAGATCTTTGATACAAAATTTGCTCAGATGGAGCTGACGGGTTATTCCTTATGTCGCAGTATGTAGTGTAACAACTTATCCATTTATTTCCAAGATTAGAAGGCCTGTTAAATCGAGATTATGTAACAGTTCACTTTTGACAGCACACCGATGGACAAAAACCAATAATGGGCGCGTATATTGCCTATCAATGTTTCCTACTCGTGCTTCCTTTTTTAGTATAATTTCTTAGTTTCGTTATTTTGGCGAATAACACCGAAACTATTTTTATAAATTTAGCTACAATTAAAAGTTTGAAGTTCAAGCTTTAAAATGTGACCATTAACATTTAAGCATTAATATTGTATCCATATAAATTGTTCCTTTAAAAGGCGAAACGGAGTGATTCAATTTTTTGCTCGCAAGTGTATAGTAAATGTTCTGGATTTGAAGAAGATTTCGGTAAATATACTGAGATCTCAGTTTGGTGGTTGGTGGAAACGACATATTAGGTTTGGTTTATTTGGTACCTCTTATAGACATTTTTGGTAATAAAATGTTTGTAGTAGTTTCCCTCAGACTGGAATCAGATTCCAACCTTTGTTTTCTCTACTTGCTCCTTCTGAGTTGCCAAAGTAAATTTCTTTTTTCCATTATATCGTAGGCTGAGTCTACTCCTGCAGCTCACTGTAAAAAGCTTTGCTATTGAAACGTGATGATATATTTGTCTATGAATTTTAAACGTTGTTCAGGTAGTGGATGCAGGTGGTGGATAAAAATTCTTTCTTTGTTGTTCTTTGGACGTCAGATTTCATTTAATGTACTTGATCAAGTAGGTCTATCCTCGGGTTTCAGCACGTTAAACGAAAATGATCGAACGATATCGTTTTTTAAATATCTGAGTTTTATTTTCTCTCGGCATATGGTAGAGAGAGCAGAGGTGGAAACGATATCGTCCGATGATAGTTTATGATACAAATTAACGGCAATTATGCTGAAAACCAAGAAATATATGCTGAAAGCCAACACCCCCCAACCAACAGTGGGAACAACATCATGCCGACATCGCAAATTCCATCACGTACGCGATGCTACATGTGGGAACTGCGAACAATCTGTCAGCGATCAAATAGTATTTAAACCTTAGAATTTAAGAACTTTTTGTCAATTGTTATCAAATAAGCGGAAACGCTGCCCAAGAAATATTTTATTTTTTTTAAATAAAAATAATTGTATAAATTATTTACTTACATACTTATTTTTATTGAAAAGTTAATTTTTTTTTTCAATTTGTTCACACTACAGACCTTTTATTAGCCGATAGTTTATTTGGGTTGGCCTGATATATTAAAAAGTCGGGTTAGAAGTAGTAAGTGCGCACACTAGACCGACTAACTATTAATTGGTCGTGCGAAGTCAGTTTTGGCCGAGAACAACAATCGCATAATGGCAGTTAATACAGAAATGCAATTATTGTTCTTGTACAATGGAGGTAGACAAATCGAGAGTATTGGGTGCATCCTTTCAACACCTTTCAACAGTGATAGATTATCATTAAGTGGAGAATTTTATGGGATTCATGGTAGAATTTACTTTCAGTATTCGTTGCCTTTGCCTTGTTTTGATTTATCATCGGCACTAAGCTGATTTCAACGCCACGCCTCCGCGCCGCCGTCGTTACACCCAGAAAAACTGACATTTTGGTGTGCTTAACTGGCTGAACAGAATGGTGACGCAGACGGAGACGGAGCCGGAGCAGGAATAGCTGTCAAAATATTGAATACACGCAAATTCAATGTTGCGAACACAACGGAACGTAGACGCATACGGAACTGCAGACGCAGACGGAAGAGTTCACCAACTTTTAACTTTTCACATACAATTTGACGTTTCAAATTGTATGGAGAATAAAAACAACTTCTTGGGTCGGAAAAAAATATTGTGGTTATTTGTATCGCGAAAAAATTTATTTATTAAAAGGAAAATTATTGGAAACAAAAAATGTGAATTCTGAGCTTGTACACAAGAATATTCTTTTGTTTTTCTTCAAAATACTTTCAAAGCTGTACAGCTCCATTCTGGACATGTAAGAATATAACGTACGACACTTTTTGACAGCTCTTCCAGTTCCGTCTGCGGCTTCAGTTCCGTCATTCTATTCTGTTCAGCCAGTTAAGCGGCCCATACACACAACACTTGTTTCGACACTGGTGTCGGTGTATTCAAACGTGTTGTGTGTGTATTCAAGTGTCTACACCGATTTCTGTGTCGAACATGGTGTCAAGAAAATCAAAATCTTTAATTTTTTGTGTCGGTGTTGCTAAATGTGTTGCGTGTATGGCGGAAGGCCACACTGGTGTCATGACACCGGCGCATACACTTGTGTTGTATGTATGGGCCGCTTTATGGGCTGGTGAAATCATTGGTCCTTACTTCTTTGAAAACAATGGGTTACAATCAATGGATACCGTTATAGCACCATGATCAATTGATTTCTCGTTCCTGAATTGAACCGCCTTGGTGTGGGGGAAGTGTGGTTTCAAAAAGACGGCGCAACATGTCACACAGCGCGTGCCACAATTAAATTGTTGAAGGAAACGATTTTTGAGCGCATAATTATAAGTTTTGGACCTGAGAGTTGGCACCCAAGATCGCTAGAATATTTTCTGTGGGGGTAGTCGCTAGTCTATACACCGATAAGCCAGAGACGATCGAAAATTGGATCTCAATGTACTACATCTACGATCCAGTCGCGGTGGCGATATGCCAGAAATCGTATTTTTCATATAAAAAAGACGAAAAATTATTTATCAAATAAATTCAAGTTTGTGGCAATTAATACAATTATTGATCTGTGTGTTATTTCATTTTATAGTTCTTTAACTCTAAAAAAAAATGCATTTTATAAGAAGATAACAACTTTAATCGGCTCCCAATTTTGTAAATTTAAAATTTTCTCACTTAAACATCACAAAATTTCTTAATAGATATAGTTAGGATAGGCAGGTATATATTGCCCCTTTTTTGTACCTATACCATAAGCCCAATGCATTACTTATTCAATTTAAAATTCGGGTTTAACCCTTCGAGTTATAGAAAACTTATCCGGGTTAACCTACAGGTCTACCCTCTCACAGCTATAGTTTAACCATAAAAAAAGCATTACAAATGTTTAACCCAATTGTTTGTTCTGTTACTACGCTTTTTCGCTCGTTATCTTTATATTCAAGTGAAATGTATGCGCATGGATATGAAGGTGTGTATGAAACGACAGGATGAGTGTCCTGGCCTGAACTGAACTGAACTGCCCTAGCCTGGACTTATAGAACGTAGGTATAATGGCGAAGTTTCAGCATTTAAACTAGGAGCACACCGTAACGTAACCGTATACCTACTTATGTATATGTATTCAGGGAAAGGCCAGTTTGAAGTTTTGTATAAGTAGAGTGTGATATGGAGGATACCTATAGTGTGAGTGGGGTTAAAGATCCTGGTGCCTCAACTATGGGTTAAGTGGTGCTCCATGATGATGGCAGGCAGTTAACAAAATTCATTTTTGTGCACAAGGACGAAGGCAAACAAAAGTTGATATCCTTTCCAACGAAACCAAAAACTCAACCCCCAAGTTTCAACCCGGCCGGCCGGCATGACAACCCAAAATCCAACACACCCACCCACAAAAGAATGCCGTATGACTAAATAAATAATTTAATTTTGAAGGGCATAATGACAGAGAGAGGACTTTTTTGTCAGTTATTTCACAGCAACTTATGTACTATGTCTGTATCATTGGTAGGTATGTGTGTTGCGCCGCATATGAATGTGAGTATATAGTTATGTTTTATGTATGCGTACATGTCCGACTTAACGGAGCTTTGTTTTTAATAGCGCTGCAGTGCAGTTCTATACAATGTTGCGGGTTGTTGGCTTGGCTTGGTTTTCATGAATTTTTGTTTTATTCTTATTTTATTTTTTTGTTTGTTTCTCTGCCTTAGCCTGGCTTTTGTTGTTTTTGTATTCGTGATTGTCTGCACTTGCTGAATGAAGTGTATAGAGCTTTTGTTTGTTCGTTTATATTTCTACCTATATAGCAGGAAGAATAATAAAAACAAAAATAAGGAGGTGGGGGATGGTCCTGGAAAAAGAAAATAAAATTAAAAAAAAGTGAAATGAAAAAAACAAAAAGACAAAGAATCATATGACAGAAGAAAGAAACAAAAAAAAAAATACGAAAACGTTCATTTTATGACCAAGAAAATGTGGGTCAGAACAATCAGCGCCAGTTGAGAGAGTTGAATCTGCATAAATTCACTTTTGTCATTAATAACAAGGATGTGCATATGAAAAGCATGCAACGTACCTATATATGAACATACACAGACGTCACGGTTTGTTCTAATATGAAAAATTCAGATTGGAGCCTTTCAGGACAATATTATTGAAGGCTCCATTCAACCATACTTGCAGTAGCATTGTTGTGTGAAATTTCTTCAATTAAATATTTCTGTGATGCTAGAGACATGGTGTGGGCACTTTTTACCTGCCAAAGCAATAGACCACGTTTCAGGTTCGTTAAAAATAAAATGCATGACTGGATCGCACGAACTTGTAGTTAAAATCTATATAATTAAGCTAAGTAGGTATCAATGATGTATGTAAATGGTTCAATAACGTAATGATAGATATCTTTAACGAAAAAAGATTAAACAAATTAGAATTATGGAAAGCTTGGGCATAACGGGCCCCTTAAGGATTATTGTTAATAAAAACTGCAAACATTTCTAAAGAATTTTTGAGGAGGAAATTTTATTAGAAAGATACCTATTTTTTGTTTAAAGTAGTTATATGTTATGTACCTACCTATTATGTACAGTCAATAGATTTCGACAAAATACCTATAGATGCCAAATTTTATGATATTCCTAAGAACAATGGCAAAACACCCGTCCCCCTTATGTTAATAACATTTTTAAAATTCCGTCTTAAATACCGTTAATGAATTTGGATACAAATCAAGGAAGAAGTGCAACTGCCATTTTTATTCAAAAAAGGGATTTCTCTATAAATAGCAAGCGATAGTGTTGAAGCTATGGTAGATTGTGTTTCAGAGCTGACCTGGTCATTTATTTGATATAGAAATACAAACAGGCCCCAGTATGCCGCAGTTTCCCCTACCAAAAGATATAATTGTTTTCTGTTTGATATATATATATTTTTTTTTTATTATGTATTTTTATAAACCAGGGTCTGTTTTAGTCTGCAGTTAAAAATGTTCTATAACATCTTCAAAAAAAAAAAAAACAAATGAACAAGAAATGTCCTTAAGCAACCGCAGCCGCACAAAAACAACAAAACATTTATGCTCTCATGTCGCTGATGGTGCTTATAGCGGGGTATAATGGAAGCTGAAGTGATATCGACTGAGTGTATAGAGAAAATTCTCAGAATCTGGTGCGCTAGCTACCAAAAAGTGCGAGCTGGCATAGAAAAGTGATAGCCAAATCGTTCCAGAGAATAAGAAAAGTTGGTTTTGTTTTTGTGCAAGATCACAAATCAACTTACGCTGTGCGCATGGTCTGGTCAATCATTTTAACGGGTACAGTAAAACCAGCTTAAGAGAAACTGCAAAATATCACTATCTTTCTTTCAATTAAACGAACCTCGCTTAAGTGAAAAAAAAATTCACTTTAGCGGAGTCTAAAAATTCCATTAGGCCGAGAATTAATCCTAGAAACAATTGTATTTAACTTTTATTTATGTTGTATTTTCTTTTTAATAAATGCCAAAATGCGTTTACCTCTTGGGTCATTTGAAACGTTGTTTTGGATTTTTGTTTGACAAAGCAATTTGTTCAAAAAATGTATGTAAAAGTTTGTGAAATAATTAGAAATAATTAGAAGTTCTGTGCGATTCATTTTTTTTACTTCAGAGAGTTTTTTTTCAATGAAGAATATAAAATTGAACTGAAAATATGTTAAAGGTATCCAAGGGCCTCCTCATGTAAAACGAAAACGATCGGACGATATCGTTATCACCATTGCTATCTCTCTCATATCAGTAGAGAAAAAAAAGATAGCTATCTTCAAAACGATATCGTCCTATCGATTTCGTGTTACGTGATGAGGCCCCGGGTTTTCCGCTTAAGCGAGTTTCACTTAAGCGGAGTGTTTTAAAAGTAATTGGTCGAAAAATACTCAGGGATAAAAAAAAAGTGTTTCAAATAAGCGGGTTTTTCTCTTAACCGGGTTTTACTGTACTCACAAATGGGTAGTCGTAATATTTTGCGGGAACACTAGAGTGAATTATGAATACTCACAACTGAGTACTCATTCTGTGTAGGTACAGTGCTCTGTGTGCTCGTTAGTAAATGAGTATTCATCTCATACTGTTTTCAAATATCAAGTAATGCATTAATTCACGCAGCAAAAGTTAATTAATTGTGAATAAAAAAAAAGTACAAGCTTTCGTCATTCCTTAAAAGGTGAATTCAGATTTTTCTGTCAGCATTTTTGTTCAATTTCAAACAAGTATTTGATGTCCGTGAGCCGTTTGGACTTCCACACTACTTGTAAATTCGTCTGCTGCATGGTTGGAAAAAAAACAAGCTAAAGCTAATGAATAGGGCTGGCAACGAGACCGAGACTAGTCTCGGTCTTGGTCTCGGTTTCGGGACCGAGACGAGACTACTTTAAAAGCACCCGAGACGAGACCGTATTTTTGGTACTGAAATTCGCCGAGAGTCTCGCTGGTCTCGGTGGTCTCGGTGATTTGGTTTCGGTTTTCGCTAGAAGAAATATTTCATTATATTTTATGTTTAATTTTTATAATATTCGCAAGTTTTTTTTGCGAAATATAAAATATTCTATACGCGTTAAAATATCGAACCACATACATACACTGACAGACAAAATAAAGTGCAAAAGTATTAGATTAATTTTCAAAATACCGCTATTTAAAAGCAAAGAGTGTTTATCATTCCATTTCATGTTCTGACGTCACATATTCTCAGTTGCTTACTCTTAAAAAAAAAAACAATCCATTGTTATGTCTAATTACTATTAGTTGCGGTATTTTTGGAGCATATACAATTTAACTCGCGACAAAATAAAGTGCATTTTTATTATTCCCTGCCAAAAAGTTTTAAGTTTTAAAGAAAAATATTTACAATTGATAAAATATAAAAAGGTAGAAGCAAAAGATCCCAATTTATAATAATTTCCGTGTTAAATTTTATTTTTATTACTTATAGCTTAAGTATGAAACCGTTAACATCTGAAGTGAAGGAATTGCTTGTTTTGGACCGTCAACGGGGCTTTATATTCCATAAACTGGCAGAAAAATATGGATTATCCATTTCTATGGTAAGAAAAATCTGCCTCAATTTCTTTGAACGAGGAACTGTTGCTAGTTTTAAAAGTTCTTGCGAAAGGAAGCGGAAGACAACTGCAGTTGATGACCGCAGAATTAAAATTCAGGCTAGAAAGAACCCTTTATCTTCCGCCAGAAATATTAAAGAAGAATTGCAGTTAAATATAACAGCAAGGACAGTACAAAGGCGACTCCATGAAAGCGGTTTAAAAAACTTTTTTGCAAAGAAAAAGCCGTTACTCCGTTCAGTTAATATTCAAAAACGGTTAGCTTTCGCTAGAAAGTTTTTAGTGAAGCCACAATCGTTCTGGGAAAACATTATTTGGTCTGACGAATCCAAATTTGAATTAAAAAACTGTAAGGGAAGAAAGCGAGTTTGGTGCAAGCAATCCGAAAGACTCAGCCATAGGTGTTTACAAAAAACGGTGAAGCATGGTCATGGGTCACTTATAGTTTGGGGATGTTTTTCTTTTAGTGGCGTTGGAAATATTGTCAAAATTGGAACCAAAATGACGGGTTCTAGTTACGTGAACATTGTTAGAGAAAATTTAGCTTCTTCTGCTTCTAGAATGTCTTTGGAAAGTTATATTTTTCAACAAGATAACGATCCAAAGCATATAAGCAGAGTAGCTAAGCAGTTTTTTTACCGAAAATAAAGTTGACGTACTAGAATGGCCAACCCAATCTCCCGACTTAAACCCTATTGAGCACCTTTGGTCCATTTTGGATGAAAGGATTCCCTTAGATCAACGTCGCAATTTACAATCTTTTTGGGAAAGCCTCCAAAATGAATGGGAGAGAACTCCAGATCAAATCTTGAAGAACCTGGTTAGCAGCATGCCCAAACGTCTTGCTGCAGTTATTCAAAATAAAGGAGGAGCCACTACCTATTAACATTTTTCTTTTCTGAAACTGAATTCCTATTTTACGTGATGATCTTTCGAATTTGCACTTTATTTTGTCTCTTCTATTTTCTTTGAATATTGCTATTTTATTTAATTTCTAACCTACATTTTGTATATAACTTTAAACGATTACTTCTGTGGACGTAAGATAATCTGAAAAATATGAATAAATTATTTTTTTTAAGAAAAATAAATCAGAACATATCATACTAAATAAAATATTATTGAAAATAATTTTTGCACTTTTTTTTGTCTGACAGTGTAGTTTTTATAGGTGCACTGCGAAAATCCAGAGAAAAATACGTATGCATGTCGTTGGAATAGAAATCGCTCATTTTTCAGACTTTGTTTTCCCCGCCGAAAAAAGTTTTCCGATTTTATTTTTTGCTGCAGAAACAGTTGATTTTAGACCTTTTGGGTAACATTTAATGTGCCCATAAAGTAAAAATAAAAGGTATTGAAGATACGAGTTTAATATTAATTTCTCCATGTTGGTCTCCGCCATTTAAAACATTTTACTTTTGGAGGCTGTGTTGTTTCATAAATACAATGGGCGCGTTCGCCTCAGCTATCCGGAAAGGTTTGTGTTGTAATCCCTTGTTAAAAAACTTCTGATGTCAGCTGCCGTAACAACAACTCAAGCTATGTGAAAATTTTTGGGATAGGTGGATAGCCTATCTGACTATCACCCGAACGCAAGGAATGATAAGAAAACTTCAGAATCAAATTGGGCATGTTTGTTTGTTTATTGGCATTCCAAATCGGGCAGTTCTTTCGGATAGCCAATCGAAAAGGTCAATAGTTCAACACGAAAGAAACCAAGGCTAAGGATGAGACCGAGACCGAGACCGAGACCGAGACCGAGACCGAGACGAGACTGGCACATTAAAATTTTCACGAGAAAAAGGCGAGACCGAGATCGAGACGAGACTTGGTTAGGCGAGACCAAGACCGAGACCGAGACGAGACTGTAATTTTTCGATTTTGACGAGACCGAGACGAGACTAACAAAAGTCTCGCCTGGTCTCGTCTCGTTGCCAGCACTCCTAATGAAACCTAGCGAAAGCTATTTTAAAATAGCTATTACTAAATCAAATCAGCTTTCAATAGCTAACTTAAGCTTTTATTCACGCAAAAGCTAGCTTTTAATTAAAAATCCAAGTCTTAGCTTTTGATATTTTTTTATTCACAAGGCTCAATGTCTTTAAACTAGTTTCAAGACATTCGTGCAGACCTTTAAAAGGTTCTATACATAATAAGAGTAGGTATAATTAAAATCCTTAGAGTCATTTGAAAATCCGGAAAATTTAAATGGCAGCCTCCTGTTCTTGATGACCTTAATTTCCCCTTAAGGAACTGACATTCAAAAATCTTTTTGCTAAACTTCAATCGAATCAGTGCACTTGCTTTGATAAAATCCAGTAGATGCAACAAAAAATATTATTTAGTTCTAGAAAAGTGGCAACATTGAAAATTTCTCACAATAGAGGTATTCAAGACCTATCTTTGAGATATTGACTGGGATATTATGGTCACGTGTTTACCTTCCAGACACCATTTCCCATGATTGAGCTGTAGGTATTATCCCTGTCAAAATTTTCATTCTGATATTTTCGCTGAATTTTTGTTTTGCTAGTTTTAAAACTTATTATGTATGTCACTGAATGTGAAACATGCAATGAAACAAGTATATAGAATCTCGATAAGAGCTTACAACTATTCGTTCACCAGGATCCCATTCAATCGGCTTCCATTATTCACATAAAAAAATCGCAGCTTTACTCATTTTATTTTTAACTCTCTCAAAAATTGAACACTGTTGCAGTGGCACAGAGCCAATTTAATCAGATTACTTCGACCCCCAGCAAAAAAAAATAAAAAATAGGGTGTTACTTCCA
The DNA here is from genome assembly GCA_947049315.1 of Epistrophella euchroma. Taxonomy (NCBI): domain Eukaryota; kingdom Metazoa; phylum Arthropoda; class Insecta; order Diptera; family Syrphidae; genus Epistrophella; species Epistrophella euchroma. The sequence continues at coordinate 65,660,460 of OX346246.1, read as the reverse complement.
GGCCAGTAACACACACATGTATGTATATGGAAGATATACTCGTATTGAGTACAGAGTATTACCAAGTATTCCATTTGTATGTGCATCAACCGAATAACCCACTCGGTTTAATCTCTTCTGATGAATCCCGAATCCGCTTCGTTTTGTTGGTTTTTTTTTTTAGCTTCGATTTGGGCATGTGAACATGTAAAAAGAGGAATTACAAAATTTCCCATTACTACAAGTCTTTGCTCCAAACAACCCCAAATACCGCCAACGCAACGTGGCAGAAATCCTCTAAATCAGGTTCGCACTTAATTCTTATGCCTGCAGATTGGCGTTCCAATGTCCTTGTACAACAAGTGAATAATAATTACAATATTAAAATATTCTGTTCACTTTGCAATACAATGTCCGTTCGACAGATGGTAATGGCTGCATTTCGGTCTCAATCTGCCGCCAAGGACAACACAAGGACATAATTCGGTGTGAAAAAGGGATTTAATCGATTTTTATTTTTATTTCTGTGTATTATTCGAGTATAGGTATTTTTTTTTGTTCGGGTGGTTCATCCTCTTTAAGGATTAAATGTGACAGAACATGATACACAAGCAGCAGCAACACCATTACCTACACTAGAACAACAATTATTGACTATACGAGGAGGGCGAATGGAAAATCGAAAATATATCGGATAATCTCTTATTGAGTGATGTAACGTGGTAGAATCCTTAAAAATAAAAACACGAAGTTTAAACAAAAACAAAATGAATGCCACCCTAAAGCGGCATATCAGCAGCTTTTTTTTTGTAAATTTTGTTTTGTTTTGTTTTATGAGAATGTCCTTTGGGCATAACAAATTGCCTTTTATACCACAGCTTGTCAATTAGAACACCACCTATACCAGCAAAGTCAAAGTCCTTTCGATGTATAAGAGCAGACGAAGTTAAGGTGATTTATTCACTTCAAGGGTTTGCTTGAGCTTTTGGCGAGGTGTAGGTATAGAGTGGCAATATCGGGGGATGGAAATGGAGACGACGAAGACACTTTTATCTTCCGATTAAATTGCTAACAAATCGCTTGGAATTGAGCTTCGTTGAAGTTGTTCCCAATCCATGAGTATGATGATGATGATGATTATGGTGGTGGTGTGGTCTGTGGTGTGGTTTAGCGTACAGAAAATTAGAGTGAAAGAAGAGCAGTGACAAAATCCTTGGGGAATGAATGTTATTTAATGACACTGTTCTTCAATTATTCTGGCTGGTTGCGATTTGTTTGACGTTTGTGTACTCAAACAGTCAAGATGATTTTGATGAAGAAGAAGCGAAATTAAATATTCAAGAGAAAACTATTCCATTCATTTGCATCACGAAGGCAAGAAGATTGATAAATAAGGAGGGGAAGGGGGGACAAAGCGAGAACTAAAGAGAAGTAGAATGAGTGATCTCTTGACTTGGTTCAGTAACTGGGCTAACTCGATGAAATCATAAATTTATTATTTTAGCTGTGATTGAAATAGATGTGGTTATGGTGGTCTCTCTGTGATTATTAAGGACACTTTGTGCAATTAGTTCAATGAATTTTATTTTATTTAATTATGATTTGTTTCAGTTGAATAATAGCTGCGTTCTCTAGATATAACAATTGTTACCAGATCTTAACTATGATGAGAAGGTTGAGGGGTGAGTTTCTTTTTTTTAACATTTATTTACTCCGTTAAGTTTTACTCGCAAATAAAAAGTAGGTACTATTATTAAAGACTCGATATTTGGATCAAACTTAACATTACGATAAAAGACAAGAGGAAAAACGACGGTCTCGCAATTTTCTCCATCTGTCTGCTCGACTGCAGCCTAAACTGATTTTGTTTAAAGTTGGTGCCAAACTTTTTTTCAATTTCTTTGACACATCAAGGGCCAAAAATAAAGGCACCTGCCATAGGTAGGTAGACCTATGTATTTTTAAAATTTTTATTTTTTTTTGTTTTAAATGGCTGAACAGATTTTTTTTTAAAATTAAATAATTTTAAAGGGTAAAGGCTACGTTTGTTGAAAAATGTTTGTCCCGAAAAAAAGTATATTAATGTTTAATGCCACCTACCTAAAAACTATTATTCTGTTTCTACTTTTCTCAACAAAAAAAAGTATACATAATTTATCTACATAATTTAGAATGTTTTCTATGTTTTTTAGTATATAATTATGTATAGATATGTATAAACAGTAGCCGTGGCGTGATGGTTAGTGCGATGGACTGTCATGCCAGAGGTCTAAGGTTCGATCCCCAGCCTCGCCATCTATTTATTTAAAAGAAAAACGGCTACTGCCTCTTGCGAGGAATTGACAAATCCTCCAAGAGTATCTCCTGTCACAGAAAAGTGCCGCTCGTTAGCCGTTCGGATTCGGCAATAAACTGTAGGTCCCCTCCATTCCTGCAGACACGCACACAGGAATGGTTGAGAGTTGTAAGTCACTAGGCCCTAGTTCTTCATGAGCTGTTGTGCATTCGAATTTATATTTATATTTTATGTATAAACATTTAAAAAAAAATATTCTTCTTTGATTTTTAAAAAAAAGTTTAAAAATTCTTATTTTTCGAAAATGGTTTATCGATATTTAGTAAACTTGGCGACAAGAGCTATTTTAACAAAATAATATTTCAAACACGAATTCCATACCTACATCAAATTAATAACTTTTAAAGACAACCTTTTTTTTCTTGAAAATAGATCATAAAATTTTGGTTAATTTAATTAAAAAAATTGAGTTCCTAAAGTACCGTTGAGCGAAGATAACAGCAAAATTAGAACCCTTATTCTATATAAGCTCATATCTCATCAATGCACGGATTGTATAATGTGTTTTTTTTCTTATTCCGAATGTCAATAAAACAGTGACATTTTTGATACCTCATTTGCTATTTTACGTGCTGCACAAGCCTCACAATCTTAATTTTAAATTAATCGGGAAATCAGAAAAATTTTTCGGAATTGTTTGTTTGTTTCATTTCTCTTCGTAGTGTATCAAAGGTAAAAGGTCCTTTAGTTAAATAATTGTGACAATTTTAAAAGTTAAGCTTTTTTAAAAAAAATTATAACTAACGTTTTAATTGTTAGATTAAAACAATTCTGTAACTGCGAAGGGGAACCCCCTTCTAACCTAAAACGGAAGAGAGGAGCAATTGAATTTTAGATTATTGGAATTCGAAATTTCAGAAATTTGAAAAACTAATTATACAAAGTTATTTCATAATCAATAAATCTTACAGGCAATTTCGTAAATTTTTAAGCTAAAAACATTCTTAATTCAAAAATTGATAAAGTCTTAAGAATTTTGAAAAACAATATTCTAAATTTTTATTTGTCCAAAACCCTTCTAGAAAAGAGTTAGGCCAATGCCACATGAGCGTCCAAATGGACGAACTTCCTTTTGGAAGCGCGTCCAGTATAAAACTCTTTTGATGTCACACGAACTTCTTTTTGTACGCGCGGACGGAATATTTTACTAAATTAGTTCCTTTTCTTTGGTTAATAAATCAAATTAATAAAGAATTAGTGGGTGAAAATCAAAAAAACGGCCCCTACCGCCTTCCTTGTTGTAATGAGTCCTATAAAATGTATAACATTTTTGTAGAGGGGAGTTGGGGCGGTAACAATATGGAATATTGTTTTTTTAAATTCTGAAAATTTTTATCAACTTTTGAATTTAGAATACTTTTTTGCTTATAAATTGATTAAAAAACCTCAATTGCCGCGCTTATTAGGTTTATGCCTATAAAACTACATACCAGCATTATTTTAGACAAGGGTTCAGGGAATAACTTTACATAATTATTTTCTCAAACTCTACATTTTCAATTTAGAAATCCAGGAATCAAATTCAATTTCTCACCCATTACGTTTTAGGGTAGAAGGGGGTACACCCTCAAAAAATTAAAGCCTGACATTTTATCTTTGTTTTAAGATCTTAACATTGAAAATTGGATCATTACAACGAAAGATATATTTTTATTTTTTAAAAATCTTAACTTTGAAAATTTCCACAATTTTTGCAACTAACGGACCTTTCTCCACTGGAAGACTACCGAGAACAATGAGCCAAACAAACAATTTCCATGCAATTTTTCCGATTTCTCATATAAATTAAAATTAAGATTGTGAGGGTTGTGGTTGTTTTCCTGACATTTTTGGAATAAGAAAACAACAAATTTAACCATGTATGCATTATGGGCTCATAAAACAAGGGTTTTCTAATATTGCCGTTATCTCAGCTTAACGTTACTTTAGGAACTCAATTTTTATTAATTTGATTTTGGATACATATTTCTATTATTTGTGAAAATTTCAACAGTATTTTTTTGACCCATTAAAAAGATAGAAATAAAAAACACAAGAAAATTCATCTGCAAATTATCTGGAAGCGCGTCCATTTGGACGTTCGTGTGACCATACTAATTTACGACAGTACCCCTCATGCCGTTTTACAATCTGCGCGGCATGAGACAAAGTTGGACGCGCCGACGATACCAATAAGTGGACTCTCGTGTGTCCATTCCTATAAGTTTTCTTGGTTCTCAGGACGTACTTCCAAATGGACGCGCAGAAAAAGACGCTCGTGTGATATTAGCCCTAAGCGGGCCAAATGGCCCCGCCCCGAGCCAAAATCCATCGCGTGTGGGAAAACTCAGATTAAAAAAAAAAAAAAAAAAAAAAAAAAATAGAAAAGGCAGGTACCGGCGGCGGCGCGGCGGCCGGCGTTTCACGGGCTTATGTTCAGTTTTGTTTTTCCTAGATTGATTTTATTTGCTGTCTTGTCCATTTTATTCGTATTTGTTACAGTTAAATTTGTTTAATATTGGTCATAAGAAGTTGACATTTTCCTATAAAGGAATCGAACTGTCAAAATAGGCTCTATCGATCGTGTATGGCACCCAAAATTTGGCCTTAATGTTCTAACAGGGGTGAAATAATGGATGCATTCAAAAATGCATGCTTAAATAATTCTGGCAACAGTTTAAATCTGGCAATATTCAGAATTTCACAACGGATCAAAAGTTCCCAAGTACCTACTATTTTCGTAAAAAAAAAAAATAGACCTACCTTTTTTTAACTTGCTTACATTTTATTAGGTATAAAATCGACTATGCTCCTTAGATACTTACAGCCTTATACTTAAAACACAAATTCGAATACTTTATTGGAAATGGGCTTTTTTTTAAATTCTTTTTTAACTGTGAACCGTTAGCTTTCTTAACTCCGGAGATTGAAGGATATTAGCTAAATTCTTGTTGATGGAAATTAATGTTCTGTATTGAAATTTAATTTAATTTCATTCATCAGGTTTTAGGGAAGAAAATAAGAGCCTTCATAAATTTTCTTAGTAGATTAGATACCTACCTTACTGACAATTTAAATTCATCTTTGGAAGTGGGTACTTCATTTTTTTTTTAAACCATAATAGAATGCATATTGAGTTGAGTTCAGTACTTAAAGAAAAAATTATTCCTCCCTTAAAAAGTCTTGCCCTTGAATTTCAAGCCCCATCATAAATTAAACGAAAAAATAAATTGGTCTGAAAACTTGGCAAAGATTTATGAGACAGTTAAGTCAGTTGTAATTGCCAAAAACGAAGAAGTTATTTATATAGGTATATATGATGGGCCATGAGGGCCAAATAAATATTTACAATAATTTGTACAAATAATTTATTTGATTGCAAAACTTCCAAAACGGTATACCATCTCTAATTGGGTGCTTGAAAATTATACACCCGCATAAAGGGTTGGTTTCTAGGGCGAACAATTTTCAAATTCATCAAATCGCGTAGGGCTGTTAGTGAAATATAGGACTATTTCCTTGAGAGATTTGTTATTTATTTATGCACAAATAAATCGACAATGTCAATCATTGGTTAAAAGGAAAAAGGGCTTTGGTGAATATTTAAATCTATACGAAGTAAAAATTGAGGTTAGTCTTAAATTAACGAAGTTGATTTTAAGAAAAGCATAGAAAACATAATAAGAGTGAATGTTTTCTTGGGCGGACTGGATAGTGACGGTCAAAATATTTTTACTTTGTTATATGAATTTTTGGAACTTGATATGAAAAATTAATAAATAAACGGCAAAACAGCACACATTTTTCATATCATTTTTTTTTTTTGTAAACTTAAAATTTAAATTTTTTTTAATTAATTGCGATTTAATTTTTTGTTTTATAAACCAACAAATAAACACATAGTACCAAAGAAACAGAAGCAAGAAAGGGAGGTTCATTTCCTCCTGTTTATAATAAGGTTGGACAGTTTTCTAAAAAAATCGACTGGAAATAGAAACAAAAATCATTAAAATAACAACGGCAACACTTTCAATGCCATGCTATACTTTTTTGCAAAGCCCAGAAGTCAATTATTATTATTATTTTTTTTTAAATCAAATTATTTAAGAGAAAAATTTTTGAAAAATTAATTTTTAAACTCAAAATTTTGAAAAAATATTGAAAAAAATTGGTGTTGACAAAATTATAGTTCTTCTTGATTGAATTGTTCTTCTTGATTGACTTGAATTAAATAAAATTGAATTTGCTCAAAAACGTCAAGCCCTATTTCCGTAACGCTATTTTTTAACATTGAAAATGTTTATAGGATCGTTTTGACAGAGTTGTGGTGTTACCAAAATGATTAAATGAAATAAATTCAATAAATCAGAAATGAACTCCAGCGTATAGGGCATCACAACGAAATTTTTGGTTGGTGTTACTAAAGAAATGACCGAAATGATTGAAATGAACACATGAATTTAGAATATGAAAAATGAACTCCAGCGTATAGGAGGACAACTATCAAATTTTTGGTTGGTGTTACTAAAACATTACTAGAATGATAAAAATAAACAAACGAACACAAGCGATGAATTACAGCAGGCGTAGGCAATAGGTATATGGGAAAAAAACGAAGAAAGAAAAGTATTGTTCGTCGTCAACAGACAAGCTTCAGTGGAAAATGGTCATGAAGTATATTTAAAAAGAGAAAAAAAACAACAACAAGGTATTCAGAAGAAGACAAATGAACAAACAAGGCAATCAATAAAAGTGGATAGGTTTCTGCCAGATTTTTGTATGTCGTATATGTGTGTACTGTGTATGCATCTACATAGTTATGGAGGTAGGTAGGTTGTGATTTTGTGTAAATGAAAATGATAGGTATTTATTTTTATTCCATACAGAATACAATGCGGTCTTATAAGAAAGGCCAGTGATGCAGTTGAGTGTGCAAGCAGGAGCTTGCTTGAAATCGATATACCCATGTAATATGTAGGACAACAAAAAATATGCCATAGCATGTTTTTTTCTAGCAACACTATTAAGACGAGATTAGATTAGAAATCAGTTTTATAAGAAATACCTACCTACTGGGCCCTACCAATAATAAAATTAAATTACGACTTAAATATTTCAGTAAAATGGATCATAATTAAATGGGCTTTAAATAATAAACCGTGCATGGTATTACCTAAATATTTACGTGGACTATAAATAATGAACCATATACCTATTCAACTGACTTCAACAAATTGAGAATATAGGTAATGTATGGTTAATAATTTAGGATCCATGACGTTAAGGTTAATTTCACTGCAATATTTAAGTCATAACTAAATTTGATTATTGGTAGGGCCCACTGTCTTTTAAGCGCCATGTTTCGTAGAAAATGCATACTTTTTGTATATTTACGTTTAACGTGCATATTTTGCCGTATTTTTGTATATTTTTTATTAAAATCATAACTTGTACAGTGTCTTCTAATGTTTATTCAATAAATAATAAAGGTCTATGGGGTAGGCATTACCAAAAAATTAAAACATAACATCAGGTTATGGCGAAAAAATTGGCATTAAGGAAATTAGGGTTGGAGTTTTTGTTTTTTTTTTAAATTAAACTATTTTTAAGTTGGTTAAATCGACTCTAACGATTTCATTCAATTTTGTAATCTAGTCCTTCTAAATATTTTAAGGCCGTGTGTGAATTGAATTGAAATTTCGAATAAATATTATCCGAAATTAAATTTTGAAGTTTGTACGTACACATACCTACAGATTCATCCACTAGTGTCAAAAATTAAATTAATTTTCGGAAAAATCATGTTCCCAGTAATTCTGAAATTTCTTTCTTACTAAAATGTTTGTTGTAAATTTTGTTTTTTAATTTTTTGTATAATTAATGTCTTAAATAAGCCCATGTATATGAATTTAAAAGATTCTCCATTATAAAAAAAATGCATGTACCTATTTCAAATACGTTTTAATGGCTCTTAGCCCAAACAACGTTATGTTCAACAATCTGACTTGTATACTACTTACATATTTTTTTTTTTTTAGATTTAACGTTTATAAAGCTAGCATATACACTTTAGCATAATAATCAATTAAAACCATAACTAGAATTTTGTGCTATTTATGTGTGAAAGTCTCGATTTTTGTGGTAGCATAGTATTTGTTTTATGTAAATCTATGCTACCTTAATATTAAGCTAGCAAAACTTCTAAACCGCTCAACATAATCAATTGAAATCAAATTTGGAATTGTGTGCTATTATTGTGTGGCAGTCCCGATTTTTGTAGCAAGACTACTAAACGGCCCAGCATAATCAATTAAAATAAAAACTAAAATTATATAAAAAAATAGCACGAAAGAGCACAAAATTCTAGTTATGGTTTCAATTGATTATGCTAATGTGTATATGCTAGCTTTAAAGACGTTTAGATTTATGTCGTTCTTTTTAGTGCAGTTTTTAAAAATACATTACATTGGTATACATTCCTACATAGAATATATTTTAATAAGCAATATTGAGCATATTTTTAAGGATATAATCATATAATTACTTGTTAAGGGCATATAATTGTTGTTTAAGGGCAAATTATAAGCGCTTAAAACTGTTTTGAGGGCATATTTTTGTTTATCCTAATAGTTATCTGAGTTTTGATATCAGATTTAAAAAAAGAGACGATTTTTTTGGTTCAATTCAATAGTATGATGGGGTTAGTTAAAGTAAAATAAACAAGATTTATTTTTTTGCCAAATGGAAAGTGACATTAAATACTAGAAACTTCAGAACCTGCCTGAAACAGCTTATTACGTTTTGATTAATTTGTAAAAATTGTAAAGATTACCTAGTCATGTGTTTTGTTTATCTAGCAAAATAAAGTCATTTTCAATGTCCCCATGGTTACTCAATGAGTGAAATCTGTAAATTTTTATTGGCAAAACCTGAAAAGTAGTTTTTTTTTTGCAAAAACTTTAGTCATTACATATTCTCAAATAATTAGAGCTATTGTGTTGCTAATCGTTTTAGATGAGTTGAAACGAAAATTCATGTTTAAGCTCTGAAAATCACATAATTATGGCATAGTTTTACTTCCTCTAGTGACGTTAAAAAAAACTGGTACACTCGGGCGTATACGCACTTTTTTTTATTTTATTGAATTTTGTTCAAATTTTCCTCACAGGTTTGGTGATGTGGATGCCTATCTGGATTAAACATCGCGTAACCGGCTGAAGAGAGGTAGAACAATACCTGCCAGGCAGCCCCAGTCTTAAAGAAATGGGTTTTCCCCTAAACGCTGTGAGTAGGTATACTGACGAAAGCGGTCTTTCTCGATAATATACGTCTACTGAAATCATAATTGCGAACCGTACATAGCAGTAAATAAAACCCTTTTTTGAGTTTGAATGTATTATTTGCTCTTACTGAGTAAGGAAAGAGGCATTTTTTTTTTAATTTTCTAGTGTCTATGATTGAATTTTAAAGTTAGTGACTGTGACCCCCTTCTCCTTACTCGAAGTCTGTCACCGTCCTTGGATAGCTATTTGTCCTTTAAAATCCACAAATAACTTTATTGTATTTTTATTATGATTTTCCTTGTCGTTCATAGTAAGTAGAACTTAAAATAAAATAAAAAAGAAAACCAGCATCAGAACACAACATAAAAGTATTATTTGCCTATAAAAGTAAAACAAAAACATTGTCCTCGCAGAAAGCTGAGAGAGCAGCTTCTCCAATCTAATTCCTGGTTTCCATTTGCTCAGCCTAGTTTTTCATCATCATCATCATCATCATCGTATACTCAACTCATGCAAAAGGACAACACACTCTGTGAGCAATGAGCGCGTAAGAGGACACCTTGCTCTAGTTTAATCCATCATGTTTCTACTTCATTCAGCAACAACCACATCACATACATAGCTACCTGTTATAACACTTCGTACCCTGGTTTCATTTTCTACCCCTCATTTCGTTCTAGAGGTTTTTTTTTTTATTTTTATTTTATTTTATTTTTTTTTTTTTGTCAGCAGAAATTTTCATTTTATTTATGTTTTATATAAACAATGGTAAAAAATATATACTTATGTACCTGGGTTGGGTACTTACGCCTCTTGTATTGTTGTTGGGTTTTAAGCGTTTTAAAATATTCTCACAAAAAAATTATAATAATAAAACTGATGGTTGCCTGCGGTTATTTTTGCTTAAGAATGGGCACAACAAAAAAGAGAATTGTGTGGGCCGCATGGTGACGACGACATGGGTGGACGAAGCGAGTTGGTTGGACTGATACACACCCACACACCGAGCAAAATTGGGGGCTAAATATAGGAGCGAAAAGTTGACAGAAAGAATAAGAAATTCTCATTTTTATCCTTTATGTCGCAAGTGATGGGGAGGGGGGGGGGGAGAGAGGGGTATGAATTTTAAAAACGGTGACTCTTCTTATGCTACTGGTATAGCTTATCCTTGGTGTAGTAAAACATTTTTGCACCCAAAGGAAAACAAATACATAATAACGGCACCGAAGACGAGAAGAAAAACGATGAGGATGTCAGCGACAACAACTCCGACAAGGACGATGGACAAGGACACGTCTAAATATTATTAAAAAAAAAAATATATACTGTTCATAAAACCAAATACTATGGTCCTGAGTTCTGACTTGAGTGAGTGACTTCAAGGATGTTTTTGTTTATTTGTTTCGTTTGTCTTTCTTTTTCGCTACCTTTTCTTTTTTGCTATTTTTTACGAGTAGGTAGGAAAAAAAAACCACCCCAATCCGTGTGCAGTAAAATTATGTTAAATGAATAAATGTGTTTTTTAATGCTAAGTAGAGGGTGCAAAGTGGATGCTGTGATGGGGAGATGTAAATTTTTTGTCAGCATTTAATTTTTTTTTTTTGGACTTGGATGCTGGAGGAAATTGTCTCTGATATCCTTTTACCTTCCTCCCTCGGCTATCTTCATGTTTAAAGAGCTCTCTTCAAAACGGAATGCAATGATGTTTCGTATTTTTATTCACAAACACACCGGCTGTTAAGTATACCTACGGTTGTAAAAATGATGAACAGAAATGTCGGTTTTGGAGCTTCAAGGTGATTATTGTGACAAAAAAGGGGTTGACGAGTGCCGTAATATAACTTTGAATATCATGGGATATTTCTTCTTTTTTTTATCTAGAGGAAACAAATTATATAGGCGTCAGCAATTTCAAATTCACGATGTTTTTCTTTTTCCGGCATCGAATTCTATAAAAAAAAAATTATCAAAAAATCTTGAACTGTTGAATGTTTACGTAAACGGTATTTGTAAAGAATATTTCAGGTGGAAGACTTTTTTTTTTAAATATTTTTTTATACACCTATGCGATTTTGTTATAACGATGCTAATGAGTGCCACACTTCAGTGTTATGAGGAGAAAATAAAATTACAATGACGAGTTTCTGTTGATATATTCGAGGGCTTTTTTGAAAAATGGGGAATGGTATTGTTCGAGGGATCGTTGAAAGAAAAGAATTTTGAATTTTATAGCTAGTAATGCTTTTACAAGACAACATGTTTTATTTACTGCATGCAGTATTATGCAAACAGGTACAAATACTAAAATGTTATTATACCTAGCTCTTTATTAACCTCAGCTAAAAATGGTACTGTAGTTATTCCACACTTTAGGTACAAACAGCAACGTGTTTTCTTTGAATCTACCATTGTAAAATAAAATTACAAATTTTCCTGTAGACCATTGGGGAGCACAAAATTAATTTGCAGTTTTATTTTAGCATGTTTTGCAATAATACAGTGCATTGCTAACTTCACTGTTAAATAAGCGTAATATGCCGTTTTTTTTTATAAAATATCAAATTAAGAATTTAAAATTTAGAAGTCCTTATTTAAAAAAAAGTCATTCTCCATTAATTCTAACTACACTATGAAAGAGGAATGTCTTCAAAATTAAGACTGAGCCCCTTTCTTGAATCGCAGATAAACAGTACCTACTGGAAATTATTTTCGGCTCAAATATCACATCACGATGATATTTTTTCGTAGTACCCCGTGGCGTAATGGTTAGTGCGATCGACTGTCATTACAAAATGCTTAATTGATATGGTATAGAGTTTGTAAAAGTTTGCAATTTGACACTGAAAAAAAAAAAAAACTACAAGCAACTAAAAAAAATTGTTGAAGAATATTTTTCGTCTAGCATTATTTTAGAGCAAATGGCCTAACATTGGTCTTGACTTGATTGCCATCCCTTTGAGACTAAAAATTCTAATGTATTAAAAAAAATATAGTGTATAGATACTATGACTTTTGAAACAATTTTTTTTTCATATTTTCAAAATTTTAACTACAGTAGTCTCTCGATAATGTGAACAACTAATTAACACAAGACGTTTTCGGATTTTAGGAATTCACATTACTGGAACTTTTTCTTGGTGCTTAGAAACTGATAAAAGCAACAAAATGTTCTTACACAACTGGCAGAAGACACTCTCTTGACCGCAGCTGCATTCAAAACCTTAGAGAATGTCTAGACAAATAAGACTTAATAAAGTCTCTAAAATCGAACGCAAAACTAACAAAAGAAAAATGAAAAAAATTACAAAAGAAATTTAAATTTAATAGTGCGAAAATTTGGAAAGTTTCACATTATAGAGATGACAATGTAAAGTTTTGGCGGTTCGTATTTTATAGAAATTCATATTATCGGTAATTCACATTATCGATGGACTATTGTATTTGAATTCGTATTACCTGCCAATATAGCTAGTGTGAGAAAATTGGTTTTCAGTTAGTTTATTTATTATTGATCTTCGTTGTTGCTATCGCTGATGTTCAAAAATGGCAGCAGTTATAAGTAAATTGGTTAATTCATCCTAAAAAGGAACCAGTGATAAAAAATTTTATAAACAACATATGCATTGGATCGCATGAACTTGTTCTTTTTGTTAAAAAATATAGTAAAGCAGCTATGCAGATGTATATGAAAATGATGTTATGATATAGTTATCATATATTTAAAGAAAAATTGAAAAAAAAACCAAAAGTATCAAAAAAAATTCAAAATTATGTTTGGTTTTCTTATTCGGCAAAAAACTGAAGCGATTTACAAAAGCTACAAAGTTTAATCAAAATCTTTAGATCCGTTTTTTTACAACATTTGAAAAAAAACTAAATATTTGTATGACAGCTACCTGTTCTAGATAAGATTAATTAAAAATTTGAATTTCCTCTCTAGGGAATCACGTGAAAATGTTGTGCACCAAATTTTAAGCGAATCTGGGCTCGATTCCCAGCCTCTTCTATCTAAACAACACATTTTGTAAGGCCTACTACCTATTGCGATGAAGTGATGAATCCTCTAAGACTCGCTTTTTAACCGTTCAACCATATACACCTTAGAACTTGATTTTAAAAAAATTCATCAACCCGTTTTCAAAATATTGACTATTCCAAAAAAATATGATTTTTATTTTAAATTCAAAAAATATATCTTTGAATTTTGATTAAGCAATATTATTTAGACTAGTATCGTCCCGTGGCCAAAACTCGTCCAGCAAAAACTGACACACTCTAGGAAGAAGAAAATCTTTTAAAACTTTCAATTTCACAAACAATTTGCTTGAAAATATTGAAGCAAAAAAACATTTTTTTTAACCTAATTTTTTTTTTGTAAATATGCAGTGTTCGACAGTATAAAAACAAAAATTACCCACAGTGTGTAAATGCGTGCGTCTTAAAAATATTCCGCACATCTCCAATTGTGGCTTATCGAAATCGGTCAAGTACTTTTAGAGAAAATGGTACCACAAAAGTTATTTAAGGCTATTATTACATAGATTTGTAAAGGACCCCTTGAATAAAAAAAATTAATCAAGATCACTTTTACGGGAAATTACATATTTTGGGTGGAAATCCTTTGTCTCGGTTATTTTGCTCCTGAATTTAAAATTTTGACGAAGTATGTACATCTTTATCACTAGGAAAAATATTTAGTACATACATATTCAACATTATATTTTGCTCTATTTCTCGATTTATTCAAACTGATAAAATTATCAAAATCAATTATTTTCCAGGATTAACATAAAAAAGAGTTTTAGAGCATTTTTTGTTCTCATATACAAAAGTTCAAAATGTTTGGATTTTCTAAAAAACAAATTATCGGATCATCAGAAAATTATTCGTTTCAATAAAGCGAATGCTATTTAAAATTATTTGAATACGAAGATTTTTTTTTATACAAATTCTATTAATGAATTAAATTATCTAAGTAGAAGATTTAGCACTGCATTATGCAGTTGGAATTGTTCAGTTATTGATTCCAAATAGCTTTTAGTCTATTAGTTAACTTGCTATCGTACCCTATTTCTGTTAAGTTCATATTACATGACGAATAACTGTTGTGAACTATATCCAACAAAATAAGATCTCTTTAAATAAAGCTGGAAAATTTGTTTTGAATTTTTTTAATATATTTGTTTTATTTTTAAATTTAGGTGGTTATAGTTTTAGTAACTTAAAAAAAACATCCTAGTTTCTTGGAAAACTCGGCACTTTATGTTAACCTCACAACACTGATAGTCGACACTCGTGTTTGAATAAGTATAAAACTCTTTCTATTATTCCCCCAAAGGATAAGTTACTTTGTTTGACATTAAACTTTACTACATCAAGCTAGATAACATAAAACTGTGTGCTCTACAGTTGCGGGGCTATTTCAAGTAAATAGATATTTGTGTGTGCATCAAAAGCGTTATAATAAATTCTCATTTATTTTATCCTTGTGCTATATTTTTACGCAATATAATTATAAAGTCCTTTGGTAATGTCCTTGTTGATATCAATTTTTAATACTAATTGAAACGGTTCTACAAAATAAGAGTTCCTTTAAAAAAAATATATGCTCGAGAGGAAATTATAAAATTTTAAGTAAATGCTTGCCTTGCAGGATCAAGTACCTATCAATAACCTACGCTTTTGATGAGTTCATCAGAAGTTAATAAATTACTGTAATTTTATTTTTCCAATTAAATTTATTTTGATTCAAATTACAATAAGATTTCTTTGTGTTATGATGGCATTGAGACAGCCTTTTGATAGCATTAAGCAATATTTGTTTTGACAATATAATAAGAAGGTAATAATGAGAAAATTGATATAAATTTAGAATTCAATAAGCTATTCGCATTTGTACAGGAATATTCAATCCTTATATTTTCTAGAACCATACAATGTACATTACAAAGCAGCATACTATCCCCCTCAGATCGCTAAGTATTTACAAAAATCATTTCCTTATGGAGGTTTAGGTCACAAAATTTCCATATCTAGAATAACAACTCTTGTCTTTTGTTTCGTAATTCAATTATTTGAATTTTATTTTATAATAATTTCATATTTTAAGTATATAATTATTTTGTTTTATATCTTATTATGTTGAACGTTGAATAAAGGAGGAGTAGAAGCTTATGATTTTATACGTAAGAAGGCGAATTAAAACTTAATAGACATAAAAAAAAACAGTTCTCGCCCACAGACAAGCTGATTTCCTAACAGATCTTCTTACAAAAATGCCTCCTGGGTCTTAAAATGATTGTCCTAAAGTAACTCTTCGCGCAGCAGTTATTGCGTTGTTTCTACTTAAAAACTATAAAAATTTGAACATGGTGTCCAGTAAATGATCTTACAACCAGTAATAGAAGGCCTTAAGACCTTTCAAAAAAATATTTAAATAAAATATTTCCCATGTTTTCTTCATTGGATCAAGTTAAAGATTTTACCCACTTATTATCTGCATACTATTTTTATGAGTCTAAAAAATTGACTTCACTGTAGCTCAATAGATATTTCAGAAAATCGTCTTTAGTAGATTAGTCAATGTTAGTAGTTATTTTTTTAGGTACAATCTTGTTGTACCATTTTGAAAAGTAATGTAAACAGGCAACCTTTTACCGTAATATTCTCATACATTTTTATTATTTTTTACAGATGGTTAAACTTTTGTCAAATAAATATTTTGTAATCTTTGTATTTTATAATTAATTAAAAAAAAATACTAACAAAAAAGTGCAACGACAAGAAATGTTAAATTTTAATACCTATCTATTAGTTAAGCATATTTTTTCAAGAAATGTAATCCTTTTTCGTCGTTGTACAATTTTTTTTTTCAGAAGAATATCTGTCTTTGATTTTTTTAAAACTTTATTTCGATAATTTTTTTTTGGCCCTTAATCGTTATATTAAAAATTGTCAACAAATCAACTTTTTAAAGACTTAACTATAGTTAATGTTCTTCAGAGAACAAAAATTGTACAACGACGAAAAAGGACGACATTTAAGCTAAGTCAACAAGTTATCGAATCAATACATTTAGGCCGATTTTATTCACTCAAAGTTGAACATAACTTGAGGAGTTTTGTTCTCAACTTGTGAATTTGTTTTTATTCACACAAAGTTGACGTTCTTAACTTTCGATTTTCAACTCTAGAGTTGATCAACTTTAGATTTTCTACTTCCCGGAAAAAGTAGAAGTTGACCGAGCAAACTTGAGAGTTTACATAAAAATGTTGTAAATTTAAATTTTGTAACAAAAGTAGATTACGGACAACAAAAGGTAAAAAATAAATCAGGAAATGCTTCGAAGCAATTCTTTTTGGAAATTTGCCATCAATTTCTTTTGGCAGTAAATGCATTCGCGATTTTCTCGACGCTTTTTTCTTGTTGCATTTCGTGGTATGATGTCACAATACACAATTTAACACAAAATAACACGCACAAATACTGAAAAACTTCAAATTTAATAACACAATAAATCAAAATTAAAATTGAAAATGACAGACCTATTTTATTTTCACAAATATCCCAGGGATATTATTTAACTGAGGAGTTGAGAAAGAATGAGTGAATAAAAAGAAATTGAAACTTGCGTTTCAACTCTCAAGTTGTAGTTAACTCTCAAAATGATCAAATCAAAAAATGGCCTTTAATTGGCTCAAGTAAAAAAAAAATTGTAAAGGAAATGACATTTCAGATAAAAAAAAATAAAATAAATAAATTTGATGGCACAACAGCTCATGAAGAACTAGGGCCTAGTGACTTACAACTCTCAACCATTCCTGTGTGCGTGTCTGCAGGAATGGAGGGGACCTACAGTTTATTGCCGAATCCGAACGGCTAACGAGCGGCACTTTTCTGTGACAGGAGATACTCTTGGAGGATTTGTCAATTCCTCGCAAGAGGCAGTAGCCGTTTTTCTTTTTTAAATAAATAGGTGGCGAGGCTGGGGATCGAACCTTAGACCTCCGGCATGACAGTCCATCGCACTAACCATCACGCCACGGCTACTACGACATTTCAGATAAAAAAAAAAAAAATTAAATTTTTGACTCGTGCTGCGCAATAATGGTACCTACCTCAAAAAAAAAAAAAATCATTTGCTAAACATTTCAGATAAAAAAATTAAATTTTTGACTCGTGCTGCGTAATATAATGGTACCTCAAAAAAAATCATTTGCTAAAGTTTCTCAACACAAAAAGTATAAGGCTTTAGAATTCTTTTTGTTTCTTTCCAATACGACCACATTCCATAGAGATACAGCTCTTCAAAAAACATTAAAAAAGTGGAATTTTTGTTGTTCCATTAATTTTGTTGCCTAGTGTACCTATGTATATAAAAGATGTTTATATTTAAATAATCATCAAGAGTTTTACCCCAAATTTTTCATTTAAAATAGCTTAATTTGCCTATACTCCTGATTCTTAAAGATACTACCTAGTACCTACTACCCTTTTTCTAACTTATCGGTCAAATCCTCTCCGATTACAAAACTCTAAAGCCAACCCTTTTTTGATTTAAATGAAAAAAAAAGTTTTAATCCTATACGGATATACGAATAATCCTCTTCTTTATATATTAATGATCTCATTTCCCTTAAAAAAAAAAACCAAAACAAGCCACATTTCACAACAATAATCAAAACCAAAAAATGAAACAATATCCTATCAAAAATAATGGGTTTGTACAGGCATCACGCTTCACGCACCCGCCTGCTCTGCTTTTACCACCAACTGAAAATCCCAAAATCATTAAAAAAGCATTGCTTGAATTCCGCCACATTCAATTCGGACGGAAAGTCTCATAAAAAATACAATTATCAACCAAAAAGTGCCCAGTCATTGGGGCTCGTTTGTCAGCATTATTATTACCATCAGCAGCCCTTTTATTTCTTCCTTTAATAATATTAATAAAAAAAAAAGAACTCAAGCAACACAAAGGAACAAAAAATAATACCTAGTACGCCTATACTTCCTGTGGACAAAACAAAAAAAAATTGTAAAATGATAAGGTCTCCGTTTTTACCCTTATAATGTTGCTGCCATCACAAAATAAAACATAAAGCGAAACTTTTTCTTTCTACCAAATTCAAAGCAACGCAATAATGGTGTTAAAAAAAAATAATAAGTGCCTTCGTAGAGCCCAAGACATAGGTATATAAATTTTGGGTTCGAGAAACCTGGGCTATCCCTGGTTTCACCAGTAGCCCACCCAGTCAATTTTCATTAGGCTCTTCTCATATTTAATTTGCATTAGACCCTGGGTATAGGTATACCTCTATATAGGTAGGTACCTATATTCCACAATCATCTTACTTCTGCATTCTCTGAAATCTCTACAAACATCAGCGCACAAGGTCAAATATATCACATGTTTCAATTTTCTCCCAAAAACACTCCAACTCACACGTTATCTCTCGCACCCTTGATAACATAAAAGTTCTTTCACAAAGAAGAGCGAAAAACCTCCTCAATGTAAATGATGGCGAAAGTTACCGAAACGAAAAAACACTCTAAATGAAAACTTTTCAAAATCCGCCCTAACAGCGCCAGAGCGTTTCGGTGGTGGCGGCAGCGGTTGGTGGCTGCGTACAGATTGGTCCTGAGGGGGTTGTGGAAAGTGAACGGGAGGGTCTTTTCCATTTAGAGGAATGATAAAAAAAAAAAAAAATACTTAAGTAAGGTAAAATACTTCATTTCCACTTTACTCCCCCATTTTTCCAACCAAACATTCATACACAAGTTTAATTCATTTCGTTTGTCCAACACTCGTGCAATTTACTTTTTTTTTTAAATAAGGATAACACGTAGGTATCTTCCTTTAGACTTAATTTGATGTTGTTGCAGGCTTGCTTTTGCAAATTCGTAGCAGTGACCATCAGTCTTTTGCAACACCAAACACAATATGCATAGTTGTTTTTTTTTTCGCTTACAATTACAAGGTTTCTGCTTACATCTTGTACTGCGGAACTTTTTACATTTTTTAACATAAACATTTTGGTTTGCCATTGCCAGTTAGCTAAGTTAGTGAATGAACCATATCGTTAGTCCAAAAAATTTGTAAACGAATGCCTTTACGAGTTAAGCGAATATATATAAAAAAAAAAAAAAAAAAAAAAACAAGGAACGTACACAACACAAAATAGACGTAAATCTGGAACGCAATTACATTAAGAGCTTTCTGCTTTGATGTTATACTGAGTCTGAAATTTCGGGAACGAGGAAACAAGATAACAAACCTTAACCTCACCTGTGTGAACTGTGTGATAACTAAGGACTTTCTTAATGTTTTCCCCGCCAGGAAAATAAAATCGAAACTCGTTACTTTTCAGATTTTATTTATTCTCTTTTTTTTAAATTTTTTTTTTTTTCTGCATTTCAATCGCTTCTGCTTCAATAATGCTTATAAGTATGTTTAATTTTTTTTTTAAATAAGTCTTTTGAAATAAGGATATCGTCAATCGAATTGCTTTACATTTTTTTTCTTGCGGTAACGGTGATAGCGTCAGCGTCTTTTACTCAAAGCTTATTCCTCTTGCTGGTATGTATAATATGAAGGTGGAGAATAAGCACTTGATTTGCGTTCAAGGTAAAAATGAAGCAATTGAATTTGAAGTCATTTTATTTTTATATTGTAAAGTATTTGTATTTTTTCTAATGGATCAACTCTTTGTTTCATAAAAGTTTAAACTTAAAAAAATTATCACAACGAATGTCGCATCCAAACCCTCTAAATATAATCGTGGTCTCAATCATAATATTTTAGTTGTAGGGTAATTTACCTACAATAGAGTTGTGCACGATTTCATAGTAGAGGACTTTTGAATCTTATTTAATTCTTTTTTTTTTAATTTTAATTTATATAAAAACTTAGTTTTTTATTTTATTACACAAACATTTTTTAACGAGTTGCCAAAGCCCGATGATGTAATATTTATTGCGAATTAATAAACTGTTGTGTAATAGAATAAAAAAACGAAGTTTTTATATAAATTAAAATAAAAAACAAAATATTTTACAAAAAATTTTAATTTATAAATATTTATTATATTATTTTCAATAAAATGGGTTTTTTTGGTTTCACCAAGTGCTTTTAAATCTAAAATAATTTTAAAGGCCCTTATAAACTAAATGCTTATTTTCGTATCAGTAAATTTTAAAAGCTTTACTGCCGTCCGAACAAGTAGAGTTCAAGAATATTTCGTATGTGCACTGACTCTATAAAATAGCTCAAATTTTTTCAAAAGAAATACCCTACCTACCATTTTCTTTATACATACATATCAAGGGCGTATCCAGACTTTGAGTCAGGGGGGGGTCACACTTCAAAATACAACCGCGCTAAAAATTTAATAATTCACCTACCGCTTTTTGCAATTTTGCTTGCTTTCTTTATTTTATAACTTTACAACCGATTATCGTACTGAAATAATTCAGACGTTTTTTTAAAGGAAATTGAATGCTCTTTGAAAATATTCATTACTTCTTATCTAATTAGCGCAATCCTTCCAAAGTTATTGAAGGTTAAAGTGGATCGTTTATTCCAAGGTTTTTTGGATTTCCTGTGGAAAATTTCAGCTATAATATACAGTTTAAATATTGAATTTTGTTGTATATGTTCACATAAATTAATTTTTTAAGAAAAAAATTATTTGACGCAAGGAAAAATGAAAAAAAAATAAACAATTAAATAAGCAGATTTGTATCGTTATTTTCGGTTCTTATAGCAATCAATTTGAATGATTTTTTTTTATAAAAATTAACTTGATAAGTATTTGTGTTGTGTTTTTAGAAATATTATCATCTCATACAATGCATATATAGCTGATATTTTCAACAGGGAATCCCAAAAACTGTGGAATAAACCATCCACTTTAACCCTCAATAAATTCGGAAGGAGGGCACTAATTAAATAAGAGGTGAAGGACATTTTTAAAGAACATTTTCCTTTAAGTAAACATCTCAATCATTTCCGTACGATAATCGGTTGTCAATTAATAAATTAAAAGAAGCAGACAAAAGAAAACTTCCCATACAAAATATCAATCTAAACGGCTGAAATTTTACCAGGCTTATTATTTCACTAAACTTTAACTAAAAAGCTCGTGGCATTCAAAATCGAAGACAATTTAATTTGTTTGAATCAGTCTAATATACACTAGTGTATTTAAAAGCACGGTAAATGTAATTTGTAATGTCAGCTATTGTTCTTCTATAAAGTTCTGTGGTTTTTCTAGACTTTTCGTTTCGTTCAAAACTTACTAAACAAAAATTAATTTTCTCCCTGTTGCATCTAGTGCCTGCGTGAAAAATTGGATTACAGTATTTGCATATGATATAATGTTTTTTTTTTTTATAAGAAAATTACCAATTAAAAATATTCGAAAAACTTATCAGTTGTCCAATCAAGTGAAGACTGTTTGTTCAAAATATATGCGACACACGAAAAATTTCAACAATTAGCAGTTTCTTTTGTTGGCCTAGAAAAAAAACCGTTAATTAATTTTTTTTACAAACCTTATCAATAACTAATTATGGAATTGTGTGTAGATTAAAATTATGCCAGAGTTGATATCATTGGTTGTTCTCGAGATATTCGAGCCAAAAACCATTTTTTAACAATTTTTAGCAGTTTTTTTGCAGTTATTTTGGCATAGAAAAAAACCGTTTATTAATTTTTTTACAAACTTTAATTGGTAGATTAGGTGTTCTAAATAAAATTAACTCGAAGTTAATATCTTTGTGCGTTCTCAAGATATTAGATATTTTTTAACAATTTTAAATGTTTTTTTAATTACAAAAAAGACTGTGGGTTGATTTCTTTTAAGTATTACCGATTTTTCACTACGTCATTATGCATAGAATGAAACCAGGCCGAAGTCGATATCTAGAGTTATTCGAGAAACAAGCCATTTTACAACTTTTTTTTAAATTACTGTGATAAAAAAAGCGATAATTGAATTTTTCTGAAAGGCCTTTCTGCATGTTATGACCTTATTATCTGTAATATAAAATTTTTTTGAAGTCGATATCTCTTTGCGTTCTCGAGATATCGTGAACGAAAAGAAGCTTCCGAACGTACGAACGTACACAGACATCTCTCTAAAAACAATGTAATCCGAAACGTCGATAAATGTCAAAATTTTCAATTTAACAAATCGGACGGATCGGATGGGAAGTTAATAAGAGCAATGTACAGCAGCAGATCTATAACAATGTTCAAGATGTGTGTAGTGTTTTTTATATGGCCCAGGGGAGGGTCAAGTTCTGGATATGTTATTTTTGCATGCAAATCTCTTTTTCTATGAAAGTATTCAGTACTAATAAGCGAATGGATATGGCCCAGGGGGGGGGTCATGACCCCTACGCCCCCCCCCCCCCCCTGGATCCGCCCTTGATACATATGTAGGTATACATTGTACAACCCATATGTTTGAAATGAAATTCTTGATATTTGAATTAACAAATAATGCTTTTTCACAATTCATAGTACACCTCGTATGCTAGAGCGAAATAACCTATTTCTTGTATCCAGAGATGTGAAGCAAACTTATCTTCTTTATCATTACTATTATATATAAAGACGAAACAAATATTTTGTTTGTCCGCGTTTTTCTCAGACAGTATTCAACCGATTTATTTGAAACAAATTTTATAATTTTCCTTATTCTTTGAAGCATATAAATAGATACTTTTTATTTGTTAAATATATTTCTTGAATTAGATTATTAACTTTTAAGGAAATTTCGTACACTTTTTTGTCGAAGTTGACCAACATATTCAATTATGCTTTTAAACCTGCTTGATATTTTATAAAAATCGGATTTTTCGTAAAAAGTCAATAGTTTTATGCAAATTTTAAGCCCTAAATCATTTCTTAACTGTACTTACAAGCTGAGAAATACATTTATTTATTTATTTAAATTTATCAACTTTTTGTATTTTTGCATCTATGAATTCGATTCAATCGCAATGACTGGGTTGCTGCTTTGTTCCATTTCATTATCGTTCCGTATTTTGTGCATTTTCTTTTGTTTATTGGCCTTCTGAATCTCTGTCCACTCAATTGTTAGCTCATTCACCCATTTACATTTTTATTCCTCCTTTCATTCCACACAATTGTTGACTTTTTGTAACGACGACGGCCAATGCGTAGTGTGTTTGTTTTTTCCTTCTTCTTAAGTGCACTAAAATGTTACATAAGTATGGGCATGAGCACCACTGCCGTGCGCAATGTGCTTATTTTTTGCTTCTTCTGCAGTGAACCGAAGTGTTACATAAATGTACATATTTTGAGAGGAAAATGGGCAGGGCATTCAGTAGAAAGCAGCATGAAAAAAAGGTTTACTGAAAGCTGCTAAGGATTTTGAAAATGGTTAAACATTACTGATTTCAACTAAGTGAAGTAAGGAATAAAATACAGTGCAAGCTCCCTTAGCCGGACAGTAACGGTCGCAACAATGTTGTCCGTCTAAGGGAGTTTCCGTCCAAGGGAAAAAATAAAAAAATAGTTATAAAAGGAAATTTTTAGTTGGCATCATGAAACTGTTTCAGTGAGTGAAAATAAAATTCTTTATTTGGTTACGGAAAGCATATGGAAGTATGTATATAAAATTTTTGTTAATAATATAGTAGAAATTGCGATTATAGTCTCATGGAGCATTTGATATACTTTTACCTACTCATAATAAAAAGTATATTTTAAGCTTGCGAAGCAACGCGAGCACTGGTCGGCTAGTATGTATATAACAATGAATCCCTTTTTGTGTTTGTACGCGCATAACTCGGCTAAACATCATCCGATTTCGTCGGGGATTTTTTTTGTTGTATTTGTATTAAACCAGATTTAAACTGAACGGATCCGAAAATTGGAAAATTCTACCGAAAATTAGAAAATTCCACCGAAAAAGTAGAAAAATCCTGAAAACACCTTTAAATTTCAAAATTTGTGAAATGAAATTGTGTTTGTACGCGCATATCTCGGCTAAACATCATTCCATTTGGTTGGGGATTTTTTTGTTGGAGTTTTATTGAACGCGATAAAAAAACAATGGAGCAACAATTTGAAAAATTGATCTGAAATCAAAAAAATTAGACCCAAAAATTCGGAAAATCGTGAAAACACCTTGAAATGAAATTGTGTTTGTACGTGCATAACTCTGCTAATGATCATCCAAATTGGATGGGGATTTTTTTTCTTGGATTTGTATTGAACCAGCTAAACACACTACGTAGATAAACATTGGAACGCATATGGAAAGAAAAGTCGGAAAGCCGTGATAACAATAAATTACATACTTCCTAAATTGTTTTTGTTGTTCGAACGGTTTTTCTAAATTGGCGATTGATACGTAGTGCATCAATACAGAAGCTTATTGCGAGAGTCTATTTAAAATAGATTATTCAAATAAACTTAGAAAGAACTGTAAAGCTTTGATGTACAGATTTTCAAGTCTAACTAATATATGCTGATAAAAAAAAGTACGTATACGCTACAGTGACTCCACTAATGCTTATTTTGTATTATTTATTTTAAAGAGCATTAAATGTTATACATACATAGAAACTTAAAACAGCCAAAGATTAATAACTTTTTATATTTTAATTTTTTTGGGATCTAGTAATCTATTACATGTAGATAGAGAAGAGAGAGAGAGGTGAAAAATTCCTGTTTATTATTCTTTGTCTGTTTTTAGTTCATATGCATAACATTACAGGCCCTTAAAATAAATAATACAACATTAGTATTAGTGGAGTCACTGTGGCGTATACTTACTTTTTTTTATCAGCATAATATTAGTTAGACTTGAAAATCTATGCATCAAAGCTTTACAGTTCTTTTTATATAATTAGAGTTAAGTCAGAGTTTGTTGTTTGAAAAAATTTAAATCGATTGCGAATTTTATGCCAGTAAAATATTACTTCCTTTGGCACATATATATTTTTGTCTTTTAATCACTGGCAAACAGGTCGAATTCGGCGCAAAATTTTCAGCTTTTCTTACTACCACAAATACCTATATGAAATACCCTAAATTTTACATCAATAGAAATAGACATGTAAGTTATACTTTTTTAAAAAGATTAATTAAATCTTCCTATGCAAATCGGTTGATGTTCAGCCAAATTATGCACGTACAAACAAAAACCGATTACCGGCTTTACCACGTAAATTACCTTATTTAAAAAAATAATTGAAGAATGGATTCCTGGCTTTGACAAAAGATATATGAATTTATTCCAAATATTGTCGTTGGATTTTTGTGAGTCCTTTTCTATTTCAAGACAATTTTTTGAAAAATTGCCCCTCCCAATTAAACGGGTGGATGTAAACTACCCCCTCCAAAGGATTTTTTTCTTCTTTTGACCCAACTTATACGCTTTAGTATTTTTACGCATCTTGTTCTAAGGACCTTTTTTTTTATTACATTAACTTGCATTACGTTAACCCACATTTTCGGCTTCTAGAACTAAATTTTTTATCAGATGATTCAAATTGTAAATAATGACCTAACGTTTTTTTTCCATTAATAGTGTTTTACTTTAAATTGTACACAAAATATTTTATAACAATATTATAAGCAGACCAAGAAACAACTATGTGAAGACCAGGACCAATTCTTTGTCAGTTATTTTCATCCAATGGTCCAGTCCATCTCTGTCCATAATACCAATACCTATATATACGTACAAAAAGTAAAAATCTTAACCTTTTTATTTTCAGATTCCTCTGTTTTATGTTCATCGTTTTTTCCATTGCAAACCTATTAGGTAGTCAGCTTGAGTTTGAGTGGAAGTATGAAGGACGAACCACTGGTATTCTTTCAGGATGCCCCTACAAAGGATATTTTGTGCTTGGGTAAGCGTAAAATTTTGTATCTTCCTAGCCCGAAGTCCTGTGTGTTCAAAAGGATAAGGCAGAAAAAACAGAACTCTGACAAGAGCAACAACAGCAAAAAAAAAAAAATGGCAGATAAACATTATAAAAAGACAAGAAACAAATGGGGGCAAGGATGATGTTGTGTTTGTTACATTTTATTGATGTAGTCTACCTCTATATTTTTTTTTTTTATGTTTTTTGTAATTCTTTTAGAGTGTGATGGCAACAATGATACAAAGTGTCATAGGTATTCCATATTATGTTCGCATGATCGCATCTAGAAAAGATAATTTTAAAACCCTTTGAGTCCTTTTGAAAAGGTTGGACATCAGATTTTCATTTTATAATGGATTCGTTTATGATGGCCATATCAACAGTATAATTTATTCCTGTAAGTAAGCAAGTGTTGTATCTTCAAAAGTATTATGATATTGTTTTTGAAATATTTAGTTCTTGTTTTGCAGGAATTATTTTTTGTGTAAGCTTAATGATACAAAAGGATACTGAACAACACCCACCTATATTCCATAGAAACGGGAGTATTTATTTTTTATGGAAAAACAAAGAAGATAATTTAAAGTTTTGCTCTTGAAATGTGGAACAATATATTGATATTTTTTTTCCATTGTATTTAAAATTACTAATTTTGAGAATGTTTAAAAACAACATTTGGAGTTTTAAATTTACCAGAAAATTCGTTAAAATTATTATTAATGCAGTGGCGTATCCACGGGGGGTTTCGGGTCTGGACTATTATAGTACTTACTACTTACTACGTTTTCATTAGGTCAAATGACGTAATTTCGTTGAAAATTTTCGAATTCGATTTGAAATCAGATTTCCCATACAAATTACGTGAAAACCTTATGATAGGTATCGGTCGGTGTAGTAGCCGTGGCGTGATATTTAGTGCGATGGACTGTCATGCTGGAGGTCTAAGGTTCGATCCCCAGCCTCGCCACCTATTTATTTAAAAGAAAAAACGGCTACTGCCTCTTGCGAGGAATTGACAAATCCTCCAAGAGTATCTCCTGTCACAGAAAAGTGCCGCTCGTTAGCCGTTCGGATTCGGCAATAAACTGTAGGTCCCCTCCATTCCTGCAGACATGCACACAGGAATGGTTGAGAGTTGTAAGTCACTAGGCCCTAGTTCTTCATGAGCTGTGTTGTGCCATCAAATTTATTTATTTATTTAGGTATCGGTCGGTACAAAGTATAATAAATTAGGGGAAAAAAACTAAAGGGATATTTTTAGCTATTTTCTTAAGAAATCTTAAAAAAATCAAAAAAAAAATTATTTCTATTATACATAAAATATTTTGTATAATTGTAGAACAATGTTAACCAAAACTCTGCAAATAATTAAAAAAAAGTTTAAAATTGTTTTTAAACTTTTCAAAACTGTTTTTTTTTATTACTAGCAGAATTTTGTTAAAAAGAATTTTGAAAAGCAGAATTTTGAAAGCAAAATTTCGAAAAAGCAAAAGAATTTTGACCCAGACATCCCTCGTAACGTAGATATAATATTCAGTGTTTATAAAAAAAACTCTGTTTTATTATTTTAACTGAAAAGTTAAATTTTAACAGCTTGTGCATGCATATCAAGGTGTCCGTTATTTCCCAAACTAATTTTTTGTTTGGATCAGGCACCCCCCGTATAAAAAGTTTATGCCCTACAGAAAATTTATGAATCAAAAAAAATTTGGCCGAACTCACCTTCCGCCCCCCTTCCCTCCTTGCGTACGCCCTTGTAATGAATAGAACCCGTTTAAAATGTCAAAATTCAATGCATAAAACAACAAAAACAAGTGAGTGACAACCAAATATAATTCAAAATGAAATGGGCTGTCAAACAATATTAGAATATTATCAGGTTTGAACACTTTTTCTGTAATTTACAAAATTACGTCATTTTAGCTATAATGAAAACGTAGTAGCAAAAATAAAAACACACGGTTTTTTGGGTTTAACTTTTTTTTTTTTCAAATTACGTTGATCAGTGCCATTTTTATTTTAAATATTCAATGCCCTTATTAATTTTGAGTCAAACACTGAAAACCAAATGCTTAAATGTCTTCTTGTTTTGAAAATAACCAATTTTTAGTAACTTTAAATAATAAATCGTTCTTAAAGTAGAAAGGTAGTAAGTAATGTTTTTTTTCCTAATTTGTTATTTTGAAATGGAAAATTTAAGAATGGATTCCTGGCTTTGAATAAGGGTGTAAAATTTTATTTTAAAAAATTTCGTTGGATTTGTATGAGTCGTCTTTTGAAGAATTGCCCCTCCCAATTAAACGGGGACCAAATTACACGCTCTAGTATTTTTATGCATCTTGTGCCAAGAACCAAAAGTAAGTAAATAAGTAAACTTTGTATATCTAAAATTAAAAATTAAAATCGTAGAGCAAAATTATAGTCGATTTTCTTATATTAAATTCATTTCGGGAGGGGCTTCGGCCCCTCAAGCCCGCCTCTCTGGCTACGTGCCTGATATAAGGCTTGCAACATTTAAAAGATATGCTTGTTATCTTATTATTGTAAGTAATACTGTTGTTAATAAATTGAATTGAATTGAACGTGTTGTTCCCATATCCTCTCACTGGTCACAGCACCGAATTTTATCTTCTTTTGTATTTTTTCGAAACATACCTGTTCTAGACTTGTATTCTTGAGAAAATTATTTACCCTTTTCATTGTACAAGAAATTCCAAGCATCAGATACAAAAATAAAACAGGTACAAATAATGATACCCTATCGTTGCCAATAGCCATCATTTTGTTAACCTTGTCCTTGCTCCTTATACTTGTCCTTATAACATCTTAATTTACCGTTTACTCTCTGGGTATTTTATTCAAGTTGAGAAGCAATTCAGCAACACATTTGGAACAGCTTAAACGGTTTGAGATTTATGTAATCACGGATTAACCACGATAATAACCCAGAGCAACGTACACTTATTTGAAAAAGAGCTTAAATGGATAACGCACTGGTAAATACCAAAGAAAAACGCAAAAAAAAAAAAAAC
This sequence comes from Epistrophella euchroma, assembly GCA_947049315.1. Classification (NCBI taxonomy): domain Eukaryota; kingdom Metazoa; phylum Arthropoda; class Insecta; order Diptera; family Syrphidae; genus Epistrophella; species Epistrophella euchroma. The sequence goes on along the minus strand of OX346246.1, from coordinate 65,630,920 downwards.
AAATAATAAAAACCACCCGCACAATAATTCACTATCATCAGCCAGCAATTCAAAACCGAATACTTTGGTCCTTTTTTGAATGCCTTCATCGTTAACAGTTTCCTTTGACGGTATATAAGATAGTATAGAAGTAAATTGCTTTTTTTTTAGCATAGCTATGTGTCCGCTCTTTCAAGCGAATAGAGGCTTCATTCTGTCCCTGTCCCGGACCCAGCCCCGGCTCCCGGATGATATGGCATGTCCCTTGTGCGCGCCTGCAAATACGTCGATAAATTCGAATATCCTTTTGGGACTCTAATGAAATAATGATGTAGGTCTTTTCCTTTTATTGCTTTTTTTTTCTTCCATTCTATCCGGGTTATTCGGGAAAATGGTGTGCGGTTGCAATGCTGGTATGGGTTTTAAGGCGTGGAGGAGGGGATTTCACAAATGGTATATATGGTAAAAGGTGGCACAGATAAAAAAGGACGATAGAAATTATTTGGATTCCCAGAGGTACCCTCATTTTTTCCATTTTATCATCGAAGCATAGAAAGACTCTGGTTAGTGTGCCTTGCCTTGGGTATATAGAGTATGGCGTTGGTTTGTGCCCGAATAGGCGTAAGGGTTTTGTGTTAAAAATTAGTTCAACGAACAACAATCATGAGGATGCTGCTGATGAGGATGAGAAGCAGAAAGGACGACAACGAAACAAGAAGTTGTTATCATCCCTTTGAGCGTTTTTGTTGGCATAGAGCCGACAGATAGACACACGAAACCCAAACCCAACTGTTGGGAATTGTTCGTTAGAAAGACTATACCTATAATGGAAAGGCAGAAGAGGGAAGCTGACATAATAAGAAGAACGTTGATATAAGGATTGCAATATGATCACGATGTGCCATAATTAGCTTTGAAAAGTATGTATGTTTTTTTTTTTTTTTTTTCTATTCTATTCTTTTTGTTTTGTTTTTTTTTTTTTTTTTACTCAAAATACAATCTTTATTTCGGTTCAAAGAAATGCGTAGGCTCACTTCTGTAAAGAGGTTATTTTTTTAAGGATAAAATAAAAGGATCCTGAAGAGGGTTCCAAAAGACACACAAAATTGATAAAGATGTTTTCTTGAAATCAGCAAGAGTTTTGATACATTTAAGAAAAGTTGACCCCCATATGTGTGCAACGTACTGTCACGAAAAAGTTTAATCTTTTGGGTATGATTTTGGGATCAGATGTAGGTAAACGTAGATATGTAGGTTTATATTTATTTTCTTGTTTTTTTTTTATTTTTGAGGACTTCTTATTGAGCTCTAATAAACTTAAACTGAAAAATCTGATTTCTGTTTAACACAGGTTTGACAATTTTAAAAACAGATACGACCGACGTTTGCAAGTGATTCATGTTATCTGATGATTTTGTGAGGGAATGGACGTGAGAGTTCTTAGTTCCTACCTATATCAGGGACGAATTGTGTGAAGCAATTGAAATGCCCATCTTTATAAAATAAATGAATTTAATATTCTTAAAATTTTGTTTAGCAACAAAGGAGGTACAAAGGTACCTTCAGCTAAATAATGTCAAGGTGTAAAAATATGCACGACTGGGTCGCACAAAATTGCTCTTATGTATCCAAGATCACTTTTTGGTTCTAAAGGCTGAAAGTTATAAACCCATTCATCTGATTTTAAAATATGAAGATAAATTATTTTATTAACAGCTCTTATACGGCGGGCCTTAGAGGTTACAAAAATACAAAATAATTTGGATTATTTTATGCATTTTACCAAAAAGTGTTATAAGGAATTTTTCTGTGTATTTGGACAACCTAGTACAATGCGGCTTAAATGTATACATGCACGAAACTTTCAGTTTAAACTGAACACTGAAGAATTGTTTAAAATAAGAAATTAATTTTTTAAAAAAGTTTGAAAATTTTTTTACCGATGCGATGTATAATAGGTACCATCAGATTTTTTTAACAAATTTAAATGTTTGTAAGAAAAGAAATGGGTAGATATGTGTCCTCTAACCTCTGTCTAACAACTCCTACTCTCGACCTCCCCGTGGTGAACGTCGGGTGCCTAGTACCTTAACTGAAGATGGGGTTCCAATCCCTGTGGACGGTTTAGGCGGCAGCAAATGAGAGAGGGGGGGAGGAGTGTTCCCACTAAGGCACTTCTCCTTTATCCAGGCGGCAGCGGAAGAATTCCCCAGATGGAATCAACGGTGGCGTCTACAGTTCCAGTCAGGTTGAACTACTTAGTGAACACCTTATATGGGCTACTAAAACGTATTCGTAGCTCAGGCCTATAAGGAGCGGTTTATCCGGCTCCCCGTCCTTGGAGTTATAATAAGGATCTGGTCCTCCAGGCTGGGGGGTTGTGGGGGGTTCCGAAACAACAACAAGCCTCGGATATACAAGACGAAGTATATGCTATCATCGAGAAAGGAATCTCAACATCGTCGACTCGGGCAAAACGTCACGATGGATAGGTACAACTTCGAAGTCGTCAAAGACTTTGTCTAACTGGGCTCCACTATAACATCGCAAAATGACATCAGTGTAGAGATCAAACGAAGAATTACTCTTGCCAATCGCTGTTTCTTCGGGCTAAGAATGCATTTGAGTAATAAAGCCCTCTCTCAAAGAACCAAAGGAGACCTTATATAAGACCCTTATCATCCCGGTCCTGCTGTATGGGGCAGAGGCATGGACCCTGTCAAAAACGGATGAGAATCTACTTGGGTGCTTTGAAAGGAAGATTCTTCGGGTGATTTTAGGTCCAGTCTGTATCGATGGAGTATGGAGGAGAAGATTAAACAATGAGCTTTACGGGCTTTACAGCGACGTCGACCTGGTCAAAAAGCTTAAAATACAGCGGCTAAGATGGCTGGGACACGTGGAGCGTATGGACACCAACGCACCAGCCCGACGAGTCTTCGAATCTACCCCTGACGGTCTGCGCAGCAGAGGAAGATCCCACCTTAGGTGGCGCACACAAGTGCAGAGAACGACCTCAACCAACTTGGAGTGCGTAACTGGAGGCAGCTAGCTAGGGACCGAGCTGGCTGGAGGGGCTTGTTGGTTGAGGTCGTAGTCCATCCTGGGCTGTGAGCGCCATCTAAAGTAAAGTAAGTAAGTAAGAAAAAAAAGTAAAATTATTGGTATGGTTTTAAAAAATAATTAATTTCCCTATTTAAAATTTTGTAAAAATTAAAAAAAAATATTATTAACTATGCTAGTTTTTAGAAGTTATTAATATTTATTAAGGGATTAAAACAACAATTTCAATAACATAGCGTCCATAATTAATTGGAAGTCATTTTTAGCTTAGAAGTGTTATTCTTTTTTGTAAAACAAGGATAATATTGCTTGTATTTTAATTTCATCCACAATTAAACATTTGCGTGTGAAAACTTATTCAAGGTAATTTACAAAATATGTAATGACTTTAATAGTGTTTCATTAAATTCAATAGTTTGTTTTCTGAAGTTCTTGGGTAAATTACTTTGAAATGCCGAATCAACATTTTACAAGTACAGTAATCAGCAGCTAATAGGTACCACTCAATTTAGTTACTAAAATTAAAACTCAAATCCTACCGTTAGTAGAAACGTACAGACATAGATATAATATAGGCAGTGAAATGAAAGGACACCCCGGAAAATGATTCCCAAATCGGATTAGAATTATGTACAATATGTACACCCATAACACACTACTTCCATACTCAAATGCAAAACATACACATACATATTTACAAACATATGTATTATATGTTATTATCAAATAATAATAATTCGAGTGCTAAACATGTTCCACTTCATTACTCGACCTTCAGAGCTTATAGTCACATCCCTCCTAGGGGTAGCCGCCTCAACTCGTTGCATTAATAATTAACCATATCCTGTTACTTTGTGTGTTTGCAAACTTGATGTTCATTTACTCGCCTTTGTATATAGAAGAGCTTGAGTATGTGAGTTTGTGTGAGTTAAATCTTTTTTACAATTGCTTTGCGATTCAGGTTAAAGTGCTTGTGCTTATGGGCTCTCCCCTCACAAAGAATTTCCTACTCTAAAATGTCCTTTATTGCTAAGGAAAATTTCACCAGTTATCATATTATTTTACATTCAAAATATTGAGTGGCATAGTAGAATTTACAATATAAAAATATAAATATATTTATTTGCTGAAAACGTATCTATTTATAGTCAGAATATAAAAACATAAAAAAATAAATAAAAATAAAATAACCACAATATTTTTGTCCGACCCAAAAAGTTTTTTTTTTTCATACAATTTAAAACTTCAAAAGTGGCGTACGTGAAAAGCGAAAAGTTGGTGAACTCTTCCGTCTGCGACTGCAGCTCCGTATGCAGCCACGTTCCATTGTGTTCGCAACATTGAATGTGTGTATTCAATACTTTGACAGCTATTCCAGCTGCGGCTTCGGTTCCGTCTGCGTCTCCATTCTGTTCAGACAGTAATTCATGCCCATAAAAACTTCTTTTTGACCAACCATCTTTTCAGTTAGATAGGTTAGTCATAGGAGTCCAAATATATGTATTACATAGTATTTAATAAAGCTTGGCCTTTCGCATCACCACCGGCCCATATCACCACCAAACTTACTTAACACGATTTTATTTTTCTTATTTTAATCGAGTTCGGGTAAAATAGGTTTCCTATAAATTGCATCCTCCAATTTTATTTTGGAAAAAGTTATTCTATTGGAAACTTTCTTTATGTTTCTTCACTCGCAAAGTATCTCAGATTTTAAACTTTGATTTTGTATTTTTATTCTCATTTGGTAATTTGGTGTAATTCACCTTATTTCACGCGCATAGTCGATTACTATCGTAATTTGAAGACCTGAACCTAATTGTGGTATCAATGAAGAAATCATGGAACTGCCAAGTAGGTACTATACAGTATCCATATTCCGTATAATGACAAAAGAGCATTTCATTTCAGCGATCGTATTCATTTTAATTAATGTCCTTTAATTGTAATTTGCAATAATATGTTTCTTACGTGTCCTCTCTCAGGGACAAATGAGAATGATTAACCTGGGTCTGTTCATTTGGAACAATGTTCAATATTAAAGAACTTTCATGCTTTCAGATGTTCGCAGATTATATGGGAAGAGTTCTTTTTTTTCTTCTGTCAGTCTGTCAGGTAGATTTAAGCGAAAATGAAGACAAAGAAGCCATTCTGGAAGTTGCTTAATTAATTTTTAATGTTTCATCGGGCAGGAGCTTGACTTGGAAAATATTACAGCGGCGGCGGTTGCTATTGCGAAGGTTAAAGGAAGAATGAGGTTAAAAATGATATAAAGCCTCTGCTTTCTGGTGTTCGTAGTGGTTGGGCACTTGATTCCTACCTGAAAAAAGTAAATGTGTACTGCGAGTGGTATTAACCATCCAGTTCCACTTCACAGTTTATGCACCATGAGATTTATGAGGTAGGTACTCTATTTTTCTGCATTCGTTTTTTCATATTTCGTTGAACTTTTCCATCAGAACATTTTTACTCCTCCAAACTGTTTGGTTTATTCCATGCAATAAATCTTCTTCGAGCGTTCAGGTTACTGCCAAGCCAATAGCCCAACCTGAACCGAACCCACACTGAGTATATTAGTGTCCAACCGTGATATGTACCAATACCGAGAGTGCTTCTTTGCCTTCCTGTTTTGTTGTTGTAATGGGGTTTTATGTTATCCTTGATATTACGATGGGGAAAAAGAGGGCAATTTTATTTTCGTTTTGTTCCGTGATTTAGTATGAAATTGGTTACCAACAAAGGTGGCAATACATCACAACCATCAACCGACACGGGCCAGACGCTAGCAGCAGGTTTGTTTTTAAAACGAAACGTTGATGGGGTTGATTGAGCCAGATAATACACGTTGGTACATTGAACTGATGTTTGTTTATCTTTTATGGATTTTATTTCCTTGTTTCAGTTTTGTTTTTTTTTTTTTCTATTTTAATGTAGCCATAAAGTTTTTTTTTTTTGATAGAGACACACATAACCTATGTAATATATCAAATAGAATCAAGTGTTTTTCAAAAAAAAAAAAATAAATTGTCATTTAAACTTGGAGAGCGAAAATTGTAATGGATTTGCATACATTTTATATTGGAAGCAATAAAATCGGTCATAGGAAAAATCTGACGTGAAAAAAGCCATTTTAAAACGGGTGACATTGGTACCTATCTATTATTCATGATTCTAAATAATATACATAATAAGTATTACGTCTTTCGCAATAGGTGCAGGATATGATTGGCAAAAATTCTTCTTATTAAATTAGGTAGGTAGATGTAGTCTAGGATAATTTAAAGCATAATATACATACGCCTTCAGCTGATGGACGCCACACTAACTACCGTACCAATGTACGGAAGATTTTACAATATTTCTCATTTCTTTTCTTTTATTTTGTCTTACTTGTATTACTTAGTTTTTTAAAGAGACCAAATCTCTTACGGGAACATCCGTATACGTGTGAAGTTAGCACTGCCATTTTCGATTTTCAAAAAAAAAAATATGCTGTATTGTGCTCAACTTGTGCTGCGCAGTGTCGTAAATATTTTTCTTTAAAATCGCAAATTTTACGAATGAAATTTTTTTAAATTAAGTTTTTCTAAAAACTTTAAGTTGTGCTGTTTTATGCTCAAAAAATGATACTAACCGAAGAGATAAAAAAAAATTCGCATATTTGCAACTTTTTATGACCAAACGAAAATTGAACAATTAATCGCTGTATTGTTCAAATAAGAGTGTTAGGTAGAGGGTGCATTATTGCATGGATTTAGAAAATTTTACTTTTTGCATATTTTTTCCTGTGTATAAAATTTTCTTTTATACATACATATATACAGGGTGATTCACATAAGGTGTGACAAAAAGCCATAGCGTCAACAGGTTGAGCCGAGAAAAGAAAAAAATCGTATGGGCTCTATTTCCGGCCGTTTAATGATTTTTTTTTCTATTTTAAGTCAATTTTTAAGAAAATTGTCCCTCCCACCGGAAATAGTCCCGTTTCATATGAATTTTTTTTTGGCTCGACTCAACCTACATGCTCTAGCTTTTTGTAACACCTTATAGATGAATCACTTTGTATAATGTTCCTTTCTTTATAATCATAAGAATAAATAAATAAATTTGATGGCACAACAGCTCATGAAGAATTGGACCTAGTAACTTATAACTCTCAACCATTCCTGTGTGATCGTCTGCAGGAATGGAGGGGACCTACAGTATACTCCGATTGGCTGAGGTGAGCGGCACTTTTCTATGGAGAAGAGAAAATCATTTTGCTGCTTCCTCGCAAGAGGCTGTAGCCCTGAAAAGCACTTTGTTGTGTTTTGATGGCAGATGCTGGGAATCGAAACAGACCTCTACTAGGTACTTACTAATAATAATCATAGGAGCGCGTGGTTTTCTAAAAAAGTGTTATTTTTAGTTATGTATAAGACTTTTGTAAATATTTCTAAGAAGAAAAAATTTGGTACGCCAGTTTTAAGTATTATTAATTTGGTATAAAAAATTCAATTTCGAAATAAAGTTCAACCCAATTTTAAAATATCGAATTTTCAAGAAAAAATTAAATTTTTTTTTTAATTCAAAAATTATTCTTTTTTTTAATTAATTTAATTGAGACTTATTAAAAGCTTTAACAAAAAAAAATGATTGTAATCTTTTTGTTTGAAATCTCCTAAGAAACCGCTAGGTTCCAAGTTTAATTAAAATTGACCAAGGCATTTCCGATATACACTTGTCAAAACAATTAAGGGAGCAAGAAAAAATCACTTTTTTTAGTGTTTTTAGAAGAGCTGTATCTCTGTGAAAAGTGGTCATATTAAAAGCCGTAATAGATTTACAAAAAGTCTTTAAAAAGTCGTTTTTTTTTACCTTTTATGAATGTAAAGATGAGGAGCCAAACAAAAATAATCTTTAAAAAGTTTTGAAAAAATCTTGTAGAATATTAATTCCAGTTTTTAAAACTACCCTTAAATTTTTTGTGTCGTTATTCGTTATTATTTTCATTCAAAGCAAGATATTTTTCTGAAAAAAATTGTAGAATGACAAAAAAAGACGACCTTGAAGCTGAATAAACAAGCTATCGAAAAAAAACATTAAATTAGCTCAAAAAAATTTTTCAAAAAAAAATGACAATGTTCAAAAAAAAAGAAATAAAATTGTTGGGTCGTGCTGCTTCTTATGATTGCGCAATAACGGTACCTTAAAAAAAATCATTTGCTTAAATTTCTCAATACAAAAAATACAAGGCTTCAGAATGCTTTTTGTTTTATTTCAATACGACCACTTTTCACAGAGATACAGCTCTTAAAAAAACACTAAGAAAAAGTGATTTTTTTTGTTCCCTTAATTGTTTTGACAAGTGTACATACGTATTGAGTTTTAAAAAAAATTAAATCGTTCTTAAGAATCCAAAAACTTGTTTTTTGAAAATTTCGATATGGATTTCTTTTTAAACTTTTCAAAATATTCTCCATAAAAAAAACTGATGAAAATTAGTTGAACTCTTTTCGAAAAAATCAAAAATCATAAATTTTTGTATTATAGGAGGAGCCATTAATAACCAACACTCGGAACATTTTTCACTATTTTTTAGCCTACACAAATTGAAATAAACAGATTTTTTTTTTTTAAATCTGTGAGTCATTTTGGAGAAAATGTCAAATTTGTATTAGATAGGAACCTACCGTTATTATAAAGAAAACATTTTCGGGGGAACGTAAAAAATAAAATCTAGCTACCAAGGTAAAAAAAATCGAACAATTCGTTGATGCTGTTAGTCTAGCAGACAGTAAGATACACGGAAAGAATTTTGAAACTCCTTTTTTCGACTTCCTTATCATCGTATATAGTGTGGTATGAAGTTTGGATCCAAAGAAGGCGTTTTTGACATATTTTCCGTCGGCCAGTCTGTTCGCCTGTGCATTGGTACTACCATTATACATGAATATCAAGCTATACGGTCTAATCGGATGCACCGAATTATTAAACAGCGAATTTATATAAAGCTTTTAATTTTACAGAATGTTTTTGTAACTGGGATCTTATTCAATTAATCCTACCTTTATTTAACCTAGGGATTTTAATAAATATACAAATCTCAGATATATTAAATAAACTAAATACACGCCGAAACTGCTTGCTATATATATCGAATTTTATATCATGAGTTGATTAAACTAATAAACACACATACATATTTCCCATAATAATTAAGAATTTAATTTTCGTTTTCAAACTTTTAATTTAATATTATGTATTTTTTACAATTTTTATTAGAAATTCAATATCAGTAAAAAAAATATAAAATTCATTACACAAAAATTGTAAATAAACGACTTACTTGATAAAACTCCTGCTAAATCAGTAGCCACCTGTTGCCATATATGGTATTATATTTATATTTCCTTTCGTCGAAAAAATCGCAAACTCACACAATTTCCAACAAATAATTTTATTTTATGAAACACAAAATTATTTATTTGATTGAATTCACATAAAACCGCGACCAAGGTATTTTTTTAATTAATTTTTTTATTCCCACTGTAAAAAAATTGCATCAAAACTTATTTAAAACCTATTCACATTTTTTTTTAATAAATAAATTATTTCAAACAAAATTCCCTCTCTGGCAAGTTTATTAAAATTAATTTAGGAAAGAACATCAAAACCTAATTAAAAAAACATCTTACCAAATTCCCTCTTACTTAAAATGATTTTCAACTAGGAGTTGTTGTTGGTAAACAATAATTTCCTGTAGCAATTTAATGTTGTGTTATCCTGCTTTAAATGAATTGATAATCAAATTTTTCCAACCATATAAATTCAGATCAAAAAAAAATTCCAAAATTTCTTTTCAAGCTGGGGGGAATAAAAAAAGAAGAAAAAAAAAACAAGTTTTCAAATCGTCTATTTTCATAATTGAAAAAAGTTTGTTTTAATCGGTTTTAATCGAAAAAAAAGGGTTACGAAAGGATTTTTTAAAATCCCCTTCGACAAAATGTCAAAATAAACGGATTTATTTCCTCGAGATTTAACGAATTTCCTTTGATGTCAAAAATAAACCAAAATTAAATTCCAAGAACCGAACGACCCAATTGACAACAAATGTGAAAAAGGATAATAATATATATCGATTTTTCTTATTATCATAATGCATATAATGTAGGTATGTGTGTTTGTTTATATTTCGTCCTTGTGGCGCCACTCGTTGTCATAGTCGTCGTCGTCGGGTCTTTTTTTATTTTGTTTTGTCATTATTAAACTATTCAAGCGTGGGGTGACAGTTATCTTTTAGCAAAAAAAAAAGGATTTTCTCTTTTCTCAATGCGAAGACACACACTAATCCTTTTTTATCCGCGCCTTAGTTGTGACGTTTTGAGATAATATTTTTACTCTTTTCCCCTTTTTTCAAATTGAATATTAGCTCTTGAAAGCACATATGAACATTTTTGAAGCAGGATTCTTGAGAAAGAGAACAAAAACCTATGTGACATCATATTGCAACGTGTTAGGACTAGAAGGTCCTGAATTGCAAATTTTCTTGTCTTTATTATTCTTTCCTACCATACTGGTTTCCGTATTTAATATTCAAAGGAATAAAAACGACTTCAACATGTGTGTTTCCTTAAAAAAAAAAGGACCTTATTCTTCGTCCTTAAAGTGGAAAGAATTTTCTAATAAAAAAATCTTTTTTTAGAGCGTTTGAAGTTCGCGCAAGGTCAAAGGGAATGCTCTTATTCTTTTTTTATTGAAGCAAAAAAAAAAAATAAATATAAATAAAAGAAGACAAGTCGCGTTAGCCAGAGGGTGGTATATTTTGTTTGCCTTTCGATACTGTTGCTTAGTAACTACAAAAACACGATTTCAAAATTTTATCGCAATACATTAAATATTCCAAAATATATTGGACGGAGAAACACAAATTTACCGTAGTTTTTTTTTCTGTTAATCGTTGAAGAAATTGGATAAAAACATGGACGGAGTAAGGTTTTGGTTAAATTTTTTTACACAAAATTTTTTACAACAAAATATGTAAGTATTTGCTCCCAATGAAATCGCTTTTTTTCTTGGAACACTTAGTCGTGGTTCTCGTTATTCACACACAAGGGATGTTTTTATTTAGATCATTTTAATCAAAATTGCTTAAGTGGTTCAAGTGGTTAGAACACTTTGTTTATGCATAAAGTGTTGCAATGAAGAGACCACATAAAAGGAAGCTTTAACGAAAGTAATAGAGCTGTTTTCTGCGAAATTAGATTAACACGAGTTTCAATGAATGGCGGATTCAGTTTTTCCAAGAGACACGGGAGCAAAAATTGACGTGCGTCCGAGTCGGTGGAGCAATCAAAACGAACTGACAGTGACGGTATCCAGCAAGTGAGCCAATATGTTTTCATGTTTTCACTTGGGGATATTTTATTTACTTATTCTATTTTTTTTTTCTTTTTTATTTATTTTTGAGGGAGGAAAATTCGCTCTGTTATGAGGCTGCTGCTTCTGGGGTATTCAATATTAGGGTTACTGATGCGGAGGGTAGAAGAGTATGTTTGCCTTAAGTGAGTGAAAGAACTTTCTCTATTCTCTTTTCGGATAATGGAGAAAGTACTAAAGCGCAAATACCGTTAGTTTTATAGGGCAGCGGATGAAGATTATGAGATGCTCTCTCAGCTGATGGACTTTTGTTGGCGATACCTAATGTATATGAGAGATTCTGAAATAATTTAGTAGAGAGCTTCGTATTTAGTATGGTGAACTAGTTTTTAGTACAAAGGTACTAGTTGTAAAGTTTTGTATTGTTGGTTATAAAAAGAGAGAGAGAGCGAGAAAATCATCTTAAAATTGACAAATGTTAACGCTAACATGTTGTGGCAATAGCTAAACATGGATTTTTTTTCTATATACAGAACGGTTTATGATATTGTTTTTAACAGTTTTTAAGCAATAACATTGTGGCATTTTCTTTGGTTTCAGACAAAAGATGTATCCTTTTGGTTCAACAGTTCCCAATCAATTTTTGGAGAATTTGAAATTTTTTTTGTCCTAAAGCGACATGACTTCTTCCAAAATGTAGTGGTGTGTGTATCTCTGCAGCTATATAGGCATGGTATGCTTCCACATAGTCATAGTTCGGTTCTCCATTTTATTATTATACTTCTGTTCTTGCTTCCCTATTTTACCCCATAAAAAGAACGATCTTGAAAATATCAAGTCCTTAAAGTGGTCCTCTCAGAAAAAAACAAAAAGTATTTTTATAATCAGAGAGATGGTATAGTCCTTTTGTTATACCCTATTCCACCTTATTGAAATTATTAATCAAAAAGGAACAAGGCCATCCTTTAAGTAAAATACTTCAAATAGAAGTTGAATTTTGAGCAAGCAATTTAAACATTTTTTCCCTCAGTATTTTCATCAAATATAAAATTGTGCAGAACAATAATGTTCATTTTACTGAGCTTTCTGCTAAGATGTGGAATGATGGTGGTCCTCGACATCCATGAGTTTTATTCTTATCATCTTCTGCATTTCGAAACTGAGGCTTTATTAGAAATTCTGAAATAAGAGGAAAAAAGGATCCAAACTTCCTGTTCATCTAAATAAAAACAAAAGAGCTGAGCTTCAAACTTCAACAACAAAGGAAATGAGTTGAAAAACTAAAATAAAGACAAATTACTTTAACACACATAGATATCTATTTCTTTATAATTCATTCACACCCTCACATATGTAATTTGCTGACAAATATTTTTTTTTTTTTAATTTTTTTTCCAAACGCCTTCAACTATTTTATATTTTATATATTACTATACTTCGTTAATGTATTAACCATAGTGGTTTTAAGAAAACAGCATTTCAGTTTTTCACCAAACATCTTGCATTGAGAAGAAAGGGGGTTTGATTTTTTTTTTTTAAGGAAAATTGCTTATTTTCAAGTTATTCACGTATAGCTTCTTAATGAGTGGAACGATTTTGTTATAATTACAATCTGTTATTTCTAAGTAATTTGAACAGCATTGCACTAAAAACATTTTGAAAATATTAAAAAAAAAAAAATACTTTTTTTTACATTTTTTGACTCCTTAACAATTTTTCGTTAAAAATATCATCATATGAAGCACATTTTTTGTAGGTATACAATATACATACAGAGCTGAACTTCGACAAGAAAAAAATCGCATGGCAGGGGAGTCTATTTGCCCCTGTTTAGGCGCGAGGGCAATTTAAAAAAATCACTTAAAACAGAAAAAAAAAATATTAAAAAATAACAGTAATACCTACAGAGTAATACATACTATAGCATTTTGAAAGTCCAAAAATCTGTTATTTAATATTGTTTTCAAATAAAGTTGTTCGAGCGAATAGTTTTTGAAAAATTAATTTTCAAATTAAAAATTTTGAAAACAAATTTTTTATTTAATCAATCTTTTAGAAAATTTTACGTTATTAAGTACTATTTTTCTCCCTAATACTAAATGCTCTTATATAAAATCAAAAACAACAAAATTTACTCTTTTCTAAGAAAAACCATTTATTTTAGTTTTTACGTTATTGGATTCTTAGGTGAATTTACGAAAGAATGGATAAACTTTCTTTTTACTATTTTTGTTCATTGAGAACACCTGCGTGAGTACATTGGATGACCTGCGAATGTTTTTTAAATCATGCAACGTTACACGCTATCTAGATAGTGGAATAAGAAAAATGCAATTGCGAAATAAGAAAAAAAATGTTCCTTAATCTTGAAATTAATAAAAATAAGAAATTCAATGCATATTTAGATAAAAAAAAAAATCTGTTGGGAATGAGAACTTATAGACCGCCCAACTAACAAAATAGCTTTCGATTTTGGCAATTAAGTATTATTATGCTGTAGCACTTTTATAGCCCTTCCAGAGCGGAGTTAAGTCGTTATAGGAGTTAATGTTGGTATAATTCATCGCTTAACTATTCTTCGGAGTACATTATATCAGGCTTATAGGCACAATGAGCCAATTTTTCTATAATCATACTATTTATAGTCATACTATAAAATGACCATAGAGTTTTTGCTCCCAAAATTATCCTATATAAAAAAGTTAACCCTTATACTAGAAGCTGTCGCTTCGTTCCATTATCAATTGTATAAGAAAATGTTGTAAAGCTTTAGGAATTAATATGGGACTAATCCACGACATTTTTATAGAATGATTATCGGAGCACTTTTGGCCAAGACATACCTTTACCACGCTATAATTTTTTCTGTTGGGTATTATAGTGTGGTATAGTTCTTATAGATTTTGTATAAGACAGTGCAAATTCTAGAATAAACTAAGAGCTTCTACGCAGCCATTTTAAATCATTAATATTTATCTAAAACTTATTCTTATCTAAATTTATAAATAAGTAATATTGAAATCGTGGCAAAAAATTAAAAAGTCGGCCAACTTCTATAAAAGTATAAACATGGACCGCCAACAATTTAATGCAATGTACTGCATAATCCAGATTGGCCGAGCGGTTAGCGTGTTAGACTATTGATGCAAGGGGACTCCGGTTCGATTCCAAGGACGTGTAAGTACACTTTAATTTAAAAACAAATATTTACAATACTAATAATAATAATAATTATCTCTAGAGACCCTTTCAGGTGATACAGTACAAATATAAAATTAAAATAAAAAATTAATACAAAAGTTATTTTTTTTTTTGTATAGAAATACATTCCTTCTATAGCACTTCTTACAAATCTTATAAGAGTATTCTTCGGAGTAAAACTATTTTAATCCATAAAGGTGAAATAGGAGTGAAAAAATGTCGCCTTTTTAATACAAAACTCATAGAAGTAGGTTAAGGAGTAATAAGAAACTTCTTTGGACTAAAATTGTTAGTTGGGCGGATAGGGCTTAGAGCATCAGACCCAAAGAAAAATCATGTTTTTTATTTGATTCGAGCTTTAAAGAGGTTATTAGGCAAAAAGAGGAAAGTGTTTTGGTCAAACAAGGCAGCAGGGCCTGCAACGCTCATATTCGATCCAAATTTTTACATGACTACAAATTTAGCCAAAAAATACTAGAGTGTCCCACGGTAAGTTAAAATTTTTGGCAAATTGTAAAAAGTATTTGGAATACAGCATCTTACTCGGTTAAACGCTCGTTGTTAATGACACTCCTTTCGTTGTTAGATCTTTGGAGAAAGCTAATCTATTTGTTAGGCATCAATTCTGATATGTATGTAGCAACCAAAAAGAGAAATGAAAGACACGAGAGTTGAGCTTAAACTAAACGCATGTTTATTCAATTCTTAAAGACTACTTACCGAACTAACACTAATTATTATTCTAGGTATACATAATACATACACTATATGTATTTATATATATGGCGTAACCATCTACCTACGTATGTACATATATATCATTCCTCCCCCTTTTAAAAAAAACTTACCAACTATTATTAAAAACTATTATTATACAAATATATTTTTTGTATTCCATAAAGATTATGTATTACATAATAGATAATTTTTTTTTTTTTTTTTTTTTTTTTTTTTATAATTCATAAACTTAAACTAAAACATATAAATCAGTAAATATTAACTATAAATAATAGATAAATTCAGTTCATAATTTTTAGCCTGTTAAATATTCCAAACAATTTCATACAAGTTCATCTTTTTTATGCAACTGTTCTTTTAAAAACTTTTTCTTTTTAGCCCTAGTCATTATACCATAATCTGTTTCACAAATTCTTACAATAGGAGCCGCACTAAACCGAACTTGTTTTATTTTCTTTAATTTCAATTGATCGATATGTGCTTGTTTATTTATTCCATTAACATATATCAAATATCTTAAATTACTAAGTTTCTTTATAATTTTAGCTGGTAACCATTTTACGTAATTAGAGAATATATTACGATATAATACAGTATCGCCTACTTTATACGATGTTGTTTTTCGGATATCACTTTGAGGCTTGCCTGCCTGCTTCTTAACAATTTGAACTTGCATTGCTTTTTTTGTTTTATCCGTAAAGTTTTCTCGTTTCTGATCTGGTTTTAATAAATCAAGCAGGGTTTTAGGACAATAACTGAATAACATATTTGAAGGAGTTACATTGGTAGCTGTAGAAGGCGTATTCCTGTATTTAATTTTTATCTTTAGGTTAAAATCTACATAACGCATTTGGGGTTCTAATAACATTTTCTTTATTGAACTTTTAAAAGTTTGTACAGCACGCTCCGCACTTCCGTTAGACTGCGGATGATAAGGTGGTGATTTAAAAACCTGAATTCCATTTGCCGAACAAAACGATACAAATTCTTTCGAACAAAACGGTGGACCATTATCGCTAACAATACTTGTAGGTAACCCAAAAATACTAAATGTATTTCTGAGCTGCTCAATAACACTCTTTGCTGAAATACTCTTCATTAAACATGCCTCAATCCACTTAGAGAACGAATCAAAAACTATCAAAATTTTATATTTGTCTATACTACAAAAATCAATGTGGATGCGCTCGAATGGACAGTTAGGTGTGGGCCAACATCCTAACTGACTTTTATTTGAGTTTTGTGTAACTTGACACACATCACACTCCGAGATAAATACTTCTATATCTTTATCTATGTTTGGCCACCAAACGTAAGTTCGAGCTACCGCCTTTGCTCGAACAACTCCTACGTGACCCTCATGTAACAAATTCAATACTTGGCCAACTAAATTTTTAGGTATGACAACTCTGTCGCCATAAAACAAACACTCCGATTCCGAGGCTAAACTATTTTTTTTCAAAAAATATGGCCGTAGCTCTTCCGATACATCCTTGGGCCAACCATTTAGGACAAAATCATATACTTTAGCTAAAACAACATCTTTTTGCCCCTCTTTCTTAATGTCTTCAAATTTTAATGGGAAATTCGACAACGCTAGCGAGTTAATACTATCTATTTCTACATCTGTCGCCGCAGCCAGAGGCAACCTTGAGAGCGCATCCGCATTTCCCATTTGCGAGGATTTCCTATATTTGATCGAATAATTGTACATCGACAGGAAAATGGCCCAACGTTGAAGCCTATTCGCCGCCACTGAAGGAACGTCTTTCTTGTCTCCAAAAATTGCCTGTAACGGTTGATGGTCACTGTAAATTGTAAAATTAAGCCCATAAATATACTTGTGGAACTTTTGTACAGCAAATACAATTGCCAGGGCTTCGCGATGTAACTGCGAATAGTTCTTTTCTGAGGAGCTTAGGGTGCTTGACACAAACATTACCGGACGTTCTTCTCCATCAATTACATGAGACAAAACTGCCCCTACCCCATACGGGCTCGCATCTGCTGAAATTATTATTGGCCTGCTTAGATCATAGTGCGTAAGTACGTCAATGTTCAAAACTAAATTCTTACTCCTCTCAAAAACTTTCCTATGATTATCATTCCATTCCCACAATTTATAAACCGATGTTAATTCATACAATATTGAAAGTTCTGCCGACAAATTGGGAATGCATTTATTGTAATAATTAATGATGCCTAAATATGATTTTAACTGAGTTTTATTTTTTGGTTCCGGCGCATTTACGACAGCTTCTACCTTTTCTGGGTTAGGTTTTATGCCAACAGGGCTTATACAATACCCTAAATAATCGATTTCTTCTTTAAAGAATTGACATTTATCTAAATTAACTTTTACGTTGTATTTAAGTAATCTGTCTAGAACCTCAAATAAATTGTTCATACATTCGTCTTTGTCCTGTCCACCTATCAATAAATCATCAAAATAAATGCGAACTTTTGTGATACCTTTAAGAATTTCATCTATTATTTTAGCAAAAATTTGTGGTGCTGTTTTCAAGCCTAAAACTAATCTGGTTGACTGAAAAAGTCCCATATGTGTGTTAATAGTCATAACCTCTTGTGATCTTTTCGATAAAGGTACTTGTAAATACGCACCCGTTAGGTCTAATTTACAGAACCATTTCCAGCCAGCCAAACCTGCCAGCAAATCATCAATCCTTGGAATCACTGTATGTTCCATTTCCACAAATTTATTAACCGTTCTTTTGCAGTTAACACACAATCTAATCGATCCATCGCTTTTGTTTACAATTACTACTGGACTTGCCCATTTACTTCTCTTCACCGGTATCCAAACCCCTGCCTTGCACAATCTCTCAATCTCTTCTTTGACCTTGTCTTTTAAACCAAACGGAACTGTGTAAGCCTTACAAAAGACTGGATATGCATCTTCAACCAGATCTATTTCTGCCTCAAACTGATTAATTACCGACTCATTACTTTTAGAAAATATTTGTGCATACTTATTTGATAAGGTTAAAGAAAATGAATTGAAAGCATCTAACTTACAAATTGTTCCTCTCTTGATTCCATTAAAGAAATCTCTCCAGCCAGGATACAACACTTCTAGCCAATTTCTTCCCATTAAAGCCTTAAACACATGCTTGCTTTCTATTATGACCAAATCGAGAATATGAAAATCTTCATTAACTTTCACCCGAACACTTATTTTACCCGCAACGCTTACATTTTCCCCTGATAACAGCTTTAACGGATTGGCATCGTCCAACAATTTACAATGGTTAAAAAACTTTATGTACTCTGAGAAATGGCACACAGACACACAAGCCCCAGTATCGACTTCCATTACACAATTTACACCTTCTATATTTAAATGAACAGCTAAAGGCTTTTTGCCATTAAACATACAATTTATGTAACCTAAATCAACATCATTTATTTCATCATTCTCAACATTATTAATTTTGTACCCTGGTCTAAAACAGTTCCTAGCAAAATGCCCCGTTCTTCCGCACTTGAAACACCTAAACGATCTTCTATAGCGGGATCTCTCTCGATTTCGATTCTCTGCTAATTCTTTCTGCTGACTCTGACTTCTAGATCCATGATGCTGTGGTGAATATCTCCGATCAAAACTTTTTTCTCGATTAACATTATTTGAACGCTGATGCTGTTTACTCCTGCTCACTCTCTGATAATTTGCTACATAATTTACATTATTACTCTTCATCATATCCATATTACTGTTGTTCATTTCCATGTACAATGCTTTTTGTGACGCATCGTCTAATGTCTTTAAATCAGCTTCATTTAAGAGCCTGTTTTGTATTTTACTGTTATTTAATCCACACACAAATTGAATTAAAAGCGCTCTTTCTAAAAAATCACCGAATTCACACTCGTTTGCTAATTGTTTTAATTCGACCACATAATCGCTGATGCTTTCACTATGTTTTTGTTGCCTTTTAAAGAATTTAAAACTTTCAGCAAAAATATTCTTTTTTGGCGCAAAATGTGTTTTGAGCTTATCGATTAATTTTTCATACGAAAAATCGGTCTCCAGTTTTGGTGCAATTAATGAAATTAACACTTTATATAAGTCTGGGCCACCAAGGCTCACCAAAAAAGACACTTGTTCCTCATCTTTTGTAACCTTATTCAAGGACAGTAAATGATTTAGCCGACGAGCGTATAAATTAAAATCTTCACCAAGGGTAAACGATTCGATTGACCCCATGAACAAAGTCGATTTTTCCATTTTTAAATCACCGCCGTCTTTTTTTTCCGTTTTCATAATTATTATACATACATTACAATTACTTCATGACTTTTAACTTAATCTCTCCAAACATCTAAGCACGCGGTATCGACTCTTTATCCTCGTCGCCACTGATATGTATGTAGCAACCAAAAAGAGAAATGAAAGACACGAGAGTTGAGCTTAAACTAAACGCATGTTTATTCAATTCTTAAAGACTACTTACCGAACTAACACTAATTATTATTCTAGGTATACATAATACATACACTATATGTATTTATATATATGGCGTAACCATCTACCTACGTATGTACATATATATCACCATGACTACTCCTCCAGCGGGAAATCGATTCAATGTGACAAATCTACTTTCGCACTTGTACTATGGAGAGGCTTGAAAGATCTTTTCCTAAGTCATAGAAACGCTGAAAAACTATCAGCTGAAAAAAAATATCGAAGACCGAAGCTTCTTAATGACTGGCAGTGCAGCTTTTGAAGCAATGGGTCCACTGATGGTGATCACCAAACAGTTGAACAAATCTTTACATCATTTTAGTAAGTAAGATTATTGCACTTGATATTTCAAAGGCATTTTTGATAAAGTCTGGCATCTTGGTCTCTTATAGAAAATGCGTTCTTCCAGTATTGATGAATCCCTTCTTCATTAGATTAGAAACATTCTTTCAAACCGCTCTATACAAGTTATACTGGATGGGTTCAAGTCTAAAACCCACAACATAAAATGCTATGGTGTTGTTCCCCAGGACTCCGTTTTGTCCCCGACAATCTTTCTAATTTTATAAATGATCTTCTGTCTGTAATAAATTGACGATAGTACCCTTAGGTTTTCGTAATCATTTCCATATTCACATCTCAACTCTTCGCATGTGGAACTGCAGTGGTAAAATATGATAAGTTCATTGAATTCTGATTTAGACAACATTGTACATTGGGGAACACAAGACCAATTATGTTTTCTGTAGTTGAATCGAGACTAACCCCCTTGCCACAGCTTTTGATACTTGGAATGTTAATCATGAACCACCTATTGTGGAACGATCACATATTCGATGTTGCCAAAAATTCTGCAAATTCCAATAAATGGCAGGTTTCCTTAGGAGATGCAAGAAATTTTATTTCCCCTTCCGATCTGGCTTTTATCCATAAAAGTTATATATACGTCCAAAGGTTGAGTAAAACTCCCATCTCTGGGCTGGTGCTCCAGCAACTTACTTAAGTCTCTTGGACAGTATCCAAAGCCTTCAAAATATGATTGGGAATAGAAACATTAAATATTCATTTTCGTACCTCGAATACCGTCGTAACGTTTTCTGTCAGTCATTCATGCATTCATCACCTCAAACAACTAAACCGAGAACCGTTAATCTCGTGCTTCTAGGAAATGCGTACCAATTTACCCTTGAACCCAAATTCAGCCGTACTGTCAAGTATAGGGATTCGTTTTTTAGCCGTACTACGCGAATATGGACTGCTAACTAAAGTTCTAAGCTGTCTTTCCCTCTCATTGTAATATTCAGAAATTCAAGACTTTACACTGACATCTCTTTTTAAATCCCTTCCTCCTTACATAACTGTATCTCTGGCATATTAAGGTTACCAAAAACGCGTAAATTATATAAAAAAATATATATGAAGTATAAAGTCGGATATCGTCAAAGTAGCAGGCAAAAAATTTATAATCACCAACCCCTGCCTGTATTAAAAAATACGAACCCATACCTACAAACCCAAAGTTCATCGTCCTTATTTCGTTTGCTTGGTTTTTTAACAACAAAATTTGTACGGATACGTACTGAAGCTTATTTTCGCTCCGCAACTCGATAACTTAACGTGGCCAGGCAGACTTTTGTTATATATGTGCATGTTGGACGTAGAAGAGGGTAAAAAGGTCCTTTACATCTTACCTAAATGAAATTTGTCGCACCAACCCAAACTAAGTACAGTTTGGGCCTGAATCGAACTATAGACTCCACAACGTCAATTCTATTACATGATTGGTAAAAGGAAAGTTTCCTGAGTGGAAAAACTTTTAAAATTCTCTCCCATTTCCTGTTTCAAACACCTTCCAAAGAATTAAGCCCAACCATCAGTTTAGACACAAAAAATTCAGTCATTCTGCCACGTTAAGTAATGATTACGCAGACTTGATTATTCTTTCATAAAAAAATAAATCATAAGTACTTACGTCGCGTCGCGTCGCATCACTTAAAACGCCCTTTTACCCTTTAGGCAAGGAATCATGAATCACGATGTTGTATGCTTTTCGATAAACCATAAGGCTCATTGCGACAAATAGGTTCAAATAACAAAAACCATCGACTCCACCATAATATTCATAATCCATACCAGTGACTACATTATAATACGCCCCACGACTAAGGACCTTTTTTCGAAATTCTTTCCTTTCACATAGATGAACTGCCTCATTCAACAGGATGAACGACTTTGAGAAATTAGCATATGAAAGTTTATGATGGTGTGTGGCAATTTTGCGGACGTGTGTACATAACTCGTATACCAACAGTTAGAAGACTATGATATGAGTAGGTCGGTGAAGGAAATCTTGTAAGGAGTGGGTCGGGAATGGGGATGTGATGATGTTGTTGGTATAAGGGCTTCAGGCTCAAGTTTGCCTGTCATGAGTGATGTGGGTGCTGATGCTTTTGGTTGGGTTTTATTGATGTTGTTGTTATTGTTGTTCATGTTGTTAGTGTTGGTGTTTTTTTTGTAATTTTGTTCAAGTGGAATGCATCTGTCGGAATCAGTCATTGTAGAGGGTGAATAGCTGGAACAAAAGACGAAATGTTGCAAGGAATACAATGCTGCTTTTCTATATAGACATATCATAAAAGTGTATGTCAGTTTTGCTGTGGCTTGGAAGCTGTTTCGCATTTGAATTTGATTCTGTGGTGCAACCACACATTTAAGTAAAAAAAAAAAACAAAAACTAAATGTCATACAATGGAGGCAGGTAGGAAGAAGGGATTCCCATAATCTGATTTAAGTTTTATTTAGTAGGTATCTTTTTTTTTTTTTTACTTCAAACCGGTGAGGAATAAAAATTGTGTGAATGGTTTCTTTTAACGTGATGGGAAAGGTTAAATGGATTTTACATTTTATACCGTCTAGGTATTTTCTTAATGGCGGTATCGAGGAAATTTGTACCAGAGTTTCATTGCTACCAGAACTACAAGAAAAAGATTAAGGTAGGCCCTAGAATGATGGAGCTTTATCTTATGACTGGTTCAAGTCTTTAATGCGCCTGAATGCAAACTGTCGGTTTAATGATTTTCTTGTTCAATCTAATAAATGGCATGAATATTTTTTTCTACGCGATAGTGACAGGTACTTTTTCTCATAAAATACAATTTCTAATAATAATCCGTGACTCAGCATCAGCATCTTAAAGTTGTGACTTAAGTTTTTCTATAAGTACTTACCTTAATTTAAAAAAAATAAACCCAAAAATGATCCTCTAAATATTACCAAGTAAATACAAACACAATTTTTGATAATTTTCTAAAATTCTTTTATTTAAATTTTTGCAACTCTGCTACTTAACAAAATTTTTTTCAATGATGAGCTTTTTTTTTAAAAAAAAAATTTTTTTTTTTTTTTGTGAAAAATTACCAAGACAATTTTTGACATATTTTATTTCATTTTGTTTCTTTCTTTTTCTCATTTTCAGAAATTTGAAAATACCGATTGTAAGATCGACTTCCATTGACGATGTGTTAAATTATATTCAAACTAATTCAGGTCGTGAAAGCACAGACGAAATCAATATATTGAAATATCAATTCAATAGTGCTAGAGAGATCTCATCATTTAAAATAACAGTACCGCATCACTTGTTCAACGTTGTTATCAATCCAAATTTTTGGCCTGAACATGTTTTTATTCGTGAATTTGAATACAGACCTCGAAAACCTCAAAAATCTGTTAATCTAAATCAACATATAGGTATTAATTTCACTCATGCAAAAAACGATTAAAATCCGAAAATAGTTTAAATATATTTTACCATAACACTAGTGGCATGAAATCTAAGCTCAAAGACTTATATAACAAATCTTTGTGTATTGATTACGATGTGATTGTTTTATCTGAAACATGGCTAAATGATTCTGTTTATGACAGTGAAATATTGTGCAGCGACTTTTATGTTTATCGTTGTGATAGAAATGTAACTAACAGTAGCTTGTCTGTCGGAGGTGGAGTTCTAATTGCCATTCGGTCATTTTTTCACTCTAAAATTGTTAATCTTTCAAATTTCGCCTCAATTGAATTTATATGTGTTGAAGCTATCATTATGAAACATCAGTTTCTCTTTACTTGCTACATTCCCCCACTTTCTGGAAAAAATATCTACAATCTGCACGCCTAGGATATAACTCTGGCAACTAAAAAGTTTTCTACTGCAAACTGTTTCGTTCTTGGAGACTTTAACCTACCCAGCATTAATTGGATGTCTGACCCTGAAGGTGGCTCTTTCTTGTCACCCCTTTTTCCTGTGGACTTAAAAGAAAATGCTCCTGAAACTGAAAATTACTTCACCGATGAATCTGCTAATAATGGACTTTACCAAACTAATCATGTTTTTAACTCAAACGGAAAAGCATTGGATTTAGTTTTTACGGATGTACCTGAATTCACTTCGATTTCTGCAGCCGATAACTTTTTATTTGATAATTCTCTTCATCATTCTGCTATTGATGTTCAAGTCCACGTTGATGGACCCTCAAAATCGTCATACTGTAGTGAAAGTGTTCCAGATTTTCGGAAAATTGATGACATTAGATTTCATAACCTTCTTAAGAACCATAATTGGGATAATATTTTTGATGAAACTGATGTAGATCACAGCTGTACCTTATTCTACAATGTTCTAAAAAACTATCTGTCGTTATGTGTTCCGTTTAAGAAAATTCCTGCTGAAACTGGAAGCCCATAATGGTTTACTAGAGAAATTAAAAAATTAAGAAACACCAAAACTAAATTATACAGAATCTATTTATCATCAAAATCAGCTATTTATTACACTAAATACTCCTCTGTTAGGAGAAAGCTTTGTGTAAAAACCAAATCAAGTTATCAACTTTATTTGAGTAACGTAAAGAATGAAATCTCAGATAATCCTAGAAAATTTTGGGAGTTTGTAAATTTTAAAAGAAAAATCTGTACAAAAACGATTTCTTCTCTATGCCCTTAGCTATCTCCCATGGGATATAAACACGCATTTACCACCATACAACCAACGCCTGACCTTAATAAATTTACCATCTCTAACTCACCGAAGAACAGTTTATAAAATATTATTTATTAACGATATTTTGATCGGAGCAATTAATTCAGAATATCTTTTATCACAACTCAACATTAACATAAATTCACGGTCCTTAAGATCTGTAGATTTTTTAAATCAAAGATTCAATAGAACAAATTATGGCATTCATGAACATTTGTTTGCTGCATGTGCAGCTTATAATAAATATTTTAGTGTAATTGATTTTAATTTATCAAAATTTTGTTTGAAAAATTACTTACATATATAGAAATTTACAAACTCAAAGCTAATAATGTTATAAATTTGTAGCTAAATGAATAAATAAATAAATAAGTTAGCACACACGATAATATGAAATGTCTCTCTGGGTCTCTGCTCTTGTAGTAAAAGTTTCTTCGAATTTTAAAAATTGAGTGTAATATAAAACACATAATTATTAATTATATGCATATGTATTTCTTCATTTAAAAATTGAAGAATGGAAATTTGAATATGAAAAAAAGCATGAAAAACGTTTTTGAATCGATAAAACAAGTACTTAAAATATTTTAATCTAAGAACGAGGTTTGCCATCTCGATTCTTGAAAAAATGTACATTTATGCAGACAAAATTTTAAAAATCATTGAAACGGTTTTCTTAAATAATTTTGTATGTATACAAAAATTTCTTGAAATTTTTAGAAAAAAAATTTGGTATGCCATTTTTAAGAATATAATAATATACAACTACTGCCATAATTTCAAAAACATTCTTCAACCCGTTTTCAAAAAAAATGATTTTTCAAAAAAAAGACGTTTTTGAGATAAATAACTCTTTTTTTTAAAATGGTCCTACGGCAAGTACCGTTATTTTTTTTAGAGCTATACAAAAAATCTCGATTTTCCCTCTAGGGAATCACCCAAAAATCTTATGCTCCAAAAGTTTGAAGAAAATCGCTTTAGTGGTGGCTGTAGGCCGAGGTACAAATAGACATACGGACATACATACAGACAGACATACACACATACAGACAGACAAAATTGCGGAACCCACTTTTTTCGTGTTCTCTATCATCGCAATGTCAAGTTTGCTTGTTATCACGAGTTCGATTTTTTGCACGAATATAGTACCTATATGCAAGTAAATATGAGACAAAAACTAAATAAAATAAAAAAAATATTTCAGAAATTTCGGTATAACAATTTTGTTTAATTTCAAAAATATTGCAACATCTACAGCGGCGCACCTCACACACACGTTCCCTTCCTGAAGAGTAAAAAAGTCTTTACCTACTGAAGACCGGCATTTCTGTAGAAGGCAAAGTAGAGTAATTGTTGGTGGTAAACAAAATATCCCGCAGGAATTTTCATACATATGTTTCTTTTCAATATTATAAACCAAACTCTTGTATTCAATTCAATATGGGAAATGAAAATTTTTGAATTTCAATTGCTTGTATGGTCTAGCAGGATGCTCAGTTTAGTTTCTAGATTGATTGTTTAAAAATGTAATTATTGATGAAGTTTTTGCAGCTTCCTTTTCAATGTAATACAAAAAATCAGGGGGACCGATAATAAGTTTTCAGTTGTTGGATTTGACGCTGTTTCGAATAACTTTACTATAGTATGGGTTCTTTGAAATTTGTTCATGTTGCAACATGTTAATTATAATAATGATTTGCGATATTCCAAAGTTTTCGCGGACTAATCCACCATCGAAAGTTAATTAATTTCCTAGACAAATAATGTTTAAAAAAAAAAGACAACGTCATCAAATAAGTTTTTGCCCTCTAAGGGTGAAGAGAATTTGGGGCTCCTTCGGGATTGGGGTACTAAATTAGCCCCAAATTAGCAATTTCATGCATCATTAGATTTTTGAATTTTCGTTGTGGTGGACCCAGCTTTGACGGCATGATGATGCCATCAAAACAATTTTTGCCCTCTAAATGGTGAAGGGAATTTTGGGCACTTTCGGGACTGGAGTACTAAATAAGCCCCAAATTAGCCTCCAATTCCTGTATAGTTAAATTTTTTAAATTCCGTTGTGGTCGAGCCAGCTTGACGGACCTGAGGAATTACTCGTATCAATAGCTCACTCCATAACAACAACATGGCAACTTGTTTGAGCAACTACTATAATAGGTACTATGGAATTATCAGTGTTGCCAGACGTCCCGGTTTGCCCTGCTTGTTGCCGAATTAAAAATGCTTACTTTATAACTTTGAAGGCTGTCAAAAGGTACTTCTTTCTTCTTATTTTATGGTGAGGAAGATAAGATTTGTTTCGCAGTGCGAATTTAGTAAGGCTATATATGAATTGGGTTTAAATCGAGCTAAATTTTGTCCGAAGTTTAATCTTTGACTCTAATGAGTTCTACGCGGGAACTTCGAAATTAAATCTCGGATAAAATTTTTAATCGACATTTTATTCGAATCGCACCAGGACTAACCAAATTTGTACCTATGAAACATTTTCCGTAGTCAAATGGAACAGTAAGAAATTGCTTTTAGTTTGAGCCCGAACAATTCCTATTCCATGGTGTACCTAGTTACCCTGAACACAAGAGCTAAAATAACCATTTTTTGTTTATAAATACGGAAGTCAATATTTTTTATATAAAATAATTTGTTAATTTTAATATAAAGAGTTTTTATTTTGTCCCGGGAAAAAATTGAAATCCCGGTATTTTTCTATATTTTTGTCTTTTTTCCCTCCAAACTGCGAAAAAAAATCAGACTGCACTCCTAATACATTTTAAATTCTGCCCAAGCATAATGATCATTATGGATCTAAAGCTTAGCTTATGTTTCTGCTTCCTTAAGTTTCGCAGAATCCACCAATAGATATCAAGCCACAATTTTTAAACTTCTCAATTTCGATATCCAAATCCAAGCACACCCAAACTATAGTGCAGGTTGCACATATACGAAAGCTAAATCGTAAAAAAAAAAAAACAGGGATGTGCGATGCTATAAGTGAAACAATAAAATTGAAGCTGATTGAAAAACTTTTGTCCTTTCCTTGTCGTTTTTGGTTAAATTAGATGCAGAGCTGAATAAAGTACACGCGCAAGCATACATACGCAAACGCATACCTACACAAACGCATATAAAACTTTTCAAGAGGGTATACCGTATACATATCAATTTCCGGTTTCATCGCCAACTCAATATATTTTATTTTCTTTTTCTGCTTCCAGTTTCAACTTTCAACCAGTGCACTATCGGGATATGGTTTATTCTTGGGTTAGAATAGAAACACTATTTTTGGGGAGCAGAATCGATGTCAGTATGACCAGATGTTGTGCATTAGCCATTATATTCTTATTTAAACTCAGTTGGTGTCAACAGGTTCGCTAAGCATGCCAACATGCTGAACCCAACTTAAATCATCTTGGAGCCAAAAACAGCTCAGATCATAATAAATAAAAATAAAATAAATAAAAATAAATTTGGTGATATGTACACAAGGGATCATAAAGAACCAGGACCTTTTATCACTTACAATTCTCAACCATTCATGTGTGCGACGTATACGCGTCTGTAGGAATCAAGGGGACCTATAGTTTACTGCTGAATCCGTAGCGGTAGCGGCAATGACACTTTTCTATGACATGAGATAGCCTTGGATGATTTGTTACTGACTCACAAGAGGCGTATCTTTGAAAAAAAAATTTTGTTTTTAGATGGTAGAGGCTGGGGAGCGAACCCAGATCTCTGGCGTGACAGTCCCACGCACTAACCATTACGCCGCCAGGCTACTACATATATGAGAAATATTGTACAAAAATGAGAAAACAATTGTTCTGTAATAGCATTTATTTTGCATTCAAAGTAGCCTTTAACAGCCTTTAATCCCCAAAAATAAGCCTTTCTTCCCAGGGCTATCTCACTAACAATTAGACTAATCAGTCAGTATAATACAAATTTTATTAACCCACTATTAAATCTAAAATAAATCAGCCAAGTAAGGCACTATTTAATTGAACTTGTTGAAAACAGAATTTTATGGTCTTTAGTCTTCAAAAAATTATTAGGGCGGATGGCATGGAAGGGCGATAATCATTGGACTCATCAATTAACTATCAAAAATTATAATATGATTAATTTTCGTTTTTTTGTTTTAATCATTTATTTCTACATCCTTTGGTAACACCTTCGTCATGGGTTCGTAAATATATCATGAGCATAATGTTTGCTTCGACTCTTCGCGAGACTGAAATTCCATCCTATTAACGAACGGCAGACCAGATTTTTTTTTTTTAAATAAACTTGCCACGGAACAAGCAGAAACAGAACCGCTACACACAGTGATACACCCACCAAGGAGTATCTACGG
The DNA here is from genome assembly GCA_947049315.1 of Epistrophella euchroma. Classification (NCBI taxonomy): domain Eukaryota; kingdom Metazoa; phylum Arthropoda; class Insecta; order Diptera; family Syrphidae; genus Epistrophella; species Epistrophella euchroma. Next base: position 65,601,703 of record OX346246.1, on the reverse strand, counting down.
TGCATCGATATAACTCTATACTTGTGTTAGAGTTAGAGGATTCGGAAGAGTGTGAATTGGTTATCTGATGCAACAGTCGGGATAGTATAGCTATAGTTTTACTTTTTTTTTTATGTTCACTACCAGTAATTTTTTTAACCAAAATTTTCCCGAGGCGTGAAATTGAGTGCAGTACCTACTAAGCTGATAGTGAGGGTACGTAGGAGGAGAGCGATGTTAGATTTATTTGTTTTGCACTCGTGTTGCGGGCGAGAATATAAACGAAATGAAACGCATGAAAACTTAAATTGAAATTCAATCCATATTGATTGCTGGAAAAGATACGAAATTGAAAAGTTCACAACACCTCTACATCCTAGGTACAGCTTACACCATAACTCACACTGTAAAAATTCTCCACATTCGTACATACATATTTAGGTATCAATATGTGGATTTTTACATATCGAAAGTAAACAAGTAAAAATGTATATACAAGTACAAGTATATACAGGTACTACAAGCATATGGCAAGTTGTACAACATGTATGAAGTTTAATTAAAATCGTTACCGCAGCTTTTGAGAAAATTAGAGAAAAATATAATTATTTATAGGGAGGGTGATTTATGTAAATCAAATAACATTGAATGCACGGATGTAAAGACACAGAGCCGAATAGACGGTAAAACGAAAAACATTTTTCGGAGTTCTAAATAATCGTAGATAGTGTCAATTTTAATTACAGCATTGATTTTTTTTTACACAAGACAAAACTCTCTAACAACTTTTGTTGTAGGTAGTTTTTACAACTTTTGCTGTATTTTTTACAACATTTTTTGAAATTTGTTCAAATTTTGTTGTATTTTTTACAACATTTTTTATATTTTTTTTTTATAATTCACGCGCACTCAAGGGGTTTTTGGTACCCTTAATATATTAGCGACACAGTGCGAGCATTAGGTAAGGAGGAGGGGATTTAAAAGGAGATGTCGGTGTACATTGGTCTTGAATTTTTGAATATTACAATGAGAGGGAAAGACAGAGCTTGGAAGGGCATTCCACATTCGCGTAGTACGGCTAAAAAACGAATCCCTGTATTTGACAGTACGACCGAAGTTGGGCTCAAGGGTAAACTGATGGGCATTCCTAGAAGCGCGAGTATTACGGTTGAATTGTTTAAGGGGAGGAATGCAACTGGCTATTTCACTAGAGCACTGACCGTAGAAGTAACGATAAAAGAGAGATACAGGAAACGTTACGACGATGTTCGAGAGACGTAAATGATTCTATAATGTTCCTATCTCCAATCATTTTAAAGGCTCGTCTTTGAAAAATTGTCCAAGAGGCTTAAGTAAGTTGCTGGAGTACCAGCCCAGAGATGGGAGTTATACTCAAGCTTTGGTCGTATATAACTTTTATAGATAATAGCCAGATCAGAAGGGGAAGAAAATTTCTTGCATCTTCGAAGGAAACCTAGACATCTTGCGGAATTCTTGGCAACGTTGAGTATGTACATATTGTAGGTTTTCGTCTCCAAAGTGTGTTTGTTTATTAAAAACGGAATAAATAAAATAAAAGAAAATTTAATTATTTATTATAAAATGTTATTTATTATAACTTTAGTTAACACAACTTTAAAATTATATAAATTTAGCAACGCGTTTCGGAATTAAATTCCATCTTCGGGCTTTTGTAACTGAATGATGTTGTACTGTGCTGGTGGAACTTGTTGATCTTCGTTATTATTGTGGTAGTGGTAAATATCTGTTTTGTTGTTGTTCAGGTGGTCATTTGTAAGTCTCGCTTTAACGACAAAAGACAGCATTGAATTTTCGAAGCATTAAATTCTACGCGGTTATTCATTCCCCATTGTACAATGCTATCTAAATCAGAATTTAATGAACTAATCATATTTTGCCGTTGCTGTTCCATATCCGAAGAGCAGGGATGTGAATCAGGAAACGAATACGAAAAGCTAAGGGTACTATCGTCAGCGAAACAGTTTATTGGATTAGAAGTTACAGACAGAAGATCATTTATAAAAATGAGAAAGAGGGTTGGGGATAGAATGGAGCCCTGGGGCACACCAGCATTTATGTTGAGGGTTTCAGACTTGAATCAGTCTAATACAACTTGTATAGAGCCGTTCGAAAGAAAGTTTCTAATCCAACGAAGAAGGGATTCATCAATACCGAAAGCACGCATTTTCGATAAGAGAGCAAGATGCCAAACTTTATCAAATGCCTTTGAAATATCAAGTGCAATAATCTTACTTTCTCCAAAACGATGTAAAGATTTGTTCCACTGTTCGGTGAGATAAGCCATTAGATCACCAGTGGACCTATTGCTGCGAAAGCCGTACTGCCGGTCATTAAGAAGCTTTCGGTCTTTGAGATATTTCTTAAGCTAATAATTTATCAGCGTTTCCATGACCTTGGAAAGAAGGGACGTAAGTGCAATCGGTCGGTAATTAGAGGGTGAAGAAGATTCGCCTTTTTTGGGTATTGGCTGGACAAATGCTGTTTTCCAACTGCTCGGAACAAGCCCAGAAGAATAGGATAGATGGAAAAGCTTACGCAGAGGTTTTGCCAGCGTGGAAGAACACCTCTTCAGAATAATGGCGGGGATACCATCCGGACCAGCGGATTTATGTGTGTTGAGATCCTTCAAGACTCTTGCCATAGCACGAGTGCAAAAGTAGATTTGTCCCATTGAATCGTTTACGCGCTCAAGAACTGGGGGAGTCATGTCCACCACAAATTTTAGGGTGAAGGTAATTTGGGGCTCTTTCAGGATTGGAGTACTAAATTAGCCCCAAATTTTCCCCTTATTCCTGTAAAGTTAGATTCTTGAATTTCCGTTGTGGTGGACTCCAGCTTGACGGACCTCTCTTTTTTTGTCTTTGGTGTCATCTTTTTTTATTGATTCAAAAGCAAAATGTTCTATTTTTAGAAAGTCCCAGATGGATTATGTCACCCAATTCTTCGAAAAAGGATTCTGCAAAAGTGTCTGTATGGATCTTACTCGGCTGGGTCACTCACAAAGGAAGTGATAAGAGCTCTTCTCTCCGCTTCTTCATTCTGATACCTTCTGCATAGGTCAGATGTGGTGAAACTCATTCTGTATATGTGGGTTCCCATTGATGCGTCGTCGTCGTACCAATTCGTATCGTACTTATACGTAAACATGTGAATACTGGCTCGTATGAATCAAAAATGCAGAACGCAGCTCTAGCTTTCTCGAAGTCCTCTTTCCACACATTTCAATGCTTCAACGTACGAAAGTGTTTAAAAATGCCAACAAGTTCGGATTCATTTCGTACGTCGTCGGAAGTAAACGTACGTATAGGTACGTATGACTCACTCGCACCCAGTGTGCGCATTCCCATAGTACTTAGAAGGTTTGGATTCCTTGTGCGTGTTTGTACGTATTCGCAAGAGTCAATTCCGTACGATAACGCGTCAAAGTACGAATTCGTATCCACATAAAACAAAACAATTTTTGTCAGGACTACAGCCTTTTGCCAGAAAGTGACAAATCCTCTAAAGATATCTCTTCTCATGAAAAATGCTTCTCTTGTAATCCATTCTGTTTTGGCAGAACATTGTAGGTCCTCTCCATTTCTGTTTAACAAACACGCACGCATGAATGGTTGAGAATTGTAAGTCGCTATACCATGGTTTTTCAAGAGCTGTTGTGCCACCAAATTTATTTTAGATCGCTGTTTTAGATAATTGTTGGGTATGGGATTATCGCTTCCAGCTGAAGATAGTCACTTTGTTAGCGTAAATCGTGTTGTAATCGTGTGGCTCCTCAAAAACAACATCCTTGTTGATAATCGTTGTATATTTTTCTAGGTTGCGTAACACTACAACCCTAGTTATTATCATTATTATTCTCTATTAATTTCACGCATATTTTATTTTGATTTTCATTCAACAACTCAAACAGGAAGGATACTTGAATCCAAAACCCAACCATACGATATTCAAATTACCGCACACAAAAGTTAATTTGAAAATAAAGAACGCCAAAACACCAAAAGCTTAAATTACATTCAAATGTAACATTTCTAATTTTAAACTTTGTCCGATATTATATTTCCAAAGCTAACTGCGCCATTCATTTCATTCTCTAATGTTCATACTATACCTACTTGAAATATTGTCATAATTCACTGCCAAACGGTTTTCGTTTTATTGTTAATAGGTTCTGTGTCTGTCCTTGCATAATGGTTTCACTTTATGCTCTGTTAGTCTCGTTGCTATGCATTGAAAGGACTTGGAGGTTTTTAGAGGAGGCGAAAAGCAAAGCTTTGATACATTTGACACTCATTGGGTTATGCCACAAGGACGAAAGCCATTTCGGAATGCATAAACAAATAAGCATTGCATTTACGCCATCACGCACTTTATAAATGTTATAGCCTTATGACCAAAGTGTTTTAGGAATTTCGGTTGGTAAATGTTTATTGCTATCTGCCACTTCATTGAGTTTCATAAATTTTAATTGGTTTTCCAATGTTGGAGAATTTTAGGGACTATTTAAATACGCCTTTACTTTTTACAGAAAATGAATTTCGAAGCTGAAATGTGTGATAAGTGGATGACTTTAATATTTATTAACTCGATGGTGAAAATTCAACAGGCTATGATTTGAAGGCATCGTGTCGAAGTACATATACATATTATTTACGAAAACTTGGTTTTGATTTGGGCTTAGAAAAATTTTGGTTATAATGGAAAAATGACATTTGTCGTAGTTGTTAATTTTTGTTACTTTTGTCCTTGCATTATAAACGGATGAATTAAAAAAAAAATTGGATCTGATCGAGAGCGTGGAGCAAAGGTGCATAGAATCATAGAACCTACAAGAAAATACAACTGGCAGTCATACAGTTAAATTAGTTAAAATATTTTGGATCGGAGGAGGAGGTGGGCAGGGGTATGCATTTCAATGATTTTCAAACTTTACAGCATAAAAAACTGACATGCTAAAGCACTAGATTGCAAAATTATAACAAAATCGATAGAGCCATTTAAATTCTACAATGTATGAATAACTCAAACATGTACGTCAATTTTCCACAAAAAAAAAGTCCGTCCAATTTTCGAATTCTAAAATTAGTATGGCCAAAACTTTGACCGTTACAGGAAAGATGTTTAATTAAAATCGTTCGGTCCGTTTTCGATAAGGAAGATTTTTTGCGACCTTTAGTCCAATGCGTTTCGCCCAGGCACGACAGTTGGGCTCATCAGTTAGATGCTGTCGTATACCTTTCTAAGACGCAATTTTTGGTCGATGAATACCGACTCTATAAAACCTACAGCGCATATACGCACTGTAAATTATATTCTTTTAGAGGGGAACACGTTTACATTCTTGCACCTAGAAATATATGTTGTTGTTGTAAACCCGCCCAACTAACAAACTCTCCAGAGCTTAGCTCTCGAAATCTGAAAAAAAAAATTCCATAAGACACTTTTTTATCTCATATCTATACTTAAGAGTTAAGATCTTGTTATAATACTCATATTCGTCTATTAACAATTTTATTATAAGAGGTTATTATTTTTCAAATGTCAAAGTATTTAAATCCTATATCTAGATCAATTTAAGTCTTTTAAGTTTCTCGTTATGAAACTTAATCGCTAAACGTAATTTTTAGTATCTACAATCTCATAACAACACATAAATAAGAGACCAAGCGTCGAATGGGAGTTAAAGTTTTTAAATGCCAATCGAACTGCTGTTTTAATTGAATTAAACAGAAGTGCGTTCGTTTTCCGAAGAAAATTTGCTTCTGTTCATGTTTCTATCGGATACGCTATCAGCTGGAAACAAGTGGCAAGTTAAATAATTTGGATCGATTTTTTGGTTTGGTGTATGTACGTATAGAGAGGTTTTTGAGGAACTTGGTTCATTATACTAATAGTAAACACCATGAGTATTATCAAAAAATTTGCATGATATCTTAAATTGCTGTTGCGTTAGTAGTTGTCATCAATTGTATTTGCCCGAAGGGATTAAACTAATACCAAACTTAATTTACTTCCAAAAACTATGATGTCATAATGTCATTGTTTCAAATTAGAAATCTACCTTACACAATTAACGATTTTTTTTTCATACATCAACAATAGTTAGAATGTATAAAAAAAAAAGAACACGTCACAAGTATTTGATTTTCGTAGTCGCATAAGAGCATTTGAATTCTCATAACAAGTGTTTCGATTGCCTGCTAAATGCCAAACTGAAGTCTCATAAGAGTATTTGAATGCTCATAAGAAGTCTTTCGATTGTTTGCTAAACGTCAAACTGTAGTCTCATAAGAGTATTTGAATGCTCATAAGAAGTGTTTTGTCTTTTAGCACTCTTACTCACTGTGTGAATATAACAAAGGTCTCATAAAGACGTTGAACCAAGAGCTAAAGTATCGGTGAACAGCAGCCATATTTCAATATGAATAAAAAGTGTTCTCTTTATTTTTAGGGTTACCGTAACATAAAAATATGGTCTTAATAAAATATTTTTTGGTTTTTTATTGTGACTAAAATCTTAAAAACGTATTATGTGTAGATAATTATGTGCAAGTTATGTAAACACACAATGGTTATAGTTTTATATTAGAAAGGTGTTCGGAAATGTTAGTTGCATGAAGAATTCAATGAACCTCCATGTTTGAATATTCTTTAATATTGAATATTTCTTTAATACTGAGTTTACCTAATGCAATAAAAGTATTCTGATTAAATCTATAAGTAGATATACTGAAAAAAATATGCAAGTTCATTTTTTCTTGTGTTTTGTCTTTATTTGCTAAATGGAGGCAGCAAAATATTTACGCACTATAAGAGAAATTGCAATTTTATTTAAGGCCAGTTTTTCTTATCTTGTTGGTTTTTGTTATACCTACTTATAATAATGACAATAAATGACAAAAAAAGGAAAAAAAAATTAAATTTTGTCTGTCCTGGTAAATCAAGAACAAACGTTTTTTTACAGAAAAAAAGTATTCATGGTAACCCCTTTTTTGATAAAAATAAGAAACAAAACTATTTAAATACACATTTTTTTCAAAGCGCGTTGTTATTTTTCGAAGCAAAATGTGCAAATTAGTAGATAAAATTTAAATTGCAACAAGATTTTAGTTTACATTAAGCCACAATTATCACAATTAATATACCTACCTATTTCAATTTACTTTCCCGACAAATACTCGCATCAAAAAACACATAAGTTTTTTTTTTTGATATAAGAGCATGACGCACACACACAAAAAACAAATATAAAACGTGAGAGATTTATTTTTTTAAGGTTGCGCATACTCGTTCTCTTTCAAGATACTCGTGTAAGAAAACACGCAGTCTCTTAGCAAGAGTTAAGCAGCTTTACAAAGTAGCGTCTGTCATCCCATAAGGAGAATAAATATACTGCTATAGGTATGAAGAGCCTCCCATAACTAGGCCATTTAAGGCTTTTAACAGTCTTATAACAGTCTTGAAGTTCTCTTCAATAGGTCATTTAGCGCCCATAAGTAAGTCTCATAAAGCTTTTGGAGCGTCTTATGAGAGCAAAAATGTTACTTGGGCTGCGATGATTGAGAAGTCCGAAAAAGTGGGTTTTGGCATATCGTCCGTCAGGTATGTGCATCTGTGCGTCCGTGCATCTGAGAGTCTCTACGCCCGTGCGTCCAATGTAATTTGAGCTAGAGCTTAAATGGGTGAACCAAATTCCGTCAACATTGTACAGAGCATTTCATACCGTAAGAAACGAAATTCTTCGATTAAGGTCTTCTAGAAGGGGTAACTGTCATACAAAAGTTTTGCATTTTTAAAATTTTCTTGAAAACTGCTACAAAGATTTTGATAAAACGGCGTACCTAAAGACTATCTTGGTTGTAAGAAAATTACATATCAGATTTTCGCCAGAAAATTCGAATTGAGGAAATAGGGGTGTGACGTTTTTTTGACAAAAATTGTCTTATTTTTTAGTTTTTTACGTATAGCTGCTTAATGAGTGGACCGATTTTATTTTAGTTTTGCAATCTGGTACTTTTGATTAGATCAAACAATATTGCTTTTAAATGTTTTGAAAATAATTTTCTAAGCAAGAAAAAAAAAAATAAAGCATTAAATTAATATAGTACTTTAGATTTTTTTTACTTTTTATTTAATGATATCATAACATTATTATTATTATTACAAGAGCAAGTTCGTGCGATCCAGTCATCTATTTTTATTTTTTAAACCAATACCTACTAGAATAAGATAAAAGTAAATTATGAAAAATTTTTGCAAAAATTTAATTGACCAAATTAGTGCTTCAAATACAGTCAAACTTCGATAACTCGAACTTCGATAACTCGATTTTTTTATAACTCGAACTAAATTATGTGGCAGAAGCGTTCAGAGTTCAAATAACTCAATTTTCTTTTTAACTCGAACATAGAAAATGGCATATGCCTCAAGCAAGTCGAATTTTTCAAGGAAATTCCCATTTTAAGAGAAGTAATAACGTTACGTACGCATTTAAAATTCGATTTTTTTAAGGGAATTTTCATTTGAAAACGAGATACCTAGGTACATGCACACATATTTGTAGGTTTTGACTTTTTTTTATTCTACATATTTCGTTGCTATTGTTTTTGCCCGCGTAAAGCTCATGGGCTGCTCTCTCAGTAGCTCTGGTTCTAGTCTGCAGCAATCGTTAGAAGTTTTGAGTACACGTCAAAAGTCAAACGATAGAAAATTGATTCAAGAAAGCCTGGGATTAGGCAAGGTAAGCAACCAATACCTATTGAATATTAGATTAAATGGAGGTAGATAACAATATTTGCACAATTATTGAACTCTATAGCTCCAAATCTTTAAGCCCCACTTTAATTGATAGGTATAGAAATTGAAGTGAAATTGAACACGACTTCGGTAGAGGAATTCATTCAACAGCCTCGAAGTGTGTTTGAGCACATGCATTAGAAAATTTGAATTTATATTTGCAAACTTGTGACGAACAGATCAAATTTATGTAGCTTTACAAAAACTATGATCTATTTTCTTAAGAAAAAAACAACCAAAAAACTATTTTTAGACCCAAATCACTAAATATGTACATGTACAAACATGCAATAATTTTCTGTATCTATGGTGTAAGAACTTATGTGCATTTATGTAAAACGTATTAGGCTTAGTAAAAGCACAAAATGTGTTTGCATTTTTGTATTTCAGGATTTGATTAGTTGTTTTAATTTTGATCAACAATTTGGATAACTCGAAGTCTTGATAAGTCAAACTTTTTTTGTGGATGATAGTATAGTTCGAGTTATCGAAGTTTGACTGTATTTAAATAATTAAAAATGCACGAATAATGTCTTCCGATTGCCATTCATACAAACAAATGTAGGTCCCAGGTTGATAAGTACTAATTTTCAATTTCAGAGTTGAGGGTTTATAAAATTTTATGATCAAATTAACTTTATACAATTTTGAACATAAAAATATTAGTTGAATTTAATGTTTGTATAAAAAATATTAAATAAACAGCTTGCTAGACCGCCCAAGGTATATACATTTTTGATACAAAAAATAATTCATGGATTTTCACCGCAGGTGCTGCAGAATACCATGCAATTTTGTATAAATTTCATTTAATTCAAAATGTACGTTATATACAATACATATACCTACATACATAGAGGTGTGCTAGGGTAAAAAAAAAAAAAAAAAAAAAAAAAACAATTTAAAAATACACACAATTCCAAATAAAGCACCATGGAAGATGACAACGTCATGTGATTGCAAAATCCATTTTCACTAAATTCAATTTAAAGTTAATAATTTTTGCATACATTGAGGAAGAATGACAGTTTTTATTTTTTATTATATATAAAATGAAATTTAAAGTGTCTGAGTGAAAAATGAAATTTAGTTTCATGGTAAAAGATATATATGAAAGAAAAATAACACAATTTTTAAAATTGCCAATTTTCATACAAATTTAATATTCAATCAAGACCAAAAGGGTTATTCAGAAAAATATCCTTAATTTTCAAATAAAATAAAACGCACGACTGGATCGCACAAACTTGCTCTTGTAGTGAAAGTTTATTACAATTTTAAAGATTGAGTGTGATAAAAGTAAAAAATTTTTTATGGGAGCCTTAAGTTTAAACTAGTACCTATTATACATTATAGAGCTTAAATTGAAAAATTATTACAAATCAACATAATTCGAATTAAATTTATTAAATAAGTCTTCCTAATTTGTTTTGAGGGCTAAAAAAAGTACACCATCTGATTTCTTTAACTAATCTTAGTTTTGGAGAAAAAAAATTTAGGAGCGGTTTTTTTTTCAAATTAATTTTTTATATATAAAATTTTGTAAACATTTTTAAGAAAAAAAAATTGGTACACAATTTTTTTAGTATTTATTTATGTTGAATTAAAAATTAAATTTCAAAAAAAACTATACCCGTTTTTGAAATATCGAATTTTAAATTATATTTTTTTTTTTAAATCCAAAATTTGTTTTTTTAATATTTTGATACGCATTATTATTTCAATGTTTAAGAAGCTTTTGTATAAAAAATTTAATTTAAATCGGTAACACACATAATGAGATAGTCCAAAATAAAGAAAATGGTTCTATGAGAGGTACTATTAATACTAATACTAATGGTACTAATATAAACATTTAGAACAGTTTTAATCAAAATCGTAGGAGTCGTTTTCGAGAAATTTTATATTTCATGTAACGGTTTTATAACATTTATATGGAAGGTACCGTTAATTTTGACTATAAGAAATATTTTGGTTTAAAATATTTTAGATAAAAAGCAACAACGTCGTTTTTGAAAAATTTGGTTTTCAAAAAAAAAATTTGAAACTTTTTTTAAAAATCAAAAAAAAAAATTTTTGAAAATTTTGGTAAACAATATTATTTAAATTTTTCGGAAAATTCTTCATAAAAAATCAACAAAATCAGTTTATTCTTTTTCTAGAAAAACGAAAATAAAAAATGGTTCGATGGGAGGTACCATTTAAAACCATTTTTTGGAAATTTAATTTTTACAAAAAGGCAGCATATACCTAATAAAATTTATTGATTTTTTTTAGAAAAATCTGTCGAGCCATTTTTGAGAACAATGAGATTTTCAAAAAACGCTAAAAAAATTATATGGCAGGTACCGTTATTTTTGGTGCTAAAAAAAAAAATGAAAAAACCGGGTCGGGGAAATGTCCAAAAACACTTTATACCAATTTTATTTAAAATCGGCCAATGGATTTAGGCTGTAGGCGAGTCCACAGACAGACAGACTGACCCACTTTTTTCGTCTTCCCTATCATAGTAATGTCAAGTTTGATCAAAATCTCGAGTTCAATTTTTTTTACGAATCCAAAACTTGCCATATAGTACCTATATATCGCAAGTAAAAATAAGTAGAGAAAGAGGTTTGAGCATTTTTATGTGACAGGTAGAAAAATTCGTAATATTTTATATAGCATAATCTTATCGAAAACGAAGAAGAGAATTAACAAAAACAAAAGAAAATTATTATTGTTATTGTTTTAGTGGAATGTATTGAATTAAATTCAAATGGAAAATTTTTTTCTTTTGTTTTTGTTAATTCTCTTCTTCGTACATTAACCAGACCACGCCCAAGTAACATTTTTGCTCTCATAAGACGCTCCAAAAGCTTTATGAGACTTACTTATGGGCGCTAAATGACCTCTTGAAGAGAACTTCAAGACTGTTATCAGACTGTTAAAAGCCTTAAATGGCCTAGTTATGGGAAGCTCTTCATACCTATAGCAGTATATTTATTCTCCTTATGGGATGACAGACGCTACTTTGTAAAGCTGCTTAACTCTTGCTAAGAGACTGCGTGTTTTCTTACACGAGTATCTTGAAAGAGAACGAGTATGCGCAACCTTAAAAAAATAAATCTCTCACGTTTTATATTTGTTTTTTGTGTGTGTGCGTCATGCTCTTATATCAAAAAAAAAACTTATGTGTTTTTTGATGCGAGTATTTGTCGGGAAAGTAAATTGAAATAGGTAGGTATATTAATTGTGATAATTGTGGCTTAATGTAAACTAAAATCTTGTTGCAATTTAAATTTTATCTACTAATTTGCACATTTTGCTTCGAAAAATAACAACGCGCTTTGAAAAAAATGTGTATTTAAATAGTTTTGTTTCTTATTTTTATCAAAAAAGGGGTTACCATGAATACTTTTTTTCTGTAAAAAACGTTTGTTCTTGATTTACCAGGACAGACAAAATTTAATTTTTTTTTCCTTTTTTTGTCATTTATTGTCATTATTATAAGTAGGTATAACAAAAACCAACAAGATAAGAAAAACTGGCCTTAAATAAAATTGCAATTTCTCTTATAGTGCGTAAATATTTTGCTGCCTCCATTTAGCAAATAAAGACAAAACACAAGAAAAAATGAACTTGCATATTTTTTTCAGTATATCTACTTATAGATTTAATCAGAATACTATTATTGCATTAGGTAAACTCAGTATTAAAGAAATATTCAATATTAAAGAATATTCAAACATGGAGGTTCATTGAATTCTTCATGCAACTAACATTTCCGAACACCTTTCTAATATAAAACTATAACCATTGTGTGTTTACATAACTTGCACATAATTATCTACACATAATACGTTTTTAAGATTTTAGTCACAATAAAAAACCAAAAAATATTTTATTAAGACCATATTTTTATGTTACGGTAACCCCAAAAATAAGAGAACACTTTTCATTCGTATGGAAATATGGCTGCTGTTCACCGATACTTCAACTCTTGGTTCAACGTCTTTATGAGACGTTTGTTATATTTACACGCAGTGATAATGAGACTTCGGTTTGACGTTTAGCAAACAATCGAAACACTTTTTATGAGAATTCAAATGCTCTTATGGGACTACGAAAAACAAATATCTGTGGCGCGTTCTTTCTTTTTATACATTCTAACTTTTGCTGATGTATGAAAAAAAAATCTTTAATTCTGTTAGATTTCTATTTTGAAACAATGAAAATACATTGACGTTATAATTTTTGGAAGTAAATTAAGTTTCGTATTAGTATAATCCCTTGTGAAAATACAATAGATGACAACTACTAACGCAACAGTAATTTAAGATATCATGCACATTTTTTGATACTCATACTCATGGTGTTTACCAAAAATACTGAATATAAAGATATGAATCCTCGGCTGTCATTTCAATTTGCCTACAAGCTCTATCAGATAAAAAATGAGAAAGCATGTGTAAAAATGGCGGTTTAAAACTCACACATTCACAGTACTTATCTTCACAACTCACACATTCACAGTATTTATCTTCACATCACTCTGCTATATTGTTGTTGGATTTCACATTTATTCATGGACACAAAATTAAATTACAAATACAACAATGTAAACAAATGTGTTTTGGAGGGTGAAACGTACGAAAGATTCATATCTTTATATTCAGTATTTTTGGTGTTTACTATTAGAATAATGAACCAAGTTCCTCAAAAACCTCTCTATACGTACACCAAACCAAAAAATCGATCCAAATTAATGAACTTGCCACTTGTTTCCATCTGATAGCGTATCCGATAGAAACATGAACAGAAGCAAATTTTCTTCGGAAAACGAACGCACTTCTGTTTAATTCAATTAAAACAGCAGTTCGATTGGCATTTAAAAACTTTAGCTCCCATTCGACGCTTGATCTCTTATTTATGTGTTGTTATGAGATTTTAGATACTAAAAATGACGTTTAGCGTTTAAGTTTCATAATGAGAAACTTAAAAGACATAGATTGATCTAGATATAGGATTTAAATACTTTGACATTTGAAAAATGCTAACCTCTTATAATAAAATTGTTAATAGACGAATATGAGTATTATAACAAGATCTTAATTCTTAAGTATAGATAAAAGATAAAGGAGTGTCTTATGGGAGTTTTTTTCAGATTTCAAGAACTAAGCTCTGGAGAGTTTGTTAGTTGGGAGTGATCTCGAATTTTTTACACAAACCAAAACTTGCCCATTAGAGCGAGGAGAAATTTACTGGTTAATCTGTACTGCTATTTTAGAATATAAAATTTTAAAAGCTTTTAATGGTTGCTTTTACTTTACAGACAAAAAATTAAAAAAGTTTCCACAAGTTTTTGATTACATAATTTTATTCGCCCTTCAACCAATATGCACCTAAACCCTATATTTTTTTCTATCTAATACATGCAATGTTGTGATGTTGTATCTTAAAACCAATAACTTGGCTTGGCAGGTTCCTCATAGTCCTTATGCGGGATGTAAATCCTTAAATAGTTTTCCCTTCTATATAAGCTAAGTACCTACTCGATAAGTAAATATATGGTCTTTAAACTTTCCTTATCAAATAGGTATGCATTGTGAAATTCAAAATACCCGCATATACACATGTCTCGCATATCCTGAACAGGTATACAGAACCAAAGATTACTAATGCTTTTGAATTTTCAATTAAACACTCGTTCGTGCCTTTCGAAAAACAATTCATTTCTACGTAAACATGTTGAAAAGCCATAAATTAAACTAAACTTTAGGATATATATAATGTACATACAGCCAGTCGACTTGTATTGAAACAAGAGAAATCAATTTCTCAGTCCCTTAAACATTCAACCCCACATTATATGCTCTATGGAAAAGTCCTTACGCTTATCGGGATATATTGATCAGTTAAGCAAATCATCACCATAAACCACTAAGGGCTCTTAAGTCTTAACTAGCCGTCAAATACATACATACCCACATATGCGTGTAGTTTCCTTAATCATGATGTTCTGTAGACTGTTCTTCTAGGACTTGATGAGTTAAATAATATAAGTTTAATCTCTAAATTGCCTCAAGAAATTCATGTGATCTATAAAAAGAAAAATTCTTTGCAGTTGAAGTAGAATAGAAGTAGTAAGAATATTTTGGTCATGAAGCAAGTGCCTTTTGGGGTCAGGAACAGATTTTATTGGACGAAGATTTCTCTCTTTGCAAAATGTTCTCTGATTTCCCAATTAAAAAATTAAATTGTATAGATAACTAGCTGATCCCGGCGAACGTTGTATCGCTCTACTCGGTGTATGTATTTATGTATTTATAGGAGTGTTACAGAAGGGAAAAAATTCGTATCAATCGCCAATGTTGAAATACCGTTCGAACCAAAAAACAATTAAGAAAGTATGCAATTTATTGTTATCAAGAATTTCTGACTTTTTCAGCCTAATTTTCCAGTTTTTATCTCCGTAGTGTGTTAATCTGGTTCAATACAAATCCAAGAAAAAAATCTTCATCCAGTTTGGATGATGTTTACCCAAGTTATGCGCGTACGAAAAAAAAAAACTAATTAAGAAAGTTTGAAATTTCAAGATGTTTTTACTATTTTCTGATTTTAGCGTTCGAATTTTCTACTTTTTGGTCAAATTTTCAAATTTTTGACTCCGTTGTGTGTTAATCTGGTTCAATACAAATACAACAAAAACCCCCGATGATGTTTAGCCGAGTTATGCGCATACGAACACAAAAAGGTATTAATTTTTTATAGAATTAATGGCTCCAGCACAATCAATTTTCTCCTGTCCCTAACTTAGACTTTGTAACTTCTATTTCAACAGTTAGGTAAATTGTTCCTTTGATTCTTTTCCATTAAATATAAGGAAGAATTTTGTTTAAATATTAATTATTTATTTATTGTATAAAAATTTAAGAAACAAAAGACTCAGAATTCATATAAATGAATTAATTTTAAGTGTTTTTACCCCTAAGTGCGCTTGCCATTAAGTCCATCTCTCCTCTTCACACACTACCATTTTTATATGGATAAAATCTTTGGTAGGGTTAATATTGTACAGTAGAATACATATTCGAAAAAAAAAAAAACTTTTTTGTTATACAAAGTGTAATCCCTTGTACGTGCAACTGAGCATATTGAAATTTTTTTATGCAGAGAATATTGAAATGTCGATATTTCTGTTTACAATTTAAACATCACTTCCATTATGCAAATAATCTCAGCATACTTGGACAGGAGTTTAATTCCCATCCGCATGATTGGGGACACAGCATCAACCGAGTCTGTTAATTGAAATATAAAAAAAAAACACAGCAACTTCCATTATCATTTATATTATTGGCACTTACATCTTCCGGCAGTAAAAATATATTTACGTTGTATGTATCTATAAATTTACTTAAAAACAAGCTCCATTTACTTATAAATTATAATTTATAAAGGTAAGTTTTAGACTCACAAAAAAAAAAAAAAACAATACATAACCTTTATGGGCCTTAGTTATCACTTTATCAGGTTTAAATTTGGCACCACGAGTCTTAGGAAACGAGCCCATTAGATACAAAATGTGTGCCGGATGAATTCAAAAGAGTAAATCAATAATCTTCAAGTCAAGACAGAATCCCAAAGTGAACTACTCTGATGTAATTCAAACCTTGAACACAGCACAAAAACTGTTTTTTTTTGTTCAACTTCTACTAGACCAGGGTTGCCGAGGTTATACAAAGTTGTTATCCATATTTTTTAAATTTTTTTATGATTGGGTTTTAGATATATTTTACTTTATTCATTCTTATGCATGACAAAAACTAAGTAAATCTGAACATTCCAATTGATGAAAGTTTCGTTTATAAAAGTACTGAATTTGCGGCTCTGCCGCCGCAGGGCCAGAGCTTTCTGGCCAGTGTGGATACTTCAGGGACTTCGGGCACCCAGAGTTTTTTTTTTTTTTTTTTCAAATATACACCCAATTTTAGTGATAAGAAACCATTATGAATAAACATTTCTATAGTCTCGTCCAACAAAAAATCTCAACGACTGGATCACTTTAACTTGCTATATACTATAACGTAGGTACATATACAGGGTGATCGATATAGGATGCATCAAACTGCTGGAGCGAGTAGGTTGGGTTAAGACAATAAAAAAATCGTATGAGTGGGGAGGGGGTCTATTTCCCCCCGTTTAGGCAAAAGGGGCAATTTTCTAAAAAATTGATTAAAAACAGAAAAAAAAAATATTTAAAAACAATTTAAAATGTCATGCTCCAGCTTTTTGGAAAAAACTAAAAGACATTTTAGCATCCGGTTTTCTTT
Source organism: Epistrophella euchroma (assembly GCA_947049315.1). Lineage (NCBI taxonomy): Eukaryota > Metazoa > Arthropoda > Insecta > Diptera > Syrphidae > Epistrophella > Epistrophella euchroma. Next base: position 65,584,571 of record OX346246.1, on the reverse strand, counting down.
TTTTTTTACTGAAAGCTAATAAGAGCATTGAATTTTGAAAACAAAAATTATACTTAACTACAGAAAATTTTGAAAAAAATTAGGTTGAAACTTTATTTTTTTTATTTTTTTTTTCAAAAACTATTCACTAACACAACCTAATTTAAAATAAAAATCAAAGAAGAGATTTCTGACTTTCTAAAAAGGTATAGCATGACATTTTATATCGTACCGTTGTGTTTAAATATTTTTTTTCCGTTTTTAATCAATTTTTTAGAAAATTGCCCCTCCTGTCTAAATGGGGGGAAATTGATCCTCCCCTCCCATACGATTTTTTCTTGTCTTAGCCCAACCTACTTGTTCCAGCAGTTTGGCGCATCTTATACCGATCACCCTGTATATCAAAGTATGATTATATATCAATAATTAATTGATATCTTAAAATTAAGTTTGATTGTTTTTCTTTTACAAATAATTCTTTTTGCAATATTAATTGAACTTGAAGAAGTACCTGATTCCAAAATTATAACAGAATCAACCCTTTAGGAGCCTTATGTAAATATCAAACTAAAAATGAATTTCAAATAAAATCTTCCATTGTAATGATCCACTTTTCAAGGTTAAGGTCTTAAAACAAATATAAAATGTCAGGCTGCTGTGTTGTATTATGTTTGAGAAGAATTAAGAACGTAATTCGATGCTTACGGCTATATTATTGGCTTTCTTCAAAGTTAGTTTTACTGAAAAACTAGTTCTATAGGGTTTTCGGGTTTAAAGTTTCTCAAAAGAAATTATTGATTTGATTTAGATGTCAAACTATGTATGAATATTTTGATTTAGATGTCAAAGTAATACAAATTTGTGAAAAACTTAAAACTCGAAACCGCTATAGATCTAGTTTTTCGGTAAAACTAGTTCTGAAGAATGTCAAGAATATGGCCGTTAGAATTTTAAATTGCAAAGTTGATGTAAAATTTCAAAATTTGAAAAACTAATTATTCAAAAGTTATTTCCCGAAACCTCCTTTCAAATAATATTTGTAATTTTATGGGCATAAATCTAACAGTAGAGGCTGTGGAGGAAAAAAAGTATTCTAAATTCATAAAATTATATAATATTGTTACTGACCAAACAACTCTCTAAAAAAATGTCATAGATTTTATAGGGCTCATACAACAGGAAGTAGGGCGGTAGGAGCCGGTTTTTGAATTGTCACTTTTTCCGTTGCAGATTAAAATATATATAGTAATTAGTTGCTACTTAATTGCTAGCTAGTTACGCAAACAAAAATTAATTGCTCTGTTGGTTTGTGAAAAAATGGGTGTCCTGCTAAGTTGACGTCAACTTAGCAGGGCAACTTTCTCAAAAATAGAGATAAACAATCCTGGAGTGGATTTTTATTGAGAACTACTTAATTGCTAATTAGTTACGCAAAAACAAATTGTATTGCTATTTTGGTTTGCGAGAAAATAAGTGTCCTGCTTAGTTGACGTCATAGCAGGTCAACTTTCTCCGGGAGTGGATATATATTGAAAACTACTTAATTGCTAATTAGTTATGCAAAAAAAAAGTTTTTTAGCAGTTTTAGTTTGCGAAAAAATGAGTGTCCCCCTTGGCGTCAACTTAGAAAGTAAACTTTCTCAAAACTATAAATTAATGTGCCGGACTGGATATATATTTAGAACTACATAATTAATTGCTAACTAGTTACGCAAAGAAAAATTAATTGCTCCGTTGGTTTGCGAGAAAATGGATGTCCTGCTAAGCCCATCTAACAATTTTAGTCCTATATTCATCCAAAGAAGTTTCTTATTACTCCTTAACCTACTTCTGTATACATTTTAATCTGCAACGGAAAAAGTGACCTGCTAAGTTGATACACATTAATTCTATGTTTATTTGATTTAATAACCAAAGAAAAGGAATTAACTTAGCAAAATATTTCGTCCGAGAGTACAAAAAGTGACAGTTCGTATGACATCAAGATAGTTTTGTACTGGACGTGCTTCCAAATGGATGGAAGTCTAATTGGACGCTCAACTTTAACTACATATATGGATTAAAAATTTTCTGAACCTGGCTAATTTGTGGAAACAGAAAATAGTTGACCTTTTTAACTAATAATGAGGTGCTAAGATATCAGAGCCGCTTACTTAACACGTAACATAGGCTGGTGCTTTGGTCAACCAACTAGTCCTGTTCCTGTCAATATTTAATCTCTCATGAGTCATAGCTCTATCCTGGTTCTGGTGTTGTATAATCGCATATAAATTATTGTATATAAATGGTATTTTAATGAAATAGTGCAAGTTCAATCGACCAATTGATATACTTTAATCTACCCGCAGCATTATATTACAGCATGTATGTAGTGTACATGTACCTACTTGTACATCGAAAACGGAAAACAAAACGAATATTAAAAATTAAAATGACAAAACCAAGTACAATCTCATATGCAGACATTGGTAATTTAAATTAAAGAGACAAAAACAAAAGCCTTGTTCATTGTCGTACATAAACTTATTATACAAAAAAAAATAATAATCGAAAGAACGTAAATAATACATTTTCTGAAAAAAATGAGTTTCTGTCAAGGGATAACAACTGCATACATATAAATACATATTTAAGCATATAGATATCCCACAGTACAATCGATGTCCTTGTTGGAGATTTATTTTCTCTTAAATTTCATAATAATTTATTATTCATAACATTGAACTGCATATAGTTTATAATAATCACGATAATTTCCATAGAGCCGTTGAGCTCAGATTAATATATTAAAAGCAATAATTTATGAAGGATCTTATAATAAGTCAGGTATAAGTCTTATAAGTTTGTATAAAATTTTATTGGGATGTTTTTAGTAAGACAAAAATAACTCTTTTCCATTTCGCTACCACATTTTGTTGAGATTTTTGTTCCAATATAAATTTAGTTTTTTAAATTGTTAGTAAATTAAACAAAAAAAAAAAACTGAGAAAACATGAACAAAGATAATAATTTTTTTTGTATTTTATTTTCTGATCAGTGAACAAATAAATAATATAATAACAAATAAATAAAAATACATATAACAAATAAATAAAAAAATAAAGTAAACAATGGAGTTTCATATGATTTTATATTAATGAGAATTAATCTTCTCGAAAGTTATATAAAATAACATTTACTAAAATTTAAATTTTTATTAACTTTGTTTGCCTTTTTTAATGAAGGTTTGAAGACGATTTTTATAATGATTTTCAGCTTTTTGTAATTAAAAAAAAAATATTTTTTGCAGTCCTTAGAGAGCCTTCCAAAATGCCTCATTCAATCAGACTTACCTATAACCGTATTTATTTTATTTTGAAAAGTTAGACAGATTCTTAATATTTGAGTGATGAGGGAAAAGATCGATTTTATTTTTTTTAATAACTTCAAGCGCTTGTTTAACAACATCGACAAATACATATGTATTATTGGTAGGTACTACCTATAGAAAACGCTTCTATTAAATGTTAAAATCAATCTAAAAAGACAGGTAAGTCACGACAATTATTTTTTGATATTAGATATTACATTTTAGATTAGACTTTTAGAATGCATTCTCAAAATTTGGCTTTAGACTTTATTGCATTTGACTTTATTTCATTTCTGAAAGTGAAAGACAATAATGAGTCTAAGGTGTGAGAAAAAGCTAGTGCGTGTAGGTTAGTTCGAGATGAGAAAATAAATCTTATGAAAGGGGGTCTATCGACACTAACTTTCAGTTCTGCAAACAATTTATTTAAAAATATTGAAGGAAAAAAAATATTTTTTTAAACATGCACCACACAAAACCGTACAAAACCAAAAATGTCCTAGAGTGTGTAAATCCGTGTCTCAAGTATATTCTGCACATCTGCGCAATTGTGGCTTTCCAACCATATAAAATAAATCGAAATCGATCAAATACTTTTTGAAAAAATGGTAACACAAATTTTATTTAAGGCTATTTATAAATAGATTAATGTTTTAACTTATATTTAAGAAAAAGAAAATATAAAAAATGGAGCTTAAACTGAAAAAAAAAAAAAGTGCGCACTTTTTTTATTATCAAAACAATTTTTCGTTTATAAAGCCTAATATGCTGCTGTTGCAAAACGAAAAATCCCATACAAAAATGACACAACGAAATCACAAACGAAAAATTTCGTTCAGCTTTTCGTTTTGCGGTACGCTGTTCGATGAACGAAATCGATAATAATTGTAGCAGATTATTTGAAGGTAGTAGCCGTGGCGTGATGGTTAGTGCGATGGACTGTCATGCCGGAGGTCTAAGGTTCGATCCCCAGCCTCGCCACCTATTTATTTAAAAGAAAAACGGCTACTGCCTCTTGCGAGGAATTGACAAATCCTCCAAGAGTATCTCCTGTCACAGAAAAGTGCCGCTCGTTAGCCGTTCGGATTCGGCAATAAACTGTAGGTCCCCTCCATTCCTGCAGACACGCACACAGGAATGGTTGAGAGTTGTAAGTCACTAGGGCCTAGTTCTTCATGAGCTGTTGTGCCATCAAATTTATTTATTTTTTTAGATTATTTGAAGAGATCTTATCTCTTTTTTCGCACAAAATTAATTGCCTGTACCATTAATTCTGTGCGAAAAAGTGACAATTGGTCTCTATTCGTGTTTGTATTTGTTGTTTCTTTCATCACTTTGTGTTTGTTTTTGCAAACGGTGACACTTTAAAGGGGTTATTTTTCGTTGTGGTTTTCGTAAGCTTTCGTTTTTAATGTGTTGTGTTGTTAATATTTTGAAACGGAATACTTCTTTGATTACTTAGAGGAAAGTTTTTGCCAAATTGAAACAAATTATACAAAACTTTGCATACTTGTCCTCGAGGGGACGGAAGTAGATAAAAACTGACAAAATACAGATTTTTTTTTAAATATAAGAATCGCCCCAATCGAGTCACCTTAATTAAAAAAATAACCTGGAAACCCCCAACGCCTGCCTGCAGGCTGCAGTGCAGTTTAACTATCCCAAAGACAAAGATAACAATTTAAACATATGGTTCTGTTGCCCGCATGATGTAGTACAATGTAGTTCTGCATCGTTAGTACCAACGTCATTTGAATTAGCATTTGTATTCCAATGCAAAAGTTACATCTGTGCTCAGCTTACAAAAAATGATTCAGGTTGTACAATGTACATAAGTGGTCCTCTTCTTCATAAATACTGTAGCCAAATTTCTCAGACAACAAAGCACATTATTTTTACTTTAGGTTCATGGCTGCAGGTGACTCTCCTACCTACAGTATTTTCAGGAGAAAAAAAGTTGCTTGTTAATATTCTACTCACCGAGAAATTAGACTACAGTTGGTTATTTGCAAAACCTTGCAAGTGGATGCAGCTGGCAATTTTTTTTTTACGAAATAAGTTAATTTGGCCAACGGACCAGTTACATATCGACATAGTAACATTCAACGACAATTATTTTTTTAAAATTTCTATACGGGTTTTCATGATGTGTAGATTAACAAAATGTTTCTATTCCTTTTGACATTAGACTGAAGAAACCTTTTTTAAAGCTTTACGATGAAAGAAAAAAAAAATGAAAAAAAAATCACCAAAGGAATTGGTGAAAATTATGAAAAAAAAAAACGCGTTGCAGTCGAGGTTTTGTGCAAAAAATATTCATACATTAAATGGTTTGAAACAAGTTCTATTGGTTTTTTCATCTTGGTCATTTTCGGAGTTGATATAATATTTTGCCTTAATAATAAATAGTACCTGGGAGACCGAGCTTCGCTCGGAATTTTTGAGTTTTCCTTGCAAAATGTTAGGTTTAGCTTATACACTACGAAGTTATACTATGCAGAATTGATGGTTTTGTAATATCAGACACATTTGATTAGATAGATAAAATACAGATAAGATAAATAGACAAAACATGCAATGCTCACTTTATTTTGTATAAATAAGAATTAATATAGTAAAATAATGATCTGAAGGTTTTATTATTTTTTTTGCACTTTGTTTGAGTTTTCAATTTATTCCTAGAATACAAAGCACTTTTAACATTGAAAATGTTTATAGGATCGTTTTGACAGAGTTGTGGTGTTACTAAAATGATTAAATGAAATAAATTCAATAAATCAGAAATGAACTCCAGCGTATAGGGCATCACAACGAAATTTTTGGTTGGTGTTACTAAAGAAATGACCGAAATGATTGAAATGAACACATGAATTTAGAATATGAAAAATGAACTCCAGCGTATAGGGGGATAACTATCAAATTTTTGGTTGGTGTTACTAAAACATTAATAGAATGATAAAAATAAACAAACGAACACAAGCGATGAATTACAGCAGGTGTAGGTATACCGTATACGGGGAAAAAACGAAGAAAGAAAAGTATTGTTCGTCGTCAACAGGCAAGCTTCAGTGGAGAAAGGTCAATTATCTCCAGATAAAACAACAACAAGGTATTCAGAAGAAGACAAATGAACAGACAAGGCAATCAACAAAAGGGGACTGCCAGATTTTTGTATGTTGTGTGTATGCATCTACATTGTTATGGAGGTAGGTAGGTTGTGATTTTGTGAAAATGAAAATGATATAGGTATTTATTTTTATTCCATACAGAATACAATGCGGTCTTATAAGAAAGGCCAGAGATGCAGTTGAGTTGGCAAGCAGGAGTGGAGCTTGCTTTAAATCGATGTAGTAATATGTAGGACAACCAAAAATATGCCAGAGCATATTTTTTTCTAGCAACAATATTAAGACGAGACTAGGTTAGAAATCCGTTTTATAAGAAATACTGTCCTTTAAGCGTCATGTTTCGTCGAAAATGCATATCTTTTGTATATTTACGTTTAACGTGCATATTTTGCCGTTTTTTTTTATATCTTTCATTAAAATCATAATTTGTTCGGTGTCTTCTAATGTTTATTCAATAAATAATAAAGGTCTTAGCAAAAAATTAAAACCTATATACAGATTATGTGGAAAAAATTCGCATAATGGAAATTTGGGTTGGAGTTTTTTTTTTTTTTTTTTAGAAAATTAACCTTTTTTTAGGTTGGTTAAATCGACTCGAACGATTTTATTCAATTTTAAAATCTAGTGCTTCTAAATATTTTAAGGCCTTATGTGAATTGAATTAAAATTTCTGTTAAATTTTATCAGAAATTAAATTTTGAAGTTTCTACGTATATGTACCTACAGATTCACCTCACTAGTGTCAAAAATTAAATTAATCTTCGGATAACATTTAATGCATTTTAACCCAATTCCCACACAGCCTTAACAATAGGTATAGATAGCTTTTGAAAATTTAGAAAATATTAAAAAATCATGTTTCCAGTAATTCTGACTTTTCAAACATTTCTTACTTTGAAAGGTACCAAAATGTTTGTTAGCCACGAGAGCAAGCTCGTGGCACTCACTCGTGTAAATTTTGTTTTTTTATTTTTGGTATAATTAATGTCTTAAATAAGCCCATGTAGATGAATTTAAACGATTCACCATTATAAAAAAAAAATGCATGTACCTATTTCAAATAGGTTTTAATGGCTTTTAGCCCCAGCAACGTTATGTTCAACAATCTCACTTGAACACTACTTACATATTTTTTTTTGTTTTTAGATTTAACGTCTATAAAGCCAGCATATACACATTAGCATAATCAATTAAAACCATAACTAGAATTTTGTGCTATTATTGTGTGGCAGTCCCGATTTTTGTAGTAAAACTTCTAAACCGCCCAGCATAATCAATTGAAATAAAAACTAAAATTATATAAAAAAAATAGCACAAAAAGAGCAAAAAAATTCTAGTTATGGTTTCAATTGATTATGCTAATGTGTAATATGCTAGCTTTATAGACGTTTAGATTTATGTCGTTCTTTTTAGTGCAGTTTTTAAAAATACATTACATAGGTATACATTCCTACATAGAATATATTTTAACAAGCAATATTAAGCATATTTTTAGGGCATATAATCATATAATTATAATTACTTGTTAAGGGCAAATTATAAGCGCTTAAAACTGTTTTTAGGGCATATTTTTGTTTATCCTAATAGTTATATGAATTTTGATACCAGATTAAAAAAAAAAGAAACGATTTCTTTGGTTGAATAGAAAAGTATGATGGGGTTAGTTAAAGAAAATTAACAAGATTTATTTTTTGCCAAAAGGAAAGTGACATTAAATACTAGAAACTTCAGAACCTATAATGGTGTCTGAAACAGCTGATTACGTTTTAATTAATTTGTAAAGATTAGTCATGTATTTTGTTTATCTAGCAAAATAAAGTCATTTTCAATGTCCCCATGGTTACTCAATGAGTGAAATCTGTAAATTTTTTTTTAATGTTAGTTTTATCAATTTTCCCAAGAAAAGTTAGTAATTTTTAAAACCAGGAGAATCTGAGAAATATTAAGAGTGGGCGTGTCATTTAGTGGATCCCATTGAACAATATGACACTGAGTGAACTTTTTTCAAATCACATCCTTTTTTAATAAATAAGAAAATTTCATCCAAATCATTTGAATCAATACCTAGGAACCAAAATATTCACCCCTGTTCTGATTTTTGTTTCGAATTGAATTCGTTAACGAAATTGATTTTCGTACGGATTTAAAATTAAAATCGTATTGAAAACTTCAAAATAATTGAGTAAAGAACACCTATGTATGTTTTTAAAACGAAAGTATTTGTTACTGAAGCGAAAATCAGAACAGGGGTGATTATGAAATTGGGTGGGTTTTAGCAAACCCTGAAAATTGTATCCAAATCGTTACAGCCATTCCATATTGGATTTTACTAAAAGTATGGCTGAGTTGCGGAATGGATCATATACGCATTTACTGCGCAACGGCGCATCCAAATCTTGTTAGCTGCTTCGATTTAAAATATTTTTTTTTGCGTTCCGAAATGTCAAACTTATTCAGTGTAATATTTCTACAAAGCATCAAGTTTGCGTTGCTGATGCGTATTAAAAACATTTTTTATACTTCGGAACTCAGCCTATTATTGGAATTTTTTTCTAGCTCAAAAGACAAAACTCAAAAATAAATTCAACTAAGTAGATCAATTCGCTGCCGAGAAATTGAGGAAAACGAATAAAATAATGTAAGTGGGTGTGGCATTGGGTGTATTTAATCACACAAAATTTAGAATTTTTTTCTCATTCATTAAAACAAACATGGAATTTCATCAAAATCGTTAGAACAATTTCCGAGAAACCAAAAATTAATAAAAGTGAGCGTGTCAGTGGGCGCATATTACTTAAAATATTGTTTTTTAATTTTGTGTTTGTTGAAAAGAAAAAACTAAAAATTTCAATCAATTCGATTGATACATTTTCTAGCGAGACCAATTATTAATAAGAGTGGGTGGGGCAGCTGGCGGATTTTAACCAAAACGAATTTCAAAATTTTGTTCTCGTTCATGAACAAACTCTGAAAACTTCATCAATTTCATTAGGGACGTTTCCGAGAAACCAAACATTAATAAAAGGGGGCATACCAGTGGGCGGATATAAATATAAATTTTTTTTTTTCTGCTCAAAAGAAAAAACTCTGAAAATTTTAATTAAATCGATTGATTCGATTTCCAGTGGTCGGATCTTACCCAGGCTTCGAAATTTTTTTCATTCATAAAAACATATTCTCAAAATCTTATCAAATTCGATTGAAATGTTTCCGAGAAACCAAACATTAATTTACCATAAAAAATTACAAAAACTTTTTCCCATCAATAAGAAATAACTCTGAAAATTTTATCAAAATCGTTAGAACCGTTCCCGAGAAACCAAAATTTGATAAAAGTGGGCGTGACGGTGGGTGGATAGAACTAAAAATAGTTTTTGAATTTTTTTCTTGCTACAAAAAAAAAAAACACTGAAAATGTTTCGTTTCCGAGAAAGACCAATAAATAGTGGCAGTGGGCGGATTTGACCATAACAAATTCCAAATTTTTTTCTCGTTCATAAGAACAAACTCCGAAAATTTCATCAAAATCGTTGAAGCCATTTTCTAGAAACCAAAAATTGACAAAAGCGGGCGTGGAAGTGGGCGGATATTACTAAAATAATCTTTTTAATTTTTTTCTTAGCCAAGAAAATACACCCTGAAAATTTCAATCAAATCGATTGACTCGTTTCCGAGAAAGACCAATAAATAGGAAGAGTGGGCGTGGCAGTGGGCGGATTTGACCATAATAAATTTCGAATTTTTTTTCTCGTTCATAAGAACAAACTCCGAAAATTTCATCAAAATCGTTAGAGCCGTTTCCGAAAAACCAAAAATTGATAAAAGTGGGCGTGGAAGTAGGCGGATGTTACAAAAAATATTGTTTAAATTTTTTTCTTGCTCAAAAGAAAACACCCTGTAAATTTCAATCAATTCGATTTATTCGTTTCCGAGAAATTGAGAAAATTAAATAGTTTTCGAGAGAAAAAGAAATGTGAAATGTGGGCGTGGCAGTGGGCGGATTTTCATAAAAAAATTTTTTTTAATTTTTCCTCGTTGGAGCCGTTTACGAGAAACCAGTTATAAATATATATATATATATATATATATATATATATATATATATATATATATATATATATATATATATATATATATATATATATATATATGTATATATATATATATATATATATATATATATACTTATATATACACGAATTGCTCGTTTAAAGTAATAAGATTATTTGAAAGTATAGGTTTGGAGTTGAAATATACATAGTTGTCTAAGAACTTTTTGCGAAATAACGATCCATATATTTTAATGCGTGAATAAGCATCCTGTCAAAAAGTTTAATCTTAAACTTTTAAATTCACTTAAATTTCAAAATCATAAAAAAAATGATGCGTATACGCCCAGGTGAACCACTGATGTTCATGGTTGCCTTTAAAGAAATCATATTCATATTTACAACATATTTTTGTAGGGCTAAGTAAACGCTTCAATTTTACCTGCAGTAAACTTATCACAATTCAAAAAAAAAAAAAGAGAATTCCGAAAAAGTGGGGTTTCGTCATACAATCTGATCCGTCGCGTGGTCTATGCAAATATGTGGTGCCGTGACTTAAGGCCAAGTGACATAAGACCCAATTTGGGTGTTTGGCCTTATGTCACTTTTCAATAGCGACATAAGGATACATTTTAAGAGCTGGCCTTATGTCACTTTTGAAAAGTGACATAAGGCCAATTGGGCCTTAATCCCATACATATTATCCAATGAAATTCTAGAATATACCGGTAAATCCTACCTCACTGTTTATACATAGGATACATTCAAAGTTTCTTTAAATCCAGATTCTTAAAATACAAAAAAACTTTGCATACACCCAACTTCGCACCTACCCCAAATCCTATTGTGGGTCAAGCAGGGGGGTTGCAGGGGGGTTGCAGGGGGACAGCATGCCCCCCCCATACATACCTCACTATTTATATGCCGTAATGCTGGGTGCCCTAGGATTAACCGGTAAATTCTAGAATTTCATTATTTCGGTTTTTTACACTAACCATAGGCGACATGCCGAATTTATTTAATATGGTTTCGGTTTTAAAGATGTCCGAAACCTCTTTTACTGTAAAGGGAGCTTTTAGGAATGTTAGATAATTAATTAATTGGTCTTATGTCTTAACAAAAATTGGCGTTATGTCACTTTACAAAAGCGACATAGGCCAAAAAACTGCAAAAAATTGTCAAAAAATGTTTTTGGGCTCGAATGTCTCGAGAACAACCAATGATATTAACTCCGGGATAATTTAAGTCTACACACAAAACCATATTATTAATTAGTATGGTTTGTAAAAAAAATCAACTAACAGTTTTTTTTTTTAGGCCAAAAAAACTGCAAAAGAAACTGCTAAAAATTGTTGAAATTTTTCGTGTCGCATATATTTAGAGCAAACAGTCCTTCTTTGGTTTTCCCTTGATTGCACAATTGATAAGTTTTTGGAAGATTTTTAACTAGTTATTTTCTTATAAAAAATAACATCGGGTGTCGAGTTTGAAAGGGAACCAATGGGTAGTTATCAGTGTTGGTCAAACCCATCCTCTTTTTTGGCAGTGTATGAAACATTTTTTTAATATAAAATACTAGAATTAACAAATAAACTGAATCGATTGATTCATTTCGTATACTGCAAAAAATAATACTGAATTTTTGTTACTTTTTTGAGTATAGATAAGATAAAAACAACGTCAGATGGTCCACACAATAATTATATTTGAGTTAACTGAAAAAATATTTTTGTTACACTTACCTAAGGATTTTTGACACTACCTGTGTATGGCCTCATGATACATCGCCGTCCACGGCCTCTAAATGAGTAAGTCCGCTACCGTGTAGTGTATGTAAGCCATAAGCTTCATTCTTTTTTCTGGTACTCTTAGTATTTTCGATTACATTAAGATATTAGATATAGCCAAAATTAATCAAAAGAGGATACAATATCATACATTTACTTACTTGAAGGTAGCTAGGATAATATTCAACAAACTTAAAATATCAGCGATTATAAATTCCAGACTATATATTGTATTAATTATTATTATTATTATTATTATTATTATTATTATTATTATTATTATTATTATTATTATTATTATTATTATTAAATTTCACATTGCAAAATTTTTCATCTTGATTATGAGGTCATTGCTCAGAGATTTTTACTTCCTGTCAACTGTGGAACTATAATAAAGAAAACGATTAAAAACATTGTCCGGGAAATGAGATCGTTGCGACAGATTATTGGATTCCCTGTAATAAGAAAATACGACAAGCAGTTTGTTTTCCTGAATAAAAATATTTCTATGCCAACATGCGCCAGTTTAGTCTGTTTCTCAAGGACTACAGGAAGGCAAGCTAAGCCCATACAATTCCGTACGAAGCACATTCCATTAGAATTATATAGTTGGGAAAATAAAAAATAAAAAGAACAAAAATGAATTCTTGCAGGAAAAAGGTTGAAGAGGTGATTTTGCTGTAATTAGTTCGGACCACCTTCCCGTAGGACCGGAGGGCTCTTAATTTATATTATTTGCCAGTAAAATTGCGAGGTTTATTTAAAACAAGAATTTAATTATATTAATTTTGAAGGAAATGAGATGGAAGCCCAACTTGTTTATAAATAACTAGACGGAGGGTTGAGAATGTTGATTTAATTAACGGGTCCTGCAGTGCTCAGGCGTTGGATTCAGGATTGTTAAAGACGATTTAAGAATACCTAGAGTAACAGAATGTTTAGATTAAAGTTCGTTTAATTTGTTACTACTAAAGTAATCCCTTAATTGCATAAAACTTATAGTTTATTAAAATGTACCTAATATATGTCTTCATTTGCTTTGGTTTGTATATACATATAAGTAAGACGAAAGAATATTGTAGGCAATTTTTTAAGGAAATATTTATGAAAAAGAATAACAAAAAACAGTAGAAAATGTGTTTTTGTTGTCAGCAGTCTAAAGACGTCACTATCGACAGTATCATCAGAAAGGTTTGATAACAAAAACACATCATTACATAATCAAATGGCACAGTAGTGCGCAGCCAAGTTCTCGGCAAGACCTCTTTTTAAAAGACCAAACTCAGGCGATATTCCAACCCCTCTAACTTCGGAACCAAAAATGTCAGAAACTTGAAACTTGCCATAAACTGGACAAGCACAGGTGACTTCTCAAATTTCAACAATTTTTACAAGCGATTCCTGAGATATACTTATACATACGATGTCAAAAATTGCGAAAACCGTAACTGACTGACTCAATAACTTTCACGTACTCCATCAAATTTATGGAGCACTTTTCGACTCCTTAGAACTTTGTAATTTTTACACCGGCCTTGTGGTGTATTCATATATGTAGGGCGTGGTATCCGCCCACTTTCTCCGAATTGCTGCCAATTATATGGAGCACTTCTGATTGTTGTAGAATAGAATGATGGAATTCGGTAAAGCGGTAGGCCTTGCAATTTGTACAAAGCAAACAATCGTAAATTTGTGGTTTTTCATATATTTACGTGGCGCACAGTGGCCCGTTTAGGCAAAAGTGCTTGCGAAATTCATTTTTCGGGTGGGTTTTTAATGCAAAACTTTTACATTTTCTGAATTAACAAATGTTTGGAGCTCTAGTAATAGAAAAAATTATTTCATTTGTATGAACGGTTCGGCTTGTAGAGCCAGTCAAAGTTGACAAATATTTGAGGTGAGAAAAAAACATTTTTTTTTAATTTTTTTTTTTTTTAACTTTGAGTATAAATAATAGGAAAAGAGTACAAGTTAAACTTTTTTTTGTTATTTTTACTTGATATATGTGTTAATTTCTATGACCAGAAATAAAAAAAAAAATTATAAATTTTTCAAAGTACTTAATTTAATGTTTTTTGAAACACCACTTTTTAGGCACTTTTTCAACTTTACATTGAGTAGAAAAAAAGTTGTCAAGCCGAAATAGACGGGTAATGAATCCTTATATATCTCTTTATCTACAACCAAAAACTCAGCTGCATGAATTTGCATAACACTGAGCTAGAGAGATTTGATTTGAAAAAGTCAGTAATTTTTTCTGAGTTTTTTTTTTCAAGTGCAAAAAAAAAATCATGGAAAATATTATTTCTTTGTTTTGCAGGTATGAGTCTTGGTTTTAAATAAAATGGTTTTGTAATTTAGAAGGAAAACATATTTTATGCTTAGCTTTTTAAAACGGTTTTATAGCTTATTTCGTGTAACCCCTAATAAAACTTTTAAGTATGAATGTTTTTGATTTAGGGTATGATTAATTATTGTCAGGTTGTTTGATGGATAAGGGTTCTTAACTGGATTAGAATATTTTTAGGTAAACAGATTAGCTTATTGGGATGTCATAAAATTGAATATTTTTAGTGCAGGTATTTAGTTTTAAGGTATAAAAAAAAATAAAACACTGGGATGGAATTGTCATTTAAAACTTGAACGAGCGATCGAGCAGTTGTATAAGGAAAAATTGTTTAAAATAGATATACCATACAATATTTTGTTTGAACTTTTTTTAAAAGTTAATAGCACTGACGAGTTTATTTCTGCCGTAATAAGTGAACACCAACTATTCGCTGAAAATTTACCGGAAATGAAGCAAAATTAAGACACTTTCATTGCGCTACTAAGAAAAAATGGGTCGCAGCCCATAGATCGAGAGTCAATTTTATAAACAATATAATCGAATATCAATCTCTACCACCTTAGGAATTGTCAGAAGAAGCCCAAGAGTCCAAAAATAAAGACTACAAGAAATACAGATATCAAAATACGTGAAAAGTTTCAAGAATTCGGCAGAATGAAGACTTATTTAACATGCTAGCAATCTCATCCGATCCACTTATTTCTTCCTTGAGGCATGTAAGAAGCCAAAAAGATCTGAAAGCACAATACTCACCAGAAATGATAAGTTTGTTACGCACTTCCCCGGACTTAGATGATAGTTTCCAAGAAATTTAATGTTTGTATGAAAATTTTTGTTCCTTTTATTTTATTTTTCTACTTTTTGAATTGTTATCTATTAATAAAATATTTTATAAATACTTATAAGTACTCTTTTATAAAAATAAAATAAAAAAATCGATTAATAAAAAAAAAGGTTTTTTTTTCGCCACATTTTCACTTAATTTGGGTTGTTATCTTTTTCCCCCCGCTGTTTTACTTGAATTACACTCATATTACTTTATAAATTGACTTTCAACCTTTTTAAAATTAAATACCAACTATGTTAACCACCTAAAAAAAAAAAAACTAAAACTTCTTATTTCAGCAGCAGATTCTGAAACACCCTGTAAATATTTTTTCTTTAAATTCTCAAACTTCATAGCCTTGGAAATTTCCTTTAAGATACAAAATTGTGGTGATATCTTTATTCGTTTAAGAGATATGATTTTTGCAACCAAAAAAGTCAATTCGGGCCACTGTGGGGCGTGGTATCCGCACACTTACTCAAAATCTTTATTAATTATATAATTATTCTTCTGATTGTTTTAACATGCTAATATTTGGTTAGCGATGCAATGCATGTGAAGGAACAAATTGAAAATTAAAGATTTATCGTTTAGGGGGCGTGGTATCAACCTTTTTTTTAGGAATAGTTACCAATTATAAAAAAAATACTCCTGCTTATGGTAGAATGATGAAATTCGGAAGGAGTGCTTGCAATGCATTCAAGGAAAAAAAATTGAGATTTTGATGTAATGAGGCGTGGCATCCACCCAAATTCTCAGAAGTATTGTGAATGGAGCATTTCTGATCGTTGTAAATTTTTTGTTTAAAAAAAAAATACTTTGCAAAAACGAGTTTCACTCACACCAAAAACGGGAGCGGGTCGGAATTCTGGCTATCAAAATCTTGTATGACCCAAAATTCTGTTTTTTTTTTTTTTTTTGAAAATACTGTACAAACAAAATTCTGTTTTTCAGAATTCTGTATTTCAAAATTCTATATATCCAATTATCTGTATATTCAAAATGCTGTAAGTGTAAAATTCTGTTTTCCAAAATGCTGGTTATGTCCAAGTTCTATATTTTGAAGAACTTTTTACAATATCATTGTTAAGCACGTACAAGTACAAATTGAATTTTTGCATTTAATTGAACAAAAACTCACTGAAGTACGATCTCTTTAAAAACGAGTAAAAAATTTAACGATGAAACTTATAATTCTTCAACAAAATTCATTATAGAATTAAAGTATTTTGAGGTTTTACATTGACATATTAATATGATCAATTTTAAATTATAGGTATACAAAATATCTACATGAAATTTGGACCCATTGAAAAATAGTCGCACTTTTCTACATTATCAAAATAATTTTTTTAAAAACAGAATTTTGGAAAACAGAATATTAAAATACAGAATTTTACTGATACAGAATTTTGACCATACAGAATTTTCTGTAACCAGAATTTTGAATTACAGTATTTTGAAATACAGTATTTTAAAAACAGTATTTTGACCCTACAGTATTTTGACCCCAACCCCTATAAGTATTTGCAAAAAATGATGCTTCGTTTACTAACAAAAGGGTTTCATAATTCGCTTATAGTTCAAGTTGACTTCACGCATTTTTCGCGATGAAAAGTAAACGAAATATTTCTGCTATTATTCAATAGTTCGTAGAGGGTAGGGGTGAGTTCTGACAGGGTTAAAATTTTTTTGTCAAAATGTTTGGTTTTCAAAATTCTGGTTTTCAATATTCTGCTTTTCAAAATTCTGTTTTATAAAATTCTGCAAAAAACGCAAATTTTTTTATTACTTGCAGAATTTTGTAAAACAGTGTTTTTTTTATTTTGAATATTTTTGTTTTTTTTTTTTTTTTTCTAAACACAAGTCCAAAATAATGATATCTATAATTTATCTTACAGAATTTATATTTTTTTTGTGGCGAAAATGATGAACAAGAGACTGAAAACGCTTTCTAGAGGGAGAATTGAACGTATACCAAAAAAATTCAACGTAAAAGAGAAACAAAGATTCGTTAACATTAAACTTAAAAATCTTTCAATCGAGTAACTTTCTTCCTATAAAGGGGCTTTAATTGTTTATTCTCTACATTATAATTTAAAGTTTGCGTCAATGTTTGTTTAATAATATTTAAAATATTTGTGTTCACAAATAATCTTAAAACAAAGCATGAATACCTACTACTTTATTTTATATTCATCGACTTTCGACCATGTTCAAGTCTCCCGCTCCCCAAAGAGGTGCTCAAGCCTCCCGTTGGAGAAATGAACTGTTATATGGGAGGTACAGTTGATGGCAAAATGTAAAATCAAATAAAATTAATTTTTTTTTTAGAAAAACTAAGGTTTTTGTTACGGGTTTTAAATAGTTGTATGGTAGGAACGTATCGAATAGATAACAACAAGGTGGCTGGGGGTGAAAATTATTCCTGAGTCAAAATTCTTTTTTTCAAAAACTTGCTTTTGAAATTCTGCCTTTACAAATTCTTCAAAAAATAAAAAAGTTCAAACGTAAAAAAGCTCACTTTGCAGAATTTTATGACACAATGTTTTGTTTGAAATTTATATTTTTTTTTTTAATTTTAAAAATTTAACATTAACTGTGGTTCGTTGAACCACTTGGAGCTGCTTATAAAGCCTGATGTGAGACTAGTGTATATCTATTCAACCGTGTGTAAACTGAAAGTGACGTATCCAATATTTGTCGATTTTTTAATGATAAAAAAATTATTATTTTTAGTTAACACGGCAGCATTTCTAATCAGTTTATCTACTTATTTTTTTATTTTTATTTTATGTATTTTTTTTTTTCAAGTCAATTGGATCATAGTTCATTGTAGTAGAAATCTCCCAGATAGACTAAGGGAAGGGCCCACATCAATTTGAGTGGTAGCAAAATTTCAATGATGTAATAAAATAAGTCCCTACTTTCTATCCCCAAATATGCAAGTCTTGCAAGCCATGGTTAGGTTTGGTCTAAACCTTGTTTTGAGCTCAGGCAGAACAGGATCAGTCCAATCAAAATCTCATTCGAAATATTGAAAAAGAGCTGTGAGTGAAGCTCAACTGATGGTTCCATGATGATTAAAAAAGTGTAAACACCGTCTCACTTTTCTTAACTAAATTTCAAGACCTATATAATTTTCAAAATATATAAAAACAAAATAAATATTAAAAGTTTTCATTTCATTTATTTTTTTTTAAATTTTATTTTCATTAAATGAATTTTAATTTAGGTTAAAGTAAGTTTAAGGCTTAAGTAATTCATACAAATTTTTTCACAATCATGGGAAGCAAATGAATTTCATTAGAGATAAGAATAATGTAATATTAAAACAAGCCTTCAATTATACCCGTTTCTGTGTCAAGATCAATGTCATAGATGCAAGGTCTTGTTGGTAGTCCAGGCATTTTCGATACTTCTCCACACGATGCAACAATAAAACCAGCTCCCGCAGAAACATACAAATCCCCAATGGTCAGGGTAAATCCTTTTGGTGCTCCCTTTATTTTTGCATCTCCTGTCAATGAACCCGAAGTCTTCGACATACAAACTGGAAGATTTCCAAAGCCTCTATCATTGAGAAATTTCAGTTTTCCTTCAGCTTCTTTAGTTAGGACTACTTTTCCAGCTCCATACATATTTCTTGCAATTGTATTCAGCTTATCCAATAGCAAATCTTCGGGTTTATACAACAACTTAAATGCTGAATTTTCATCACACGCTTTGATAACTGCATCAGCAAGCTCAAGGGCACCGGCTCCTCCATCACTCCAATGGGAGCATATAACAGCATCAAACGCCCCAGCCTTGATAGCAGCTGATTTGACTAAAGCATGCTCTGCCTCTGTATCAGAATTATGACGGTTAATAGCAACAACAACTGGAAGTCCATACATTCGGCCATTTTCAATGTGTTTTAGTAAATTGGGGAGACCATTTTTCAGAAGCTCAATATTTTCTTGGCTATATTCTTTCTTCAATGGTGCACCGGGTTCGACTGCAGGTCCGCCGCCATGCATTTTGAGAGCACGAACAGTTGTTACAAGAACAACGGCATTAGGAACTTTTCCAGATGACCGACATTTTATGTTGAAGAACTTCTCCATTCCAATGTCAGAGCCAAAACCAGCTTCAGTGACAACAAAACCATTTTTGCCTACCAACTTGAGTCCGATTTCATCGGCAATTATCGACGAACAGCCATGAGCTATGTTTGCAAATGGACCGGTATGCACAAGAACTGGTGTGCCCTCTAAGGTTTGCATCAGTGTTGGTTCTAAAGTGTCTTTCAGCAGGACTGCTAGAGCTCCTGTGATACCTAAATCATCTGCTGTTACTGGAGCTCCTTCCTTATCGAAGGCTACAATCATTTTCGACAGCCGGTATTTCATATCCCGCAGATCTTTTGACAGAGCAAGAACTGCCATTATCTCACTGGCAACCGAAATAGTAAATGAAGTTCGGCGAGTCAGGTTCTTTTCCGTTGGCGATTGCCCAATTGTGATTTCCCGCAGATATCGATCGTTAATGTCTACAACTCTGCACCAAGTAATATTATTCGGATCGATGTTAAGCCGAGCGAATCTCTCGATTTCCTCAGGACTAAGTGAGTTGGGATCAGTTTTGTTGATTCCTAGTCTTTGCAAGCGCCTCAATTGAATATTTGAAAAACTACGTTTTCCCTTAAGAGTGGGAACTAGACGATCATACAAAGCTTGAGTCTTTTGCGTTGCTTCATGGAACATTCTTGCATCCAATTGAGCTGCTAACAGGTTATTTGCAGCACTGACAGCATGAATGTCTCCAGTTAAATGGAGATTGAAGTCTTCCATTGGGATGACCTGAGAGTAACCACCACCCGCTGCTCCACCTTTTATGCCAAATGTTGGCCCTTGTGAGGGTTGACGTAAGCAGGCAATGGCATTGCGTTCTTTGTGACCGCACAAGGCTTGGACAAGTCCAACCAGGGTGGTACTCTTGCCTTCACCCAAAGGAGTTGGAGTTATACCAGCAACAACAACATATTTTCCATCCGTTCTACTCGTCAAGCGTTTGATGACATTTAAAGATATCTTCGCTTTCATGCTGCCATAGAGTGAAACTTCCTCTTGCACCAAACCGATTTCTTCTGCTAGAACCGATATGTGTTTTGGCTGTTGAGATCGGGCTATTTGAATGTCAGATGGAACTGGTTTCTCAAGTTTAAGCCCAAGTCGCTTGACTTCCCAACAACTGTTTAAGGTCCGGGCTGCAACTTTCTTCGCTGACATAACGGTATTTTTCATAAGCATAACAACAGTCATTGGTCCAACGCCACCTGGGACAGGAGTTATGTAAGAAGCAATCTTTTTTGCCTCCTCGAAGCACACATCCCCCTTGATACTTTTACCGCTCTTCTTGGATGGATCGCTAACAGAGTTTATCCCGCAATCGATGACTACTGCACCGGACTTTATCCAACTTCCTCGAACGAATTCTGCAGACCCAATGGCAGCGACTAGTATATCAGCTGTCTTCGTTACTTCTTCTAGATCAATGGTTTTCGAGTGACAAATAGATACAGTTGCATGATTCCATTTCAATAGCTCTGCTACAGGTGAACCTAAAATTTGACTACGACCCAAGACAACTGCCCTAGATCCAGCTATTTTGAACCCAGTACTCTTAATGAGCTCTAGACATCCTGACGGTGTGCAGGGTACAAATCCAGTTAAATTCCCAGCAGCTAATCGGCCTTTGTTTATTTCATGTAACCCGTCGACGTCCTTTTCTGGAGAAACACAATTCAAAATCTTATTCGAATCGATTTTAGTGTCACTCTCCAATGGCATTTGAACAACTATTCCATGAACTCGATCATTCTGGTTAAGTTCATGAATTTTCGATAGAAGCTCTCCTTCGGTTGTAGCACTTGAAAATTTTATATGATTCACTTCGATACCAACTTCCGTTGCAGTTTTGACTTTCATACGAATGTAAACATTAGAATCTTCTCTATTACCAACTTGAACAATACAAAGTCCCGGCTTAAAATTTGGAATTTCACTACAAATTTTCTCAACATCACTTCTTAACTGGAGTTTAATTTGCTCAGCAAGCTGTAGCCCACTAACGATTTTAGCTTCCGACATTTCTTATAATCAGCGAATTGATTATTTTCTTTACCCTTACAAGGCAAATAACGAAGACCTACTAATAATGAAAAGCAAAGAAATCTCAATATAAGACTTGCATGTTTGATAACGTAACGACGGACCATAAATAAACATCTTAGGTTATCACCGGGGTTATAAAAATAAATGTCAACAGATAACACTATTTTCGATTTGTTTGGAATGTGTGGCAAAATTTATTGGTAATGGACAACACTAATTTAAGATATTTTTCTAAAATGTTTCTATATAAGAGATTAGCTAATTTATGATGATGATGATGATGAGTTTGATTAAATATGAGCATAGCCGTAGCTAATATAATTTTTGGCAAGGGGCAGAGAACCAAAGTTAATATTATAATGAACAGAATTTTTGCAGCAAATGAGCATGAGGATGTACCTACATACAATGATATGATTTAGCATATTTTAAATTAAATATTCCATTCTTTTAACTGTTTTTTAAATCAAGTTTTTGAGAAATTAAATAAAATAATTGCGATTTTTTTCAATTTTTTTTTAATCTTTAATGCCTTCATCGATTTTTTTTTTTTTTTGAAGATGATTTTTTTTTCAATTCTTGTTCTGAAAGCCAAATATAAAAATTGGGTTTTTTTGGGAAGAAGTAGATTTTTACATTTGGTTTTCAGTATTTGACTAAGAATTGATAAGAACATTGAATGTTAAAAAACGCAGTTAATCACGCAAAAGTTTGAAAAAAAAATCAACTTAAAAAACAATTTATAATTTTTTTCAAAAAATTTGATTTTGAAATTTAATTTCTCAAAAATTATTTAAAGAATTAAAAATTACTAAACACAAAATTGAGGAAAATAATTTGTAATAGGGAAGGTGCCCCTACCTATCCCACTTGCATACGCTCTTCTTTATGATGAAATATTTATTATTTTATTTGCGTGTGAAAAAATTGGAAAAACAGCTTTGTTTTTATTTTGTTTATTTTTCATTATCAATTTCCATTCCAGAATTAACAGGCAAAAATACTAATCGTCACTTGAGAGAGATTTTATTATCTTTTTATGGGGGTATTGTATCTGTGCCAGTTTAAGGACCCGGATAGGTAAGATCATGACCTGTTATTTTGAAATTTTGCATTTAGGTATTCATATTCATACCTGATCACACTGCCCCTACCTGTAGTTGTACATACATATACACACTACATATTAATTCTGGGAAGCTATTATAAGTGCATAAGAAGAATTTTTGTCTGTGTTGGACCATTCTTTAATTAGTTTCTAAAAACTTGGGATGGGAAAAAAATATTTTCTTGCTTTGATTATTGTCATTTGTTTTCAATGAAGACCTTTATTGCGATTGGCGACTGCAACTCTTTCACTCACAAGCTCTCCTGTCTATTAAATATTCCGAACTACATATCTCAACACAATTTAAACTTTCAAAAGTTCTATACCCACACAAATGTAACTGCATCGTTTTGTTGTTAATTTTGCTAATATAGTTTGGGAGGTAAAATTGTTGTTTATTAAGTCTTAGGATTTTTTAACAAATTCAAAGTTTTTAACGCAATTTATTATTTTTAAGGGTGCTTAAAAAACTTCCATGATGCTCCGCTTAAAATAACGTTTAAATAAAGTACAAATGTAGAACTTTGATATAGATATAGGGAATTTTATCTCTAAGCTTCTAATAACCGAAACGTTGTAGAAACTTAATTGGACCATCCATACTTATAAATTTTTTTGTTTATTTTCTTACTAGTTTTTCTCCGTTGAAAATTTGCTTAGCAATTATGGTAAGTACGTAAGACTGTCACTTTTGAAGTCTGCTGATCATACCACAGCCTCATCCACATATAAATAATATTGATTTTTTTTTTTACAGCTATTGGCAAAAGTTTGTCAAAAGAAGGTGCCTCTCATCTTATTCGTTGAAATTCAGCAGAAAATTGTTGTTCCTTAGTCGTCTTTTAAAGTCACTTTCATAGGTCCTATAGCTCCGAATTTGAAGCATTAAAACTCTCAACTATTTCTGTATGCGTTTTATTAGCAGGAATGGAGGAGACCTACAGTTTTTTACGGAATCCGAACGGGTAAGGTGAGAAAAGCTTATTCGCGACATGAGTTACTCTTGGAGTCTTGGAGAATTTGTCACTTCCTTGCAAGAGGCATTACGTGAAAATAAAAATATATTTTTTTTTAAGGTGGAAGAGGCTGCGGGAATCGAACCAAGACCTCTGGCATAATTATTCAAAAGATGAAAAAAATATATTCCTAATTTCCTGTCTGCAAGACATTTAAAACTCCAGAGCCCAAAGTCATCTCTTCCACTCTGGTGAAGCTTGGCAAATGCAGTTTACCACACGTAAACTATACAAAAAATAATTTCATACAATTCCCTGGTCAAATCTTATTAAAATTATAAAATTGAATTTGAACAAACCTTAAAGTAGCCATAATGCAAAATAAAGAATTTCAACATCAACACAAAAATTGACATAATGAAGAGCATATTTTATGTAAATATGTAAAATTTTCGCATTTCAAAGTTTATTATAACCAACAGCATTTGAAAAAATGGAGTGTAAAATGTTTATGAAGCTTGCTTTGAAACCCACAGCTTACAAAAGGATTTACCTTTCTTTTATATGAGGAATCTTAATTTTAAAGATACAATTTGACAAAACCTTATCATGCAGATGAATATGAGGATAATGATGATGATGATGTCGTTGACATCAAAATCTTCTCGGGGACCGCAATGCAGAGAAGCACACAGTGCCCCCATAAAGAAGGATTTCCTTCAGAAAGGTCCTTATTCAAAGGACCCACATGGATATACCTATGCTTATGTACGACATATGTATGTATGTATATGCTTTTCAGGATCGGGATAAAACAACTTGTGGAAAAAATATTTTCTTACTTAATAAACATCGAGGCCAACATTACACGACATAAAAAAGACAAACGTACAGAAGTACATATATACTTTTTTTTGTAGTCTTCAGAGAAATCTTGTTGCAAGGATGGAATCAGCCTTATTCCATAAGTAAACTGCTCTCTATTCAACAGGATAAATTATATCTACTTGGAGAAATAAGCATATTAAAGTTAATAATGCGCGTTGAAAACCTTTCCGAACGTTTATTCATATAAGTAACTAACTTGAATGCAGCACCAGTCAGTTAGATAGAATATCAAAAATATAAAGTCAGAATTTAGAGATGCATATGCATAAGTACCTATAGTGATATACTTTACATATTTGAATAAATAAGTTAGTCTTATTAGTGTTTTTCTGATGACATAAATCGCTTATAGAATTACAAAGATCAAAAAAAAAAAATTGCGCACTCACATTACAAATATAGTGATGCCAAGCTTAGTTTGTATGGTGCATGTAAGCCTTTATTCGCCGCTGATCGACAGTTGAAAATTGTAAAACAAATACATTGATTGGCTATCACGCACACATCTGTGGGGTCACCACTGGGGTCGCCAGTGCGCTTTGACCATGAAATTTTTCACTAGATGAAATAATTATGGTCTTTGGTGCTACTTAACCTAAAATAAAATAAGTACTTAACATCTCTTAAAGCATCATTCAAATTTTGAATTTAAGTTTTGGGGCACTTAAAAAGTTAAATCAGTGATTATTCTGATGCCAATATGATGCTGACGACTCAATTAATATTTATTGCTAAAAAAAGAATTCATAAATTGACTTTAATTACATATTTCAATGATTGCTGTATTTTACCATTGATCTTACTTACTTACTTTAGATGGCGCTCACAGCCCAGGATATGGACTACGGCCTCAACCAACAAGCCCCTCCAGCCAGCTTATCCCTAGCTAGCTGCCTCCAGTTACGCACTCCAAGTTGGTTGAGGTCGTTCTCCACTTGTGTGCGCCACCTAAGGTGGGGTCTAGCTTTGCTGATGCGCAGACCGTCAGGGGTAGATTCGAAGACTCGTCGGGCTGGTACGTCGGTCGGTGTCCATACGCTCCACGCGTCCCAGCCATCTCAGCCGCTGTATTTTCAGCTTCTTGACCACGTCGACGTCGCTGTAAAGCCCGTAAAGCTCGTTGTTGAATCTTCTCCTCCATACTCCATCGATACAGACTGGACCGAAAATCACCCGAAGAATCTTCCTTTCAAAGCACCCAAGTAGATTCTCATCCGTTTTTGTCAGGGTCCATGCTTCTGCCCCATACAGCAGGACCGGGATGATTAGGGTCTTATATAAGGTCTCCTTGGTTCTTTGAGAGAGGGCTTTATTACTCAAATGCCTTCTTAGCCTGAAGAAACAGCGATTGGCAAGAGTAATTCTTCGTTTGATCTCTGCACTGATGTCATTTTGCGATGTTATAGTGGAGCCCAGGTAGACAAAGTCTTTGACGACTTCGAAGTTGTACATACCCATCGTGACGTTTTGCCCGAGTCGACGATGCTGAGATTCCTTTCTCGATGATAGCAAATACTTCGTCTTGTCCTCATTTACAGCCAAACCATTTTTGCTTGCAAACGCGCCGGTAACAGCTCGCTTCGTTCTCCCAATGAGGTCAATATCATCTGCATAAGCAAGTAGTTGAACAGACTTTTGAAAAATTGTACCTCTATTGTTGACATGCGAGTTGCGTACAATTGCTTCAAGAACGATGTTAAACAGGTTACATGATAACGCATCGCCTTGCCTCAAACCTTTCTCGACATCAAAGGGTTCGGTGGTGTTCTTGCCGACTTTGACGGAGCAGCGAGATTTCTCCATCGTCATCCTGCACAAGCGGACGAGTTTGGCAGGGATGCCGAGATGCGCCATGGCTCTGAATAGCTCGTCTCTGTCTACGCTATCATATGCGACTTTAAAATCGATAAAGAGGTGGTGTGTATCGATTTGAAACTCCTGGGTTTTTCCAAAAATCTGTCGAAGTGTGAACATCAGATATTAGGTATAACCTTACTTTAAAATGAAAAGTACCTGCAAAGAAAAGTTATTTGAAATCTAAATTAAAATGTAGGTATATGATGAGTTATAAAATTAGGGAATGTATTTTTTCATCCACCATCAATTTCACAATATTCAAACAATATTTCTTATCGCTCTCATAAAGCAGACTCACACAAAAGTAAACTTTCTCGTCTCTCGTAACTCGTTGTTCATGCATTAATATGAATATTTTATAATGAATATAATTTGAAAAATACCTCAAAAGCTCACCTCAATTTATCTTGGTTAATTTATTTCTCTCACATAACCCTTAAGTGATCTCATTTAAGTTGTTATATTCCACACCAACTGGAAACAAAAAAATCCTGATAAAAAAATATGTTTTTCCGTCTGTCATATTCCACCAAACATTATATCAACATTCAACAGCCTCGCTCCTTTTGCCCCTCTGTGGCAAAAATATCAAAAAAGAAGAGAAAAAAAAAACTCTAAGAAGAGTATTTAAAATCACTGATGCTTAATATTTGCTTCCTCTTTAAGAACAAAAAAAAAAATAATAAATAAAAAAGAATATTCCGATTCCAACCTATATAAGAACATATAAGAATATAAAATACATTTTTAAACCCCTTGTGTTACCAGCATAATCATCAACAACGGTTTTTGTCTTCATCTTTAACGAACAACAAATAAAACAAAAAAAAAATAAACCCTGCTTCTGCTTTGATGTTTCCTTTAACGGGAGAATAAATAAAATAGCTAGCAGAAATATTTCATTCCTTTTTAAGGAGCTTGAAAGTGGTAGAAACAAGAGACAATTTCCGCCGTTATTAAGTCAATTTTGTATATACCAGGAAGCATCCTTAAACAAAAAAAAAATAAAATAATTTAAGGCAGGTCCATCATAAGGATTGAGGTCGAAGAAAGGCGGACAAGGTAAATAAACGAAAAACTAATAAAACGCAAAACGAGATGAAGCCCATTTTTTTTGTATTAATTGTACCCGAGCATCGTTGGACAGGCCTTATCCTTAACGAAAGTGGCATAGTTAAAGCAAAAAGTTTCTTGAGTATTTAACAAAACGTATTTTATTAAGAAAAAAAAAAACAACAATGAGTCGAGATGAAATCAACCAAATTACGACATGTCGTACACCCTAGGCTCTCATCCCGTAACTGAATGTGTTGCAGTGTAGCTAAAGTTACGATTAAATCTTTTCGTCCAGTTTCATGTAGGCAATGATATTTGAGAGCTTTTCTAGTAACCTGATGTAAACATCAAATCGCTTCGACGACGCACGATTAGAATATTTTTATACTTACGTGAAGCTTGTCTAAGTTCTGAACATCGATAATGATGTCGTCAGCATACGTGATGAAGGCCCAGTATCCAGATTATACAATATGCTCCTCACAAATTTTTATTTTAGAATTTCTCTTAAGCTAATATGTATAAAGAAAAATATTGTTAATTGGCTTTGTACAGTAAAACGCGCCACACATGACACACGGTGAACTATGAATGCTTTGCGAACTTTGACATATCTTTCAAATCAATTATTATCGCTTACAACTGGGAATGGGAATTTTTATCAAAATTTGCACGAACGAATCGTACGAACTTGCTCCTGATGTAGTTCACAACTATTATAGGTAATGTTTACTTAAAATGTTAAAGTTAAGAATTAAAGTATACCAATTCTTAGGCTGTGTAATCTTAGCACCTCCCAAGGTCAGCTATTTTCAGAAATTGATCAAAATTTAAAAAAAATTTAATCCAGGGTCAAAGTTTTTCAAGGTCATCAGGAGTTTTTGGCACCTGCGGCCTATTTCACCAAACACTTTTCCACTTTTCACTTTGCAACTTTTCACTTTTACTTAGCAAATTTCGTTTCGCCAAACGCGAAACGAAATTATTGAAATGAAAAGTTTTCCTCTTTGCAAATTACGTTTCTCCAAACGCAAAGTCAAAAGTTCTTTTCTGTAAAGTGAAAAATTTTGTTAATTTGAAAAAATATTGTACTTTTCGTTTCAACAATGATGTTAAACAAATAAACTTTGCAAATTATATTTAGAATTTTGAAAAGTTTTTCAGTAATATGCAAAGAAAAATTTTCATTTAATAATAATAATAAAATAATAATAAAAAAAACCATTTTGAAAACGAAGAAGTAAATAATAGTGACCAAAGAGTAGTTAAGTTAAGAATTATCTTTTATATCGGAAATAATTGTATGAAAAAAGAGAGAGTTTCTTTTTAAATTGGAAATAAACTACAATTAGACAGTCACAGGAATATGGATTTAAGTCACTTCCAACAACTTTTGTGTGCATAACATTGGGCCGGTAATAAAGCCCAATATCACGGTATATTGCATCTTTGCAACACCATTTGCTGGACAAAAAATTCACTTGGAGGATTTCTTTGTGTAGCGCGATGTATTGACGGTACAATTCACCCATAATGAAAACAACATTATTTCAGCAGGCATAGAAAGCATGCTTTGATGGTTTGTGGCCCAGATCGGTATTTATAGTTTATACATGCTGTTAACGTAAGATGAACTGGACAGGAAGCGTACAATGCAGTTTGCTTAGGTCGTATGTTTGAAAATATCATCTGCAGTGCAGCTTGTGCAATAAAAAAATCGAGGTTATGAAACAGACAAAAGCGTCTGAAATGTATCCGATGTATGACGATTTTCGTCCATACCCTATTGCAGTCTGAGAAATTGAAAGTGAAAAGTCTTTTCACTTTGCAAATTATGTGAAACACTTCCCACTTTTACTTTGCAGAAAATTATTTGTTTGCAAAGTTTTAAAGTGAAAAGTGTTTAGTGAAATAGAACCCTGATTTATGGGATATTCGAAAAAAATATACCATCTAAAAGGTTACTTAATCCCACTAAAAAGTCAGCTGGTTTCAGAAATTGGTCAGCCAAACTGATTTTTTATGAATTTTTAAAATTTATTTTTTTTTTTTCAAGGTCCGGTCGTAGAGATTTTTAGCACCTCATTTTTGGACTTTTCAAAAAATAAATATGCCATCTGAAAATGTGCTGCATCCTCATAAAAGATCAGCTAGTTTCAGAACTTTGTCAGCCATATTGTTTTTTATAATTTGTATATAAAAAACATTGCAAGGTTAAGGTCAATGAATTTAAATTTTTATTTAAATTCATAACTAAAAAATCTACATCTGCCCAATTTGAGAAAGTGCCTGACCTTTAATAAGGATTAAGTAACCTTTCAGAAGGTACCTTTTTTCGAAAATCCCATTAATGAGTTGCTAAAAATCTATACGATCTTTTTATGACCCTGAATGACCAATTGCTGAAACTACCTGACCTTTTACTGACCTTTTAAACTGCGTACTTGTTTTCCTTAAATTCCATTAAGGTAATAGGTGCTTAAATTCTTGTACTGTGACCTTTGGAAAAAATAACATTAAAAATTAATTAAAAAAAAACTATGCCTGACCAATTACTGAAATTAGGTACCTGACCTTTTATCAATCACTACTGCACATTATTTTTTTGTATAAAATAATAAAAGGAAATATTGCGTCTACCGAAATTTGCATTCAGCATTCCTTTGAACAATTTTTTTATCGAATTTAAAAAAAAAATCGGTTTTCTTTTATATTGTTTTCTTTTTATAGAACTTCTTCTTTTTTTTCCGTTTATTTATTTATTTTCACATTAATCAAAAGCTCAATCTATGTTCATATGTACATAAATAAAAAAAAAATAATTGCGCATTATTTTTTTTTTTCAATTTTTTGTAAAATAAAAAAGGACATTGCACTTACTGAAGTCACGAACACGTTTTACAATTTTATTGCTTTTGTTTCACTGATTTTTTTTCTTTTGATTAAACAATATTGCTCATTCTGTGTATGTAGGTACATATCTAAAAAAAAACACTTTTTTTTTCTATAAAATAAAAAAGGAAATATTGCACTTACCGAACTTTTTTTTAAATTTTTAAATTTTCTATTTTTGATTCCGTCTTTTCTTCGGTTTTTCTTTTGTTAATTGCAATTTTATTGCTTCTGTTTCTGAATTTCTGTTTTGTTCAAACAACTGCTCAATCTAAATTAAAAAAGTTAATTAAATTTGATTCTTTTTAATAAAAAAAGGAAATATTGCACTTACCGAAACTTGAAAGTTATGTATGTACATACATATAACTTTTCAAAACATCCACTTTTCTTCGTTCCTTGAGCAATTTTTTTAAATTCTTAGACAAAAACTAATTTTCTTGAAAAAAAAAAATAAATTTTATTTTGCGTTTGGAGCTGAGAATACTATGTTGTTGTTATACATATATTTCTTATATGAGTGCTTTTTAAGCAAAAACTATGAAACTATAACTTTATCCGTTGAGTTAAAAATTAAAATTTTGTATCAAAAATACAAATCAATAAAAGGCATCACCCACCAAAATTTTAGACTTCTAATCTCACCTCTAAAAAAGATAAAAATCGATAATCTCAAAAAAAAATCAAATAGCCGCTACCTGCTTCAACGGCTGCGTACATACCTACATAATTTATAGATTCTGAACATCTAGGCGACAATACCTTTGTTTTCGATTTAAATAAAAAAGTTCGATTCGATACTTCAATTTTATTGAACAATATAAATCAAATAATTGCTAAGCAAAGCAAATTGTAAAAGCAAAAGCTAGCTAGGTACTATGAGCGACGAACTTAACTCCGCGCTGCGGTGGTTGTTATCAAAAAGAGGCCGAATAAAAGTTTTGGCTAGTTAGGCAAACAAAATATGCCGTTACCCTCATAGCATCACACCACACAATGCAAACAAAAAAAAAACATAATGCTAGCCAGCGGGATTAACTCTCTTGTATGTACAAGTTTACTGGCTGAACAGAAACAGAATGGTGAAGGTGACGGAACTGGAGCCGGAGCTGGAATAGCTGTCAAAATATTGAATACACGCAAACTCAATGTTGCAAACACAACGGAACGTAGCCGCATACGGAGCTGCAGCCGCAGACGGAAAAGTTCACATACTTTTAACTTTTCACGTGCAGCACTTTTGACGTTTCAAATTGTATGAAGAAAAAAAAACAACTTTTTGGGTCGGACAAAATTACTGTGGTTATTTGTATCGCGAAAAAAATTATTTATTAAAAGGAAAATTATTGGAAACAAAAAATGTGAATTCTGAGCTCGTACACAAGAATATTCTTTTGTTTTTCTTCAAAATACTTTTAAAGCTGTACAGCTGCATTGTGGGCACGTAAAAAAAATAACGTACGACACTTTTTGACAGCTCTTCCAGTTCCGTCTGCGCCTCCAGTTCCGGCATTCTCTTCTGTTCAGACAGTTAAACAGCAAAAAGTGAATTCCGCTAATCTTCTAATGCACTTGCAGATCGACTTATACACATAAGTGCTTATGTGATAGGTGATAACCGAACAAAAAATTGAAAGAATAGAAATGTGCTTGCCCGTCTTGCTTATAGTAAAAGCAATACAGAAAAACTGCATAGGGCATATTAAACAATGTTTGGTTTAAAAGAAAAGTTACGTTAATATTCAAAGAAAATTTAAGGTTGAATTTCAAATACAGCTTAATGCATTTCTTAACAACCTTTCTAACGATAATTATATCAATATCACTCATGTAATTCCGTTAAAGTTTTTTCCAAGCGTATTAATATTTAGATAACTATCTTCTAGTGCTAGTCGCAGCAGAATAAAACTGATCTTATTTCTAACAAACATCTCTTTTTTTTACAAATTTTGAAATATTTATTTTTCTGTTATTTGTTTACATCCTTTAAGGATCACCATACTTTGTTATTATTTTCAAACAAGAGACTATTTAGGTAACGATTATTTGTTATGAGCTTTTATAATAAAATTTAAGGGTATTTGTATTTGTTTAACAAAAATAATTACTAAATAAAATTAAGTGAACATTAATAATAAAAATTAAACAATGAGATGAAGTTTAATAATAATCTAATTTAATAATATTAAAAAATTAATTTAAAAAAAATGTTTGTACAACATTTATTTACCTATTTAAAGAATAATATAGTGGGGTTTGAGTTACATTTACATTGAGCAAATATACGGGACCAAGCCATGCGTTTTATTTTGGTTTATATTTATACAACATATACATTTTATGTAGCCGTCTATTCTTCAATATAATAAACATTTATTTTAGATCTATTTGAAAAAAATATACATTTAACTCCATAGTTATTTTATGTGAAGGTTTTATTACAAAAATTCTTAAATGTATACCTTCTGCTGATATAAATTTTATCTATATAGCACTATTTAATGGGCATGTTGAATTAAACTGATGATTCCAAGTGGGGCATTAAACCGGAATGAAATAGAAAATTTTTATGGACTCAGAGGTTGTTGAAATCCTTGTTGTTTTATTTATATTTTAATACTTCATAGACTAGCAAAAATTTTCAAATTCAACAAATACTATCGTCATGTTTTTGAGAAAAAATATAATTTATTTAATGAGGCGTTAACATTTAATGGGACATTTTACAACTTGTTGATATGACATTACGTGCGATGTCATATAGTCAACAATATCCTTTTGTGGAAGCACATAGAGCTTATTAAATTTTAGAGCCTCTTAAATTTTCCTATATACACTCTTGGAAACTTTATGGAAAATTAAATAACATGTGTTTTCTTTGACATTAGATAGGTACATATATTGTTATGTCACCCGACCAGGGTATATGAATTTAATTTTTATTGCTTATCACAAAAAGGAAGGATGAAAATAAAGTGTGTGTGTTCAAGCTTGTTCGGAAGGGAAATTTTAAAGGATCATATCTCATAGTAAAAAGGAGACCCATAAAGAATTAATTTATTTGGTTTAATGAAATTTATATGACCCTGTATCTTAATTTATGGTTTATGCTCTATGTATGTAGTCAATAGGTTAGGTATGGAGTAAATGACGTATTTTTTTTATTTGATGAATTAAACGCACAAACTTGATTATATGTATAGTATTTGGGCTAACATAAAAATTTGGTTCCTATATGGAATGAGCATAAGGTCCCACAATTTTTGGATTTCAAAAAAACGCCGTAAGTGTCAAATAGGAGCGGGTTCAAAATTCTGGGTTTTAAAATTCTGTATGACTAATATCCTGTTTATTTTATTCAAATGGAAAATTTTTTGCGACCTTTAGTCCAATGCGCTTCGCCCAGGCACAACAGTTCGGCTCATCAGTTAGTTTATTTTATTTTCGAAAATACTGTACGAGCTAAATTCTGTATTTAAAAATTCTGTGTTTGAAACTACTGTATATCCAAATATCTGCGTACATCCAAAATGCAGTATGTGTAAAATTCAGTTTTCCAAAATGCTGTTTATGTCCAAGTTTTATATTTTGAAGAAAAAATTTTCTACAATATCATTGTTAAGCACGTTCAAGTACAAACAAAAATTTTTGCATTTAATTGTACAAAAACTCACTCAAGTACGATCTCTTTAAAAAACGGGTAAAAGACTAATTTGTAACCAACGTTTTATTAACTCTAGTTTCGTAAAGATATTTCGGTTAAACCTCGATATGCTCTTCCTCCATCTTAAAAGCAAATATTCTGTAAGAATGTCCCAACTAACAATTCAGCTTTGGTTAGGCCTAACTGAATAGGCTTTCTAATTTCGATAAGACATTTGTAAAATTTCTGTAAGCATAAAAAGGAGAACGTTATATAGGCCTTTATAAAAATTTACGGTTTATAAGAAGCCGATTATACAATCCTTATAGATGTTAAAAAAAAAAATAAGAAAAAAGTTATTACTAATATTATTGTACTATTTATACTAGAATGTCAGTTTATTGGACTTGACCATTCTTTATTACGTCAATTTCATTGAATTTGTGAACAACAACAACAACTTAAAGGCGCGCTACCACCAAATGCTTAGGAATTAATTTTTTTGGTAATTTTAATTGGTTTTATTTTTGTTTGGCTGGAGATATAGCTATTTCAAGGGGTGCCAAGCCCTATCATCAGTCTCCTTTATAGTGGTGCTGAGCCTTACGTCAGTGGTCAGCAGTGGCAGAGTGCGTAGTGCACACAGCTTCGTATGATGTGTAGAAAGTTTTTCAAGTAAATTTGGATTAAAAGCTCAGCACCACTATAAAGGAGACTGATGATAGGGCTTGGCATTGGCACCCCTTAAAATAGCTATATCTCCATCCAAACAAAAAAAATGTATTTCTTATTTTCAATTCCTTTGGATTGATCATTATTGTATTTATTTCATTTTTAATCTGAAACTATGTAGGTATCACATACGATTATTTATTAATTAATGTATTGGAAATAATTTTAGAACAAAAGATTTTTATATCTGTCTAGGGATCGAACTCGGAACTTCAGGGTAATAGTCCACCACTCAAAGCACTAAACCATTTTAGATATAATTGGGAAGATGCAAAAACTTGATCAGTCCTTTTAGAAACTTGATTATTATACAAACCCAAACTTCGATAATTTTTTTTTTTTTCATTGATGCGAGAAAACTAACTGTAGAAGATTTCATGACGTTTTATATATAAAAATTAATTCAATTCAAGATTAATTTTAGATTTCAATTTTAATGTTGGCAAATATCATCAATCTGGTTTTAAGTTCTGTTTACCACGGTTGATCTTTGGGATTCCCACTTATGAAATCTGACATATCTCAGCAAAGTATTCGATAAAGCTTCCTGAAAATTGTAACAGAAGCCTTATAAATACTTAATGACAGTAACTTTATATAATAAACATTATACAATTTTTATACAAATATAGCTTCATTTACCTTCTGTAACTTCATTTATATAGGTCTATTCGAAAACAGGTACTATAACCTCGATTAAGTTTCATCATCTAGCTTTGAAACAATTTTAAAGAAGCAGTTATTAAAATCTTGTAGTAGCCGTGGCGTGATGGTTAGTGCGATGGACTGTCATGCCGGAGGTCTAAGGTTCGACCCCCAGCCTCGCCACCTATTTATTTAAAAAAAGAAAAAACGGCTACTGCCTCTTGCGAGGAATTGACAAATCCTCCAAGAGTATCTCCTGTCACAGAAAAGTGCCGCTCGTTAGCCGTTCGGATTCGGCAATAAACTGTAGGTCCCCTCCATTCCTGCAGACACGCACACAGGAATGGTTGAGAGTTGTAAGTCACTAGGCCTTAGTTCTTCATGAGCTGTTGTGCCATCAAATTTATTTATTTATTTTTTTATTAAAATCTTAAATTGTATAAGAATTTTTTTTTCGAGGAAAGCCACCTTATACATATCAAGACTTGCAGAATATCAATATTTCTAAGCTTATAGAAACTGAAATGTTAGTTGGGTGGGGTGTCACCCATGCTATACAATACGACTCTTCAACCAACTACAGGAACATTTTGAAAAAAAATGTAAAACCATACCAAGTTCGTGTCAGGAAGGAAGAGTAGAAAATTACAGCATTGTACTTCATTCTATTAAGTGCCTTAAGCTGTCTTTATAGAGTTTGTATTTGGCTCTACAGTCTGTATCAAGGTTTTTGTTTGAAAAC
Organism: Epistrophella euchroma; assembly: GCA_947049315.1. Taxonomy (NCBI): domain Eukaryota; kingdom Metazoa; phylum Arthropoda; class Insecta; order Diptera; family Syrphidae; genus Epistrophella; species Epistrophella euchroma. Next base: position 65,548,426 of record OX346246.1, on the reverse strand, counting down.
AAAAATCTGATATTGAAAATAAGTTCTATTTTTCAACTTTTTTTTGCAACAGTTGCGCATTTTCTTACTTTCCTAGAATTCATAATATTTTCCACTTAGGTAACTTCTTATCAAATTTATATCTAAACAAATAATACCTATAACGTTTATTTTGCTCCTTATTTCTTGAATAAAATGTCAAATTTACATATACTACATACCTACATAATATATATAAATATTATTGGATGTATAGTAGAAGACAATTTACGTTAGGCAATATTGAAAATAATTATACCTTTTACCAATATTGGTATAGGTAAATACCTACTTAATTGAATTTAATTTAATGAGAAAATGTGCACATGAATACACTTTTCTTTTATCAATTTCCCATCTCATCATCTACCAGGCACACTGGCACAGACGAAAAACCTCTAAAAAAAATTTGCAATTACAGCGAATTCTTAATTTAATTAGCGAAATTTAATGAAATAAAATATCACATACATATACATACCTGCTTATACCGGCACAAGAAACACGCGCCAACAAACTCCTTCCTGATCCTGACACCACATGGCCCCAGAATTAATACCGTCCCCTTTTTTTGCCACGATATGGTGTCAGTTATAGCACCAACACCATCATATAAAAAGCCCAGGCTCGTCTGCCGACTGCGAAAGCTTAATTTGGTACGCGCGACTTCATTTAATGAAATAAAAATAATTCCATTATACAAAGTCCTTGATGCTATACACAGGAAGTTTGCTGACAATTTCGAATATAATTTTCAATTTCAAAATGACTGCGGAAGAAATAACCATCATCCCAAAACTTCGGATGGTGTCTCAGGTCTCACACCCTCTTAATTTTTGAAAATTCTCTAGAGTCTACTCTACAATTTACACTCCAAACGCACCCCAGCCTCATACACTTGGCGCAATTAAAAAAGATATATTAAATTAGCAGACGAAAACTTGGGCTTCTTTTTTAACGCCAAACAGAAGCAGCTTCAGAACAGAGTCTCTGAGATTGCGAGAATATTATAAGAAAGTGGAAAATTTCCATTCAAATATCCCTTCCCTTTATATACCTATTTTTTTATGACTTCTGCCCCGTTTTATATTATTTCTATACAAAGTAGGATCTGGTTCTGGTATTGTGTGGTGCGCTATGTGGACATGTGAAAACGAAAGAAACTGGCACATTAAAATGACATCTTTATATTTACTTAACTATTTTCAAAGTTATATAGGTTTATGGAAGGAAGTTTGGCTTGAATGAAATTAAAATATCCCCATGCTTAAGCCTCCAGCCCTTTGGGGTGAAATCACTTAAAGTGCTAACAAAAGTTCTAAAATCACTTAGGTCATATACTTCACACAATGTGATCGTTTTTTGCAAAAAAAAGGTATTTTGATTTGTCGTTGCACTCGATAAAACTTTATTAACTCTCATCTTATATGTTTTTTGACTACAAATATAATTTCCAAGAATAAAAAAAATTTATTTTATTTCTCAAATTGATTTTAATCTTAATTATGTATGTAGTACAGTTCCAGTCAATGAAGGAAACATAAATGCAAAATATTACGTATGTAGTCTGGGTTATTTTTTAATTGGTAGGGGTGGTGCCCAGATGCAACATACTGAGAATCCCCATCTCATGGCCGCAAGCTTTAGAGAGGAAGGGGGTAAATTTTCTTTAGAAATAATTTTCTAATAAAGGAAGTTTTCTTAGTTTTCAATTTTCTTAAAAGCTTAAAGACCTATATTTTCAGCGCAATGTTTTTATCTGAGTTTGCTCATCTCTATTTTACGAGTATACTAATTTAAACAAAAATTAATCGTCCACAGCATTCCTAGATTAATTTTTTTCAAAGTTCAATTAACTTTAATTTCGATGTGTAAACTTTTCCACTTATAAATATAAACTTGGTTTTCAAAATATTCGCGAAAAATTACAAAAGGGGACCTTTACCCCCCCACCCCCCCGTATATACCCGTTTTTGAAATATCGAATTTTCAAAAAAAAATTTGAAATTTTTTAAAAAATCTAGAATTGTTTTTTTTTTTAAGTTTTGATATGCAGTATGATTTTAACTTTTGAGAAGCATTTGTATAAAAAATTTAATTTAAATCGGGTTCACACATAATGAGATAGTCCAAAATAAAGAAAATAGTTCTGTGAGAGGTACTCTTCATAATGGATAAGGCTAACTGTAAATTTTGTTTTTGGCAGATCGTAGACCATACTAATTTTAATATTTAGAAGCAGAGCTGTAAAATAATTAAATATATTGGTACTTAAGTACAAGTTAAGTACAATTACCTTGTATTTTAAAATTTTAGGTACAAGTACAATTCCATGGTAATTGTACTTAAAATTTCCAAGTACCAGTACCGGTACTTGTACTTGTAATTATAATTTAACAAAAGAATTGAAAATTTTGTACTCAATACTTTAGTACTTAAAAATGTTGTACTTAAATACTCTTCAAATACTTTTAATTCCTTTTTAATTCCTTAAGTATTTTTAAAAGGAATTACAAGTTATTAAGGAATTAAAAGGGAATTAAAAGTATTTGAATAGTATTTAAGTACAACAATTTTAAGTACTAAAGTAATGAGTAAAAAATTTTCAATTCTTTTGTGGAATTATAGTTACAAGTACAAGTACCGGTACTGGTACTTGGAAATTTTAAGTACAATTACCATGGAATTGTACTTGTACTTAAGATTTTAAAATACAAGGTAATTGTAATTAACTTGTACTTCAGTACCAATATATTTAATTATTTTACAGCTCTGATTGAACTTGGTAATTGTACTTAAGTTTTAATTACACAGGTCTGCCTAGTACCTAAATAGCGCATAATTTCTGTCTTTATTTTATGATTTTTGGCCTTCGTTGACTGGTAACGAATGACGTTATTGTATTTTGTTTGACTTTGTAAAGCTGGCCATACACGATAGAGTCAAATGGCTCGTCCGAGCCAAATTGCATCATGTAAATGAGTTCGGCCGAGCCATTTGGACTTTCAGCAGCAGGTTATACATCCACCAGTCCAATTGGCACCCAACCATTTGGCTCGATCGTGAATGGCCAGCTTAAGAATTGAGCGTTCTTCTAAAGATTTGACGTGTCTCCTTCCAACAGCATAGACAAACTACGTTTTTATCCGGTTGAATTGCTGCTGTGTGAGATGGATCTATTAACCTGTGTTACACTTACACAAATCTGAAGTTTTTAACCAATTTGCTAAAATTTATACAGTTTTTTTCTTATTAACAGTCAAAAATTAATTTTAGAAACCTTTCCCCAAAGCCTAACTGGTCTTGTCAATTTTTCTAAACATCGGTTTTATGCTTATTCAACTTCCCTTAAAGCTGAAGTTTTGTTTATAAGCTTCATTAAGCTTAAAGAATATATGCCTATTGCCACGCCCACTTGAATTTATAATTCCTGAAATAAAATTTAGTTTGATGAAATTAAGACTGAAATACATGTGAACTAATTTTTATTATTGGTTCCGTTTATTTAAATAATATATTTACTATATAATTTATACAGTCAGCAATCTTATCTAAGTAATGTACTGGCTTATAAAGTAAAAAAAAAATAATGAAATTTCTAATTACCGAAAAAACCCTATACCCATTACCTTAATTTGATGAACGTCTCTTAAAAAAATAGTCTGATGGGGAATTTATAATGGAACACTTGCTGTCTTTGACATTATCAAGGATGAGTATATACCTATTTGAAAATATTCTTTTACACGTGCTACAGAAAATTTTCCTTCTACCTGCACTTCCCTTTCGGCTCCTGAATTAACACAAAAATGATAAGAACTTAAATAAATGAAGCGTTTAACTTGAATCAGCACACTTTAGGGTTTTTTTTTCTCAACCCACCCCCTACAACATCACAATAAAATTGAGTTCCTCCTTATCGAAGATATATAGATACTCCTGCCATATAATATGTTTGTATGTAAGTAATGTATGTAGGCATAGGAGGAATTTCCAACCCCTCACACAGGATAACCTTGATTTATTTTAAATAATCAAGATTTTATCCTTGGAAGTAATACACTTAATGTGCGCCGTTTGTACTTCTTGTTCTCATTCCGCTATACCTACATACCTTACTTTTTTGCGAAGGAGACACATTTTGCAACCTCATTAATTCACTTTTCAGGATGTAATCACATAATAAGGGGGAAGGGATTTTTTTATGGTTGTAACAATAACAAAGTGAGTCGTTTAACGATTTTATGTTGCAAAGTATAACGTTTGGATTTACAACATTATTATAGATAAACTTAACTTGAGAAGATACATACAGGTAGTGAAAAATTTTGATAAATCTTCACATTTAAATATTTTGACTTCTGGCAAAAAATACAGACTTAACAAACTTACTTAATAATTGGTGCCGTGAAATACATAAGGCAAAATGTTATGATTTAGCTATTTTTAATTCATTGTGGTATCTGTTGATTATAGATTTAGATTTGAATGCTTGTCACATATAGCTAGCTGAAATTGTAGTAATGGGATTTTTCTGCAACAGCGAGGCTTTGTAGTCCGATTTTTAATCATAAAAAAATTAAGTTTTAAATAAAAGACTAATTTCTTAAAATTTGTCCAAAAAAGTGTCCACATACGCTTTTTGAATTGCTATAGAATCATTGTGGTAAAATTTTACGTTCGTAGGAATAAGTAATAAAAAAATGAAATTTTAACACTGAAAAACCCATATAAAAAAAACTGTAAAAACACTTACACGAACTGCACACTAGGGTGTGTGATACCCCATACAAAATTTTAAAGCAAAATTATATATGTTCAAAATTTTCAAAAATCTCAAAATGACCTCCTAGTAGCCGTGGCGTGATGGTTAGTGCGATGGACTGTCATGCCGGAGGTCTAAGGTTCAATCCCCAGCCTCGCCACCTATTTATTTAAAAAAGAAAAAACGGCTTCTGCCTCTTGCGAGGAATTGACAAATCCTCCAAGAGTATCTCCTGTCACAGAAAAGTGCCGCTCGTTAGCCGTTCGGATTCGGCAATAAACTGTAGGTCCCCTCCATTCCTGCAGACACGCACACAGGAATGGTTGAGAGTTGTAAGTCACTAGGCCCTAGTTCTTCATGAGCTGTTGTGCCATCAAATTTTGTTTTTTTTATTTTTTGACCTCCTAACACTGCAGAAAATGTGAAAGTGAATTTACATAGACATGACATGGCCCTCCCTTTGCACTTGCTTAGTTGGTCAGTTAACTTAACTGAACTGCATTCTTTAACTGCAGTAACTTTCTGCCAAAAATAAGTCTACTGCGCATTTTTTTTTGGAGTGGCAAGTCAACTATAGTTGTTGAATGCAAACACTATTTTAACTTAATTAATTTATTAGTTTTGTTTATTATTAATAAAGAATATTTTTACACTTCTTGAACTAATGTAGGAGTCGAGCCACCTGTTAGCTCCAGCAGCAGCACATCGAGAAAAAGAAGAAGGAATTACAGAAAGATTGATTTTTATTAAGTCGCGGCCAAAGAGATTAAAAATGAAATGGATGAGTTTGTTTTGATGATTTACATTAAGATCATGCGTGTTGTTTACACGGGGTGGTTTGCACTTGTTTTCATCGGTTGTTTCGTTCCACTACGACTACAGCAACCTCCCATTTTTCACATCAGTCCAGCGAGAACTAGGTAAATACAAAAATTACCATTTAAGTAGGTATTAACTATTAATATTAAGTCGACAAAATAAGAGTTATTTTTTGGATTTCTTCCCTCTAATGATTTGATTTTTTTTAACAGAAACCTACCTCAAACTGACATACGCAATGCGTATTTCTCAAATCTCAACGCACTTGCTTCCTAAGCAAATAATGCGGTTATTAATGAATCTGTTGTTTAATACGCGCAGATCTAATTACAGGTACACCCCCTTATACCCCCCTACCGGCGCCCATGACCGGCGCCCATGATTGGATAGTCAATTCATTTCACAGTTAGCAGCATTCGCAAGCAAAATTTCTCAAAGTACAATATTACTAATGTGGAATTATGAAAAAAAAAAAAACATATTTCGCGTGACTCAATTTTAATTTTTTTTAAATTCTTATTTAAAATTCTGCTTAAATAAATACATAAATTCTTGACAAATATCATGCACCTATCAAATAATAAAGAGGGCTGGATAAATAGTGGGAGCTTGTGCCACCTAAAAATAAAAAACTTAAATAGGATCCGTTTCAAAACTCATTTATTCGCAGACTGCTATACTGCTATACACCCTTAGCAATATCCGGAAAATTGTAGATTTCCATAAAAAATTCTCATCCTTTCCTAAAATCGGAGTTAAAAGAAATACAAATATTCCTAGAATTGAAGGAATTCAACATACCGAACAACCTCACATCAAACAATTGATTAAATCACCATTCACACGAAAACTCAAGCGTGCGTGCATCGTCCCGCGCCGCGTGTATGTCAGTCGCGACGCCCGCCACTGCCTCCAGCCTTGATGGAATTCCGACGAAAAAGCTAAATATATTCATTGATTGCAAGCAAAGTATATTATTTCTCGTCAATAATAATTGCATTTAAAAACATTTAATCAAAAATTAATCTTTCTAGATATATCGAATCATATGCATGCAGTAGTCGAATATTATTAATTTTTTGACATTTGATTCGAAATGTTGGGTGCAATTCAATAAATGAAATAAAAACCAATATCTGCGGGATAAGATGAATATGGATAGTAAATTATTATAGTACGGGGAAGTTAGATTTGGTTATATGGAGCTCTGGGAAATAATTCCGAGACGCATTTTGACTTCAATATTTGAAAGTGTATTAGTACACGAGCCGAAAACCGTTTTCTTCACAACTGCAGCTGGTGTCGTTTGGCCACCATCTTGTTTTTAACAGTAATTTTTATTTTCACATGTAACTTCCGTATTTTTGGTCCTAGATAAAAATTTTGTGCTACAAACTTATAGAGAATTTGATTTCCTTCAAAATATATTATGTTACTTTTTTCGATAATCCCTTTCGTTCAAAAGTTACAGTGCATTTTATTGAAAAATCTAGGGGTAATTTTGTTTAATTTCATCAAAAAAAAAATTTGTCTCACTAAAAAAAATGTCATAACAAAAGTTGTGGATCCTTTAATGATCTATAATTTTTCTCTTTACAGCTTTCTAATATCAGCTACGGTTCTCGCTCTGCAGTGCATATAAGTTGGAGAAATCCATACCTCATTTTTTTTAAAGTTTTTGTTTTTAAGCAGTAACTCGAGTAGTAGTCTAAGATCCAGCCATAGAACAACCTTCCCTCACCGAGGTTTCATATAAGTAGTATAGAGTTTTGTAGGTAGTGTCTTAACAAACATTTTGCGCAAGGGTTGCCTAGCCTAAAGTGGTCAAGGTGTAGGGTTGTCACGCTTTAAAGGTAATTTTTCGGATTTTTACAATTATGTGACACAGCTCAGTTGGTATGTGTCTTACGAACGTAAACAAAATACTATAAAAAAGGACATTTTATTTAAAAAAATAGAAATAGGTGGTTTTTTAAAAATCACAATTTCAATAGGGTAAATTAGGGTAAACAAAGATTAAAGTCTGGAATCTATTTTCTAAACGAAAAATGTTAGAGAGTTGGTTGTTTTTGTAATCGATAGATTATTTTAACATAAAAATGTCCTGGATATATGCAAAAAATGTGAAAAATCTACAACCTGAGATATGAACGTTTGAAACCAAAAATGTGAAAAAAAGACGTTGGAGAAATAAATTACCATAAATCATGGTTATGTTCTCTGGTAATAATTTTTATATTTTTAGAAGGTAAATAAGAAAGAAATTGACCCGTATTTGCCAAATTATTGATTTAATCTCACTTTTTTGTTAAGTGAATTTTTGAATAATATAAATTTTTTTCACCATTTTTTGGCGGTTTTTAATTTTTTTCCATTTTACCCGCATAGGTATTTTCATTAAAAATAGTACCAACCCAAAGACACATTAATTAAAAGTACGATAGTATCATATTTTTTCCAAAACCGTTGTCAAAATTGCCGAAATTTTAACTATCGATATTTTGAAATTTCTTTAGAGGGAAAAACTTTGATAGTCTCAGAGAGTAGACAGTCAATTTGGGGAGATAAAGTATAACAAAAATATAAGTACGTGGGTAAGTAGGTACAAGTTTCATGATATCTAATACAACAATCTGGAAGTTTTTTTTTCGAAGCTTGATGTGGTAGATATGGGGAGTTGAAAATGATGATTATTCCAATTATGTTGTCAGAAATATAACCACTTATGTTTATGTATTGAAAATATAAAATGGTGCTCCGTCATTCTACCTTATCCTTAAGAGTTCAATAGAAGTCAAGATATAAGAATTTTAAATTTCGGCAATTTTGAGTTTTTGACAACGGTTTTGGAAAAAATATGGTAGGTACCATCGTACTTGTAATTATTTTCTTAAATAAAATGTCCTTTTTTATTGTATTTTGTTTATGCATTACGGGCATACCAACTGAGCTGTGTCACAAAATTATTAAAATCCGAAAAATTACCTTTAAAGCGTGGCAACCCTATGCCTTGACCACATTAGGCTAGGCAACCCTACAAAAGTACACAGTTTTTCTTATCTGAAACCTCGATGCGGGAAGATCGTTCTATGGCTGGATCTTAGACTACTACCTACTTAAAAACAAAAACTTAAAAAAAATTAGGTATAATTTCTCCAATTTATATGCGCTGCAGAGCGAGAACCGTAGCTGATATTAGAAAACTGTAAAAAGGAAAATTGTAGATAATTAAATGATCCACAACTTTTGTTATGACATTTTTTTTTAGTGAGAAAATTTTTTTTTTTGAATGTAATTAAACAAAAAGCACTGTAACTTTTGAATGAAAGGGATTATCGAAAAAAGTTATATAATATATTTTGTAGGAAATTAAATTCTCTATAAGTTTGTATTACAAATTTTTTATCTAGGACCAAAAATGCGGAAGTTACATGCAACAATAAAAATAACCGTTAAAAACAAATGGCGGCCAAACGACACCAGCTGCAGTTGTGAAGAAAACGGTTTTGGGCACTTTCGGTTTTATGCTTTCGAATATTGAAATCAAAATGCGCCTCGGAATTATTTCCCAGCAAAAGTCTAAATGCCCCAGACTATTATGAGTTTATGATACAATATTTCTCGTTAATTTCACACTAATATAATTTGTGTTAGATTTTGTAAGTTATAATCATAATATTCATAATGACGTTTTTTCGTGCGATATAGTATGTAGAAGTATAGATATGTATAGTTATGTTCGTAGTTACTCGTACTCCATGTCAAATTTTGGATTAGCGAATTATTATATTGCCGAGTGGTATATGAAGCTCCATACAAAAGATATATTTGTTTGGTTTCTTGGGGGTACACAAATTTGTTTATCAAAATTTAGCATACACTACGCAATAACAAAATTATTAGGTATTTTAATGTTCGGGCTAATTTTTAAAATATTTTATAAATTTTGAATTTCGCGATTGCTACAATGCACAAAGATTTCAGGTCCGTCAAGCTGAGTCCACCACAACGGAAATTCAAAAATCTAACTCTGCAGGAATTAGGGACTAATTTGGGGCTAATTTAGTACCCCAATCCTGAAGGAGCCCCAAATTCCCTTCACTCTTTAGAGTGAACAAATTCCCGTCATCCTTTAGAGGGCAAAAACTGATTTGATGGCTTCATAAAATAAGTTCTAGCCTTCTAAAGGGTGAAGAGAATTTAGGGCTCCTTTGGGGTACTAAACTAGCCCCAAATTAGCCCCTAATTTCTGCATCATTAGATTTTTGAATTTCCGTTGTGTTGTGGTGGACCCAGTTTGACGGCATGACGTCATGACGTCATCAAATAAGTTTTTGCCCTCTAAAGGGTGAAGGGAATTTGGGGCTCCTTCAGGATTGGGGTACTAAATTAGCCCCAAATTAGCTCCTAATTTCTGCATCATTAGATTTTTGAATTTCCGTTGTGGTGGACCCAGCTTGACGGAGCTAAAGATTTCGATTTTTGTCCACGAAAACGTTACTTGACCTAAAAAAAATTAGGTAAAAAAAATAGTAGTTGAGTGCTCACTGAGAATTGAGCCAGGATTTCATGCTTCGATGCAAATAAATGGCAACAAAATATTAATTACTGAAAATTTTAAATATGTAATATCAAAAACCAAGCTTTAACTTTTGCTGATGGTTGTATCACACTTAATTCTCCATTTGACAGATTTTTTATATAGCAATACGCCATTTGATGTGATAGAAAAAGTAATTTAATGGATACGAGATGGCATCGTTAGAGTGATTTTGTAATAGAAAAGTTATTGCCATTGCAGCATGTTCTGCGTGGTGCGGTGTGGTGATGGCGACTTAAACTTGATACAAAAAAAAAAAAAAAAACAAAATATAAACCTAAAAACCTAAAATCTGGTGTACCCTTAATAGAATGAAATTTTTCTCGTTTTGCAATGCAATATACAGATACAATTACTATACATGTTACATACCTATATACATGAACAACTAAAAGCAAATATTATACCAATCGAATGCAGAGCGTTGTTTTCGGTATAGCAAGGATTCCACCGTCAACAGCCTTACCTCATGCAAGGACCTAAGCATCGAATACAAGTTAAAAAAAAAAACTTTATTTTCGCTGAGTTTTGCAGGACAGGGAAGTGCCATATTGAATTGGCGATGAAACCGGAAATTGAAATGTACCTTTCGACAAACTTTTCATGCGGCTGGCGTGTGTAACGTGCAGCATACCAAAACGAAAGTGTTTGTGTTTGGAACTCTATTTAAAGGCCTTCAAAAAAAAAAAAAAAACAACAAAACTAAAAGTGGGAAAAAGGCAAACTTTTTCAATCAACTACAATTTTATCGTTTTACTTTTGCTATGTGTTTCTCTGCAAAAATAGATATCACACACAGATTTAACACTTTGAGTAAAATTTCAGTTCTAATTTCGTGATGCCCTATTCATCAGGATTCTTGAATTCTCAATGCAACGAAATATTCAAGTTGGTAGCAATGTTTTTTAATAGATATCAAGAATTTGTTAGAAGATTTGTGGAGATATACAATTTCAGTTTCATACACTAATTAAGGGAATAAAATTTTTTTCAGTTTTTTTTGTTTGAGTGTATTTTGAACAGCTGTATCTCTGTGAAAAGTAGACGTATATTGAGATGAAACAAAAAGCATTCTAAAGCTATATTCTTTTTTTTTGTGTTGGAGAAATTTTAGCAAATGATTTTTTTAAGGTTTTGCGAGTCACAAGAAACAACAAAATGAACCAAAAATTAATTTTTTTTAAGAATGAAATTTATTGGTTAGATAAATTGTTTATAAATAAAAAAATACATTTGGTGGCACAAACGGCTCATGAAGAACCAGGGCCAAGTGACTTATAACTCTCAACCATTCCGGAGGGGGCCTACAGCTTATTGCCTAATCCGAACGGCTAAGGTTAGCGGCACTTTTCTATGACAAGAGATACCCTTGGAGGATTTGTCACTTCCTCGCAAGAGGTAGTAGATCCGACAAAAAACTTACGGCGAAAGCAGCTGGTATTGAACCCTAGACCTCTGGCATGACAGTCCAACGCACTAACCATTACGCCACGGGCTACTACAAATAAAATTGTTTATTTAGTTTTAATTTCGTCATTTTTCGTTGGTCTTTAAGTTTTCTTCCGAAGAATATCTGGCTTTGAATAAAAAAAGACACTTTTGAATTTCATTTTGTTGGTAATCAGCAACGAATGATGATACAGAAAATTTAAGGGCTAGAAGACTTTTTCAATACTTTATAGCCCCTCACCGTTAGTTTTAAAACCGAGTACAAAAAACGACTTTTTATAGACTTTTAGTAAATCTTTCACTGCATGCTTTGTAAACATTGATTGGAGGTCTTAATTTGGAAAAACGTCTTGAGAAAGATTTCAAATTGATCCATTGAACCGTTTTTTCCGTACCGAATGATTGAAGTCCTACACACTACACAGAAATCAAAGGAACAAATTGTAAGGTTACATTGTGAAATCTTCATCAAAATGGAAAAGAAAAGAACAATATTTCTGTGCACATTTTTCACAGTTTTTCATTACTACAACACTGATAAGATTTCAAAGGAAACAAAAAGAACATTTTTTCAAAAAAAAAAAAAAATTACAACTAAAATTTTAAAATTTTGAAAAAAAGAATTCAATTTTTTTTACAACTTTTTCAATAAAATAGTACTTAAACTTAATAAAGCATTTCTCATCGTCACGTTGTTATTTCTCAATTTTTCGAACTTTATGACGTGACGAGAAATGCTTTATTATGTATTATTTTACTGATTGAAATGTTTTTTAAAAGAGAACAACTGCGAAGAGATCTCATCACGCTCGTTTTCCCGTCACATTGTGCAATAGCCTTAAATTTAAATTAAATATCATTATTTGAATTCTATGGATGTTCTTTTTATAAACTCCATGTCAAAAATATAAACATGTTTCACGCATAGGTTAATTGAAATAACATGTTGATTTGAACAGATCTTTATTTACCACATGTTAATATGGCAAGTGATCGGGTAAACATCATAATTGAGCATTGTTAAAATTACACCTCACCATGGTTAATTCATCCTTGTTGTAGCATAAACTTAACATGGCTAATGGTGAGTCCTGTAAATTAAACTGGAAAGTTCTGTCTTTTTAATACATATAATACATATGTAAAGATTTGTTGGTTGATCAAACAGGTTTATATTTATTTTTCTAGAAAAAAGCAATACAAAATCGCTGGATTATAATACCGAGAAAGATGTCGATAATGAAGTAGGAAATAACTTAAAAATTAGGCAACTTTTTCGTAGACAAGTTATATTGGTCATCTTTAACTTAGTGATAAAATAGCTCTTATCTATGAATAATTTCTCCAAACACAATTATATTCACCATAAAATCAAATGCACGCAACTTTCAATGTAGTGAAAGAATTTATGAATAATGAAAAAAACTTTTCATTCTATACGATTATTCATAGCTAGATAGTTGTTAAACTTAAATAAAAAAAAATATTTTACTTCCTTATTATAATACAGTGATATATTATTTGAGCAAACAAGAAGCGAACAAAAAATGCAAAAGTTCTTGCTCCATTTGATTAAACTATCACTGTTTTTGTTTACAATTTAAACATCAGTTGAGGAATAAAAACATCTCTTTACAGTCAGAATTCTGCCAAAAGTATAAAATAAACGTGTTCGCATGGTTGAGCACAAAAAACATTCAATACCGTTCAATAAAATAATTGATTTGTACAAAAAAAATTTAAACAAGAAATTCCATTATCATTTTGTTCGTCTGTTTAAGCTCGATTTTTTTTACAGAAAAATACAACCGTTTTTCAAACCAAAGTTTAATATTAATTACAATATTATGTAGCTATAATATGTGTATGTGTGAAATATAAAATGTTGGTGTTGGTTTAATATGTACTTCGAAATAAATTTAAAACAAATTAAAAAAAAAAAAAGGACAACCTGTAGACACAATTTAAATTAAAATCACACAGCATTACACAGGACAAGATAATTGAAATTGGAATTTTTATTTGCAATAAAAATAATTTAAAATTCAGAAAAAAAAAAACTCGCAGAACTCGTAGGTTGGTATAAGGTATAATGTTTACTTATACACTTGTCAAAACAATTAAGGGAACAAAAAAAAAATCACTTTTTTTTTAGTGTTTTTTCGAAGAGCTGTATCTCTGTGAAAAGTGGTCGTATTGTAACTAACGCAAAACTGTGAAAAAAGTGGGCAGAAATTGTTGTTTTCGTTTCCATTTTGATGACAATTTCACAATGTTTATGAACCACATAATTTGTTCCCTTAATTGGTTTTTACGACTTTGATCATTCGGTACATGAAAACGGTTCAATGGATTTATTTGAAATTTTACAGAAATATTGGCAGTCTATAGTTCTTTAAAATGCCTTACCAAATTAAGTCATACAATCAATATTTTTAAATCAGTAAAAGATTTACAAAAAGTCTTTAAAAAGTCGTTTTTAAAACCTTTTATGAATGTAACGATGAGGAGCCAAAAAAAATAATCTTCATAAAGTTTTGAAAAAATCTTGTAGAATATTAGTTCCAGTTTTTAAAACTACCCATTAATTTTCGTTGGACTCATTCCTTGCGATAATATTGGTAGTCAAAGTTAAAAGTCTGTTTTTTCATTCAAAGCCAAATATTCTTTTGAAAAAAAATTTGTACAATAACAAAAAAAGATGACCTTAAAGCTGAATAAACAAGTTTTTAAAGCGAAACATTAAATTGGCTCAAAAAAATTTTCAAAGAAAATGACAATGTTCAAGAAAAAGAAAAAAATTTAAAATTTTTGGGTCGTGCTGCTTCTTATGATTGCGCAATAACGGTACCTTAAAAAAATCATTTGCGAAAATTTCTCAACACAAAAAGTATAAAGCTTCAGAATGCTTTTTGTTTCATCTCAATACGACCACTTTTCACAGAGATACAGCTCTTCGAAAGACACTAAAAAAAAGTGATTTTTTTTGTTCCCTTAATTGTTTTGACAAGTGTATTTTATTCGGGAAGCCCTCCTGGATATAAATAATTATTAAATATTAAATGTTAGTCTTTTTTTTAAGTACCTATATATATTTTTATTGCGAGCTTTAATTTGGAAGTTATCCCAATATCTCCAATATATCATAAAGCAAAGGTATAGGGTCAGAATTTCTCAAATAGATATAGCTAATATGGGGTGGTAGTTATTTTTAACTTCCTATTGGTAGTTTTATTGTGATTCGTCCGGTTTGTCACATGGAAGAATTTGAAATTTATGCACATATAGAGGTTTTGGAATCCGAATTCATCGTTTTTAGGGAGGTGTCTGTGTAGTGTATAAAGTACGTTCGTATACGTTCGTAAGTTTGTGATCTTTTTTTCGTTGACAAATGACAATATCTCGAGATTAATTAAAATAGTCCAGTCAACGAAGACCTAAAATCATAAAATAAATGAAATAAATCATGTAGTCTAGATTATTTTTTTAAGTGGTAGAGGTAAGCCCAGGTATAACATACTAAAAGTCCCCAGCCCAGGCCAGTGAGCTTTAGACAGGAGGGGGGGGATAAAGGTCCCCGTTTGTACTATTTCGTAAATATTTTGAAAACCAAGAGCATTAGTGGAAAAAATTACACCACAATACGCAAATATATTAAATTTTCTTCAAAAAAAGTTTTAGACGTATTTTTTCTAGGAGCAATACTAAGAGAGGTATGGGGGGTACAAATGTCAGAAAATCTGAAAAATTATGTTAATGCGTTAAAAATTTAACGTTTTTTGATGAATTAACCCTGAAATTATAGAAAAGGTAAATACATATTGATTCATGATGATTCCATTGACTTGATGGGAGAGAGGGTATAGGGTTAAAGAAAGTGGTGAGAATTAAAATATCCTTATTTAGATTATTTGATACAGTATTTTTTTTTGTCATATGAAAAACACTGTATCTTCAAATGTAAGATGTATGCAATGTATTTCCAAGTTATTGACCAATACTTTGTGAGACAGTTTTAAGAGATATATCAAGAAAAAAGTTGCTAAGGAGGGGGGGTCTACTTGCCCTTCTTCTGAAAAAATTGGGTTAAAGTGCATAAGTAATGATTTAAAAACAACGGAAATATCTAAAATGCTATACTATAGCTTTCTGAAAATGCAAAAACCTATCCTATTATTTCATTGCTAAAGCAAGTAATTTTAGTTAAAGGTTTTTGAAAAAATTGACTTTAAATCAAAAATTAAAAAAAAAAACAAAAAGTTAATTTATAATCATTTTTTTTCAAATTTTTTTGTTATAAAGTACTAGATTTTCGTTTAGTATTTGATACTGTTTTTAATCCTTAGGTGAACGCTAAAAACTAGGTGGCTATAAGTCTTTTAAAATTAGACAAAAATTGGAAATTATTAAAGCTACTTTTTTAGAAAATTATGGTTTTGAGCATTGGAGGTCACTTAGATCTGATATGGTTTTGCACTATAGCTATTTCGCATCACCATGGTAATGATCAAATTATCGAATTCCATCTTTGTATATACAAAGGTTCCATTTTATATTAATTCAAAATAGTAAGAAAATTTTCTTTAATTTATGTTAAATGTCAGTTAAGACCATCTTTTTGTTCAATTAAAAATCTTGGCATATTTTAAGTTATTTTTTTTAACGGGCCAAGAATTGAGTTTTATCGTCAAAAGATGAACTTCTCTAATGCCATCGAGAATTTTACACAAAAAAAAAAAAAAAAAAAAAACCAACCATCTAAGCTTTAATGATACATCTTCCACCTTTTCTCTGTTGCTATAGCCAGGCCAAAATACATTCTATGATGGTATATCCCAGTTATACCCACAATGGTTAAATGTCTGTTCCTCTTGTTAATTAACTGTTGAAAGGAGAAAATTCTCAGGGAATGGTTATAAATTATTTGCTTCTGGCGAATTCATTTCATTTTGTCTCCCGATGGCAGGTGAGTTATTGTCATGGATTTTGGAAATTATATTGTAAGGAAGAATAAATGAAATTTTGTTATAGCTGTGTACTGCACAATACATCCTATATAGACTTTGAATTGAAGGCGTTTGAGTTTTATTGCCATAAGATAAGAAACATAAACATAGCAAAAGGAACAAGCATTTAGCAAATGTGTTTAAGATAAGCTGAGAAAGATACTTAAAATGATTTTATGGTTTGTATTTTGTTCTGGGAACAGATAAGAACATTTCTTCAGAAAATCCTTGTCAAGCTGAAATTAAGGAATATTATACGATTATAATGTTTAAGGCAATTTATGTTGAGTATTTAAGGACTTGAGTTTATATATTAGAATATAGGTACCTTTGCAAAATATATATTTACAAATATTCTCCATAGCTAAAGGGAATTAAACAAACAAACCTCTCTCACTTCTCTTTGCTCAACTTAGCCATAATTTTGACCTTATCTGATAAGACTCCAAGATTGGATATTCGAAGGAAAAGTAAGTATACCATCATATAGGTCAAGGTCAGTATATTTCATTGTTTGGTCAGCCAAGTTTTCGGATCTTATCCAGCAAAAAAAAATAATGTGCCATATTTTCAAAAAAAAATATGAAAAACTAATAATTCTTTTATTTTGTAGGAAAAAAACCTGAAATCAATTTTACTACGGGATGCAATACAACAAAAAAAAAATAAAGAGAAATCATTTGCTCTATTCGTGCACTATTAAAATATATGAGGTTCTGTCGATTTTAACGAATTTTGACCAATTTTCATTAAATTTTTCCGACATTTGCTTTATTTTAAGTAAAATAATGAACCAAAAAAAAACATATTAAACTTTTTCGTGCCATCACACCGTGCTACGATAAAATTATGGTGTCAAAAAAACACGATCATGCCACTTTGGCAACGCTGATCTTATAGTTTATATAAAATAGGGGATATTCGCAAAAAAATTTGCCATGTAAAGGGTCAGTAATTGGTCATAAAAGTTCAACTATTTTCAGAAATTGGTCAGACCTGGGAAATTTTTTAATCCAGGGATAAAGAATTTCAAGGCCTCATAGAGATATTCAGCCATAGATTTTTTTTTTTAATAATTTTAAAAAAATTTTGTAAATAATTAAAAAAAAAAAATACATAATTCATAAAAATTATAATCATAAAAAAAATCTAACGCGGACAAATTTCTGAAACCAGCTAAGCCCCTTATGAGGATTAAGTAATCCTTCGGATGGCTTATATGTACTTTAATCAAATATCCCACAAATGAGGTACTAAAAATTGCTAATGAACTTAACCCAGCGGATTATTGTACATTTTTGAGGAAATAAATTTGCTACCCGACTTGAATATTGTCAATAAAGACACTTTGGCAATGGCAATATTGCCCGAAAGATGAAAAGCAATTATTGATTTCCATCAACGAGGCTATAAATTTTGGCGTTTTGTCATATTTTAGCAGTTGCTATACGTTAATTTTTGACAACTGGGATTGCCTGGCCATAAAATACCTTACCTAAGCAATAAATTGCCATTGCTATTGAAATTGTCATTGCTTCAAATATTGTCAATGAAACCAAAGCGTAAAAACCTTACCATGGATAGCAAATTTCCAAGGCTAATCAATTTCTGAAAATAGTTGACTTTTTATACTAATACTTTTTTTTTGCGAATATTCCTTATTGTAGTAGCCCGTGGCGTAGTGGTTAGTGCGTTGGAATATCACACCAGAGGTCTAGGTTCGATTCCCAGCTTCTGCCACCTACTGCCTCTTGCGAAGAAGTGACAAATACTCCAAGAGTATTTCCTGTCATAGAAAAGTGCCACTCACCTCAGCCTTTCGGATTCGGCAATTAACTGTAGGTCCTCTCCATTCTTGGAGACAAGCACACAGGAATGGTTGAGAGTTGGAGGCTTTGGTTCTTCATGAGCTGCTGTGCCACCAAATTTATTTTTATTTTACCCCATGTTCATGAGGTGCTAAGATCCCACAGCCGTGGATTTTAGCATGTTGTTCTTCGGGTTGGAATGGTCGGAAGACTTTTTATTCGCAAATCTTGTTTCGCAACTCAAAATAGATTAAGGTGTGTCGATCGAAATGCGAAACAATTCAAAAACAAAATAATAGGTACCTATGTAAAATAACAAAATGCCAAATGGTAAAAAGCGAAATAATGAAATGCTATATAATAAAAATTGAATTAATATAAAGCCAAATAATCAATTATAAGATAATAAATTAGTTGAAAACTTATTCCATATATGAAAAGTTTTTGGAATTACGGCATTTTTTTTGTAGTTTTATAAAGCCTTAAATGTTTTGCATTTGGAGAATTCATTCTGATAAATGAATAAAAATCATACATATATAAAACACAAAAACGTCTGTGGTTGGTTCCGAAATGAAAATACAACAGTAGTATATACTATATAAGAGCTATTGAGGCCATTAAAAGTGATTTTTATTGAATTTCATATAACGAACGTACAAACCGACTACTTAAGCGGCTGTAGGTACTCTATATGGTCACTATAAATGCAATTTTCTCAACCAATAGGTACCTGTGCTTCCCCTTCCACACTCCATCTTCAAAACCACTCTTCAGAAATAATATGGAAAAAGCCACAGAATTATTGTTTGTACATATTTTCTACTTTGTATAGTTTTGGGTGGGTTTGATAATGACTATGAAAAACAAATTAAGGGGATGTTTAATGACGGGCATCCATTAAATTTATTATATCTGGTGCGTACGTTTCTTGTCTGTCTGTTGAAATAAAACAGGTCGATAAATGTTAAAAAAAGCAACAAAAATAAAAAATTGGCTTATCAGAAAAAAGTAAGAGAAAAAATATTATTGTGAAATGTGAATATAGGTAGCTTTTAACGGTAACTTGTGTTTTTAAACTTATTTTAAGTACGAGAGGTGCGTGCATTCACCTATATCGAATACTTTCAAGTTACAAAATAAAATATATAGAATGGTTTACTTTGAATAAACTCCCCATCCTCCCCCAGCCTACCAAAAAAAAATTGCTTGTTAGGCCATAAGACATCAGGACGGAAATTCAAAACACAATTTTTTATTTTTACTTCAACATATAAAACAGGTCGCATCGCAACACTGCGTTGTTCATAAAATTGTAAGTCATAATAAAAAAAAATAGTTTTTATTTTTATTTTTCCTTACTCTACTTTTAAATTCATTTTTTTTATTTTTTATAAATAAATTATTTATAAGAAAACTACAATTCTGGTTTTTTTTGCGAATTATGTATTCGTATCTCCTGAATGGGTCGACTGATTTTGTCGACTGATTTTGTAAAAAAATATAATCTGGTGCTTCTTAGCAATTCAGATATGATTGCATTTAAACATTTTGTTCCAGAAAATTTTGACGATGCCGCCTAATACATTCTTACGGGAAGGTATCAATAATCTGTATGCGAATTCAAAGGGCACGGTAGTAGCCAACCAAGTTCTCAGCACTGCCCCCTTTTATAGGAATAAACTTAAGCAATTTTTGACCTCCCCCACGAAATTCAGAACCCCTTAAGTGCTTCAAACTTACTATATTTGGACAAGCACATGATCCTCATTTCAATTCCTTATCATTATAGGCCAATCGCCAGAGGCAAAAAAGATTTTCCATAATGCATACTGATAAAATTTTATAATTTGAATTAGGTAGGTGATCGTTTCTAAGCATACTTAAAAAATGGTGCAGCGTTTTAGCCATTGTCTCGCAAAATTTGTAAGCACTTTTTTTATAGGAAATACAATTAACTTTAATTTTTCACAATACATTTTTAACTCTTAAATTATGAATCCTATAAAAAAATGTTCTATGAAAAAAAGGAGGATAATTAAATTTCCTGGTAGAAAAGGTTTCACAAATCTTGTGAACTATATATTGGTTCTCAATATATTGGTTACAACGCGTTTTTCAGAATTGCTGCCGGCGCACAGCACCTATACATCCGCGCCATTTTATACAAAGGGAAAATTCGGGCATGGTGGCCCTCGATTTCCTCAGAATTGTTATCAATTATATGGAGCACTTCTAGTTGTTGTAGAATTATAAAATATGGTACAGCGTTAGGGCTGAGCTGCATGGAAAAATTGAAAATTTGAGATTTTGCATTAAAAAAGAAGTAAAGTTTGCAAAGAGGAGAGAAATCACACCAAAAACATTATGTTCATATTAAAAGAGAGCCAAGTTCTCCTATACAAAATAAAAAAAAACTGTGTGTATAACAGTCAGCAGTGAAAAGTAAGGAAATCTAAAATAAGTACATTATGTACATGAAGGTTTATTATTAAATTTTAGAAATAGATTGACATCGAAAAAATTCAAAATTATGAAAGAAATGTCATATTTAATCATTACTATACTTATGTATGTGGTTTTCGATTCAACCATTTCAGATTTGGGGTTCAAAACACAGATCAAACGTGGTGAATCGAACGAATCAGGATTGCATTTCTTTTTTTTAACTGTGTGAGTGCTTTATTTGTTCAAAGGGTAGACAACGCGGTGCATTCAAGAGGACACAAGCGTCCACAATCAACCTCTGTCTATCAACTCCTACTCTCACCTCCCCGTGGTGAACATCAGGTGCCTAGTACCTTTGACTGAAGATGGGGATCCAATCCCTGTGGACGGTTTAAGGTGGCAGCAGACGAGAGAGGGGGGGAGGAGTGTTTCCACTAAGGCACTTCTCCTTTTTTCAGGCGGCAGCGGAGGAATTCCCCAGATGGAATCAACGGTGGCGTCTACAGTTCTAGTCAGTTTGAACTACTTAGTGAACACCTTATATGGGCTACTACGACGTATTCGTAGCTCAGGCCTATAAGGAGCGGTTTATCCGGCTCCCCGTCCTTGGAGTTATAATAAGGATCTGGTCCTCCAGGCTAGGGGGTTGTGCGTCGGGGTGACTTCCCTACCACGTAAAAAATTATCGGTTCCGAAACAACAACAAGCCTCGGATATGGATGATTTTAATGTTGACGACCCCAGCAAACGAAACATGGACAATGAATTTCGGATCTGCACGTGGAATGTACGGACCCTAAACAGGCCACGTGCAGCCGAACAACTAGTGGAGAACCTGGATAGGCTAAGGGCTGATGTAACAGCCATCCAGGAAGTGCGATGGGATGGAGAGGGCATCCGAAGGATGAAAACGTGTGACATCTACTTCGGCGAGTGCTGAAAGGAGCAAGGTCAGCGGCTCTTTGGTTGTGGTTTTGTGGTAAGGGGAAGACTTAGGCAAGAAGTCTTGGGCTTCAGAAATGTAAGCGAGCGCCTGGTCACAATCCGCATCAAAGCAAAGTTCAAAAACATCACGTTGATCTGTGCCCATGCCCCAACAGAAGAAAAGGATGACTCAACCAAAGAAGAATTCTACGATCTCCTCGAGGATACGTATGATAGGTGCCCCAAGTACGACGTCAAGATTATTCTTGGCGACTTCAACGCCAAGATTGGAAAGGAGGGCATCTTTGGTTCGATAGTCGGAGGACACAGCCTGCACGACAACACTTCCGGTAACGGACTCAGGCTCATCGATTTCGCGGCGGGGCGAAATGCCATCATAGCAAGCACTCTATTCCCACACCTCAATATACACAAAGGGACCTGGCGGTCTCCGGATCAACGAACCGTCAACCAGATTGATCATGTTGCGATAGACGCCAGACATGCTTCCAGTATCCTGGATGTCCGAACGTTCCGAGGTGCCAACATAGACTCGGATCACTACCTGGTGGTAGCGCAAGTACGTATGCGGATATCTATGGCGCCACAACGACGAGCGGATGCTGTAAAACGATTTAACGTCACGAAGCTAAAATCGCAAGAGATAGCCAGGACTTTTGCAGACCACGTCTCTCTTAAACTCTCAACAAGCCCGCTACAAGCATCATCTGTAGAGGACCAATGGAAACACTGCCAAAATGCCATCAAAAGTGCCGCTACTGATGTGCTGGGTTTCACTAGGCCACCACAACGAAACCCCTGGTTCGATGAAGAATGCAGACTGGCACATGAAGCAAAGAACGAGGCCTACCAAGCAATGCTGCAGACTAGAACCAGAGCTGCTGAGAGAGCAGCCCGGGAGCTCTACGGGCAAAAGCGAAGGGAGGAACGCCGACTTCTCAAGAGGAAAAAGAGAGAGCACGCGAAGCGGGCGGTCGAGTCTATTGAGGACTGTAGCGGCAGGGGGGATGTTCGAAAGTTCTACCGAAGGGTGAGGCAAACTACCCAGGGTTACAAGGCCAGAACGGAAGCCTGCCGAGACGAGAGCGGGAATATGGTGGTAGACACACAGTCGGTGCTGAGGATCTGGAAACAACACTTTTCTAGACTGCTAAACGGCGAAGATGGCCAAAATTCCGCTGTAAGACAGAACACTCCATTCAACCTGGACGATGATGGTCAAAATTTCCGTCCACCCGACCCAAATGAAGTGCGGTTAGCGATAGCCAGGCTTAAAACGTACAAGGCTGCTGGTGCGGATGGCCTGCCAGCCGAGCTATTCAAAGCAGGGGGAGATGACTTGGTAGGGAGTATACACCAGCTTATCTCCAAAATTTGGTCGGAGGAAAGTATGCCCGATGAATGGAACCTCGGTATAGTGTGCCCCATCCACAAGAAAGGAGATGCTCTGACCTGTTCCAACTACAGAGGTATAAGTCTCCTCAACGTCGCATACAAAATCTTGTCATCTGTACTGTGTGATCGCTTAAAACCGTTTGTCAACGACCTGATTTTGGAAAAAACCCAGGAGTTTCAAATCGATACACACCACCTCTTTATCGATTTTAAAGTCGCATATGATAGCGTAGACAGAGACGAGCTATTCAGAGCCATGGCGCATCTCGGCATCCCTGCCAAACTCGTCCGCTTGTGCAGGATGACGATGGAGAAATCTCGCTGCACCGTCAAAGTCGGCAAGAACACCACCGAACCCTTTGATGTCGAGAAAGGTTTGAGGCAAGGCGACGCGTTATCATGCAACCTGTTTAACATCGTTCTTGAAGCAATTGTACGCAACTCGCAAGTCAACAACAGAGGTACAATTTTTTAAAAGTCTGTTCAACTACTTGCTTATGCAGATGATATTGACATCATTGGGAGAACGAAGCGAGCTGTTACCGGCGCGTTTGCAAGTATTGAATCGGAGGCGGCGAAAATGGGTTTGGCTGTTAATGAGGACAAGACGAAGTATATGCTATCATCGAGAAAGGAATCTCAACATCGTCGGCTCGGGCAAAACGTCACGATGGATAGATACAACTTCGAAGTCGTCAAGGACTTTGTCTACCTGGGCTCCACTGTAACATCGCAAAATGACATCAGCGCAGAGATCAAACGAAGAATTACTCTTGCCAATCGCTGTTTCTTCGGGCTAAGAAGGCATCTAAGTAATAAAGCCCTCTCTCAGAGAACCAAGGAGACCTTATATAAGACCCTAATCATCCCGGTCCTGCTATATGGGGCAGAGGCATGGACCCTGTCAAAAACGGATGAGAATCTGCTTGGGTGCTTTGAAAGGAAGATTCTTCGGGTGATTTTCGGTCCAGTCTGTATCGATGGAGTATGGAGGAGAAGATTTAATAACGAGCTTTACGGGCTTTACAGCGACGTCGACCTGGTCAAGAAACTGAAAATTCAGCGGCTGAGATGGCTGGGACACGTGGAGCGTATGGACACCAACGCACCAGCCCGGCGAGTCTTCGAATCTATCCCTGACGGTCTGCGCAGCAGAGGTTGACCCCACCTTAGGTGGCGCACACAAGTGGAAAACGACCTCAACCAACTTGGAGTGCGTAACTGGAGGCAGCTAGCTAGGGACCGAGCTGGCTGGAGGGGCTTGTTGGTTGAGGCCGTAGTCCATCCTGGGCTGTGAGCGCCATCTAAAGTAAGTAAGTAGTGTGCTTTATTTGGAGATTGAAAGCGGTAAAAACACGTTTTTCCATTATAAATATAAACAAAATTTACTATTTGCTCTATTTAATCGAATCCATTTTATTTTTTATTTAAATTTTATTTTATTATTTACCAAGTTCTTCAGGTTTCTCAATCTCAATCAGAGACCTCAGCAATCTCAGAAATCTGAACGTAGCTCCTCAGTGAGATTCCTCACTTCTACTGTCAAAAAACTGAGACTGATATTTTTTGGATTCGCTTGCTCAGTTATTTTTGTCGCAGTTGATTAATTATTAATAAAAAAGAGATGGAAATTGGTTTTGATTTCTTGCGGAGAAATGTTGTTCAGGTGTCTCCTCCTGCTCAATGGAGCTGTCGGAGCTTGCTCAGTGAGATCTCAGAAACGTGAACTGGCTAATTAACACGAACCACAATAAAGTTCTTGTGTATGGAAAATTCAATACCTATAGACAAACTGACGTTTTCTTATGCCATTTATTTTGGTATGTGTGCAAGTACGTGTTAGAATCTGTGTTAATCTGCCATAAAATCGAGATTTAAAAGATCAATCGAAAAAAAATATATATATTATGTTAACTTGGCAAGTTTTTTTCTACTTGTTTTACCTTTTGTTTTGCTTCAAAAAGTTCTTTTATGAATATTTATAATTGTTAAAGTTCAGCAAAGCAACAATTTTCTACTTATTTTTTTTCTACTATTCAATTATACTCACAACTCAAAAGTTTTGAAAAATCTTAACAATAATCTTATCAAGTTTTAGTCAGTAATCATTAAATAATAATATATTATTGGTTTGGAAAATTATTCAAATTTTGTTCATTTAAAATTTATTAAGAATATTAAAACTGTATATTGTTTGTTGATTCAATAAAATAACAAAATGCGCCTAAGTCTGTGCAGGACTCATGATTGAACCAACGTTCCTACGTATCTATCTGCCTGGCGGCATATAATGCTTCAAAAATCTGTATTAAGTGATGAAATTGAATTTTCAACCACTGTGAACAAATTCGCATCTGAAACGGATTTGCATTTTTTTTTTGTCTGCTCTCTAATGGGATGTTATGGGAATTTTAAGCCATAGATGGTTCTGCATCTGGATTCTGTGCCTAATATCCGAGCAATAATTCATGCACCTATATATGATGCTGGAACGTGTGATTTTGCTGAGCACTCTTTAGCCGCTGCCGTCGAGCCAACCGCCATGGCACAAGAACCAAGCCGTTGCCCTTAAAACTCTGCACTGCAACTAGATTCGCCGCCGCCCGCCGCGCGCCGCGTGCATTGTTTTGACAAAAAACTAATTGAATTCTGGATGAGTGAACAAATTCGGTTTATGTGTTTGGTCAAGTGTCTAAACCACAATCCATTTTTGCGGGAAGGTTTTTGGTGCGAAGCTACATGACGGCTATATAAAATAGAAATGGTCGGTAGTATGGTCCTTGGCATGTGAAATTAGAAAAAAATCCTATAGTTGTTTTCAAATTTGCAATGAAATTAATAATGCAGTATTGAAATGAGGAGTTTTTTTCACAGTCCGTTGAATGGTTTACGGCTATGAGTTTTAAATTGCCAAAGTTCTGTTTATTTAGTTGATTGCATCAAAATATTGAAAAACATAATGGGTTTTTATTGTTGATTTTATTTATTAAAATATGGCAATATTTGGGTAGAATTAAAGAGTTATGCATTCACTCCACCTGTTAGTTAGTAATATCCTATACATTCATTCTAGAATAGTCCATACATTTTTACTTACATTGGCTTTTGTGGGAAACAAAATTCAGTTTGTAATCAAAAACCCATACTCTCGCGTCCATCCGTCGGTTTGTGTTTCTGTCCGTCTGTCCATTTGTTGCATCTGTAATTAGAGCTAGAGCCTAAACGTATTAACCAATTTGCTTTAACTTCGTTCAGAGAATTTTTATGTGATTCTTTCTAATTTAAATTTTTGTTTGTAGTCCAGTCAACGAAGAAAAAAATATGCCTTCACCTGGAAATAAATCCAACAGTTTTGAAACTTGGCGTATTAAAAGAGGCCTGATGATGAAGTGTATAAAAGTCTCCATGAATCCGAGGCGAGCTCTAGCGGCAGGAAGGTATAACATGTCGTTATTTTGGTTTTTCGTGTTCATCTCAGAAATTATTTGTTCTTTCAAAAATAAATTGGAACAAAAAAATAGCTTATAAAATTCTCTATAAACTTGATTATAACCAAATTTTTCATATCTTTTATAGTTATAAAGTTATTTGGTGCCTAAAATTGGTATTTTTTAAATTTCATAAAAACAGCTACATTTTATATTATAAATAGTTTAAAGCCGGTAGCAAATTCTGGAAGTGGGGATATAACCTAAATTCATATACTAACATGTATAATTAGGTAAACGCGTTATTATACCAAATTCAACTGTCTGGCAGGTTTTTTTTAGCCGGGGGTGGGGGTGTGGGCGTTCAAAAACGTCTGGTATTTTTAATCAGTGCACAATCCTTTATTTTTTATATACAGGGCGATTCGCATAAGGTGTGACAAAACACCAGAGCTCATCTTAAATTGGTATAGCTGCCATACAAGTAGGTATTTCGTTCTTTTCGTGTGAAATTTTGGAATTTTTGAGGTAGAATTTTTAAAATATTTAAAAATTTCATTAGAATTAAAATTTTTCAAATTATTAACTACAGGTAAATAAATATTCTGAAAAAATGTTAGCGCAATGTCTGATACGTGAGATGAAAGCACTACGTTGCGTTTTCGCAACGCTCGCCTAATCCAGTAGCATTTGACCCTAAAAAAATATTTCCTTTCGTAGTGTTTACAAATCAGATTTAACCGTTTTTTCTCAAAATATTGTGTGTTTATGTTTATAAAATATACCAATTTTTGAAGAAACAAAATTTTTGATTGCATTCTATCCAACAAAAGGATGAGTATTTTTTAGGTCAATTGTTTTTTCATTTTTTGGAAAGTTTTTGAAAAACTTGAAAATTTCGAATTTATAAAGCGTATAGGTAATTTCGGTTTAGATTATTTTTGAAAAAAAATTAAATTAAAAAATAATGGTTTTTTTTTTTTTTGTGTTTTTGGAAAAAAAGTAAGTTTTGTAGAACAATTTTTGTGTGCAGTTTTTTATTTTTATCTTTTTAAGAGTTGTTTTCAGAAACTTAAAACTTATACAAAAAATAAATAATTTTGGTCGTCATTTTTAGAAAAAAATAAAATTGAGGAAAATAAAGTTTTTGATTTTTTTTTGCACTTTTGAAAAAAAAAAGGTAAAATGATTGTTTTTTACAATTTTTGATTTTTATCTTCTTGAGAGTTAACTTCAAATTTATACGAGTAGGTACATACACACGTAATTTTAGTGTTCATTAAAAAAAAATAATTTTGAAATTTTTTTCTTGATTGTTTATTAATTCTTTGTAATTCAAATCCGCTACAAAAAATAAAACAACCACAATTTTACGGAAGAGTCTGGAAGACTCACAGTGGCATAATTTAATTATCACTTTTTAAAAATTTGTATGCATATATTTTTTGTAAGAAAGTGAATATTAAAATAGAGCTCAACGTTTTTTTTTTTTTTTTTAACTAATTTTATAATTTATTCAAAAGACAAATAAACATTAATACAAATTATAAGGCGCATTTACAAGGTGATATAATTGCCCCATTTGATTAAACTTCAAAAGTTTCAAAATAACGATCCCAAATTAGGTTGATTTCAAAGTCAGTAAATATTTCAGTTAATTAATTTTTTTTTCAATTTTAAAAAATACTTATTAATGGTTTTAGGTTAAAAACAAAAAAAATACGTGTTTTTTGGTTATATATTCCCATCGAGATACTGAAGCAAAGTATGCCTGTTTTTTTTTTTTTTTCTTTTTCGACATTATTTACATACTAGCTGACCGATAGACGTTGTCCTGTCCTAGCTATGTTGAATTCAAACTGAAATAATTAATTTAAAAAAATTATTTCAAGAATATATTATGTATTTATTATAATTGGACACACAAAAATGTTAGTTTTTATTTTGTGGTGCATAAATAAATAAATAATGTTGATGGACGGGAACAGGCGACATACAATTTTTCCAAATCCTGCCTGCTGCTTTGTGCATTTGAAATCATATTTATAGTATATTAAAACAGTACGAAACAAAAAAAGGATACACATATACAATTTTTTTGGGACCTTATAATTATGTATTAGGGAGAGGTGAAAAAACCCTTTTAATTAAGCTTTTCGTGTTTTTAGTATATAAAACATTACAGAGCTTTTAAAATAAATAATACAAAATAAGCATTAGCAGAGTCACTGTGGCGTATACGTCCATTTTTATCAGCATAATATTAGTTAGATAAAATTGGCGTGAGATATATTTTGAGTTGTAAGCCCCTCTTAAGACAAAATATTTAAGTCTTTATGTGAGTTTAGTTAGAATTTAATGTTTAAAACAAAATAAAATAGATTGCGAATTTTATCCCAGAATTTTACTTCCCTCGGCACAAATTTTTTTTTGTCTTTTGATAATTGTGGAGAGGTGTGTAGTGAAGTTAAGTTATTTAGTGTTAACATATAATCAGTGCCATCATTTAAAGTCAGCCTGATCTTTTCTCTTTGTCAAATTCGTCGCACAATTTGTTTGCAATTCCCAAGAATTCCTTATAGCTCTCATATGTTTTTTTTTTGTGTTGAGTGTGTTGATTCGTATTGTAGTATTTTTTTTTTTTTATTTTCAACGAGCTCTCATCTACTTCACTACAAAACGAAGCTAAATGTTTTTTTCTAAAAAGATGCCAGAAAATAATTGCATACCTAAAGTATTAATAACTTGTAAATACCATGCATATTTGTTTAAAAAAAAACAGCGCATTTTATTAGAAATAAATTAAATGCCTAATGGGCGCTCTCCCATATAAGCTAATGTAATTAGATTGGTGCAACAAAAAGTTGCTGGGGCGAGCAACTTAAGTTGCCTAATAAGCAATGGGCCTAAATCATATATTTTTATTTGGCCTTAACCTTCAACACTTTCTTTTACTTCCTATCCTCTAATTCATCATATCAGTAGTCATGAATAAATAGATACTTACTTTGTTTGCTATTTCTCAGTAAATTGATCTATTACAATTTATTAAAATGTTACACTTGTAACGCAATATGGTTTTTAACATTTTTTGTTGCCGTTTCTACCCACCAAATCTCCCTTAGTATTGCTCCTATCGTAAATAATGAACATTTCTTATATGAAATTTAATTTACTTTCATTTCGTTGTGTAGACTTTTCCGCAAAAACTTTTGGTTTCAAAATATCCACGAAAAACTACAAAAGGGGACTTTTAACCTACCCTAATGTCTAAAATTTGCATTGGCTTTGAGGTCATCCCTATACGACTTAAAACAATAATCCAGACTTCATGATTTTTTTTTCGCTGCCTTCGATTGTACCTAACATAACATATTTACTTAAAACATTGCATCTTAAAGTCGCCGTCATTTTTGAAATATAATACTTAATGATGTATGCATGTTAAATTTAGCCATCTCAATTGTTCATTTAACATCACCAGATCACCTTACCTAACCACTTAATTTTGATTGTTCTTGGCTTCACTACGTGGTGCCTCTGCTTCCGTTATATCAATGTAAGTAAATCAAGGAGTATTGTTTTGCATAATGCTTTTATATAAGGCCTAAAAGGATATCACTGCATGAACAAATTAATTAATTCACGTTGAATATTCGAGGAACAATTACATAGTTAACGGTAAACCTAAAGTGATATCAAATATTCCTATATATGATGACATAATGCCACAAACATATTTAGGTTCATTCACTGCATAAACACATGCAAATGCAAGGTGTTGAAATAGATGTGGATGGTGATGGTGAATGGATTCCGTAATGTTTGTCACATAGGAGGAGTGGGAAAATGAATGTATAGAGAAGGGATAAAATGAGAGCAGGCAAGTAACGTAAATATGGTCCATTCATATCTAAATAAGCTGCTTTAATTTGATATAATTTATTATTATTATTATTTAATTGTCATAGAAATTACACTGTGCTACAAAATGAAAAAAATGCACTAACTTTTAAAGTGACTTAAAGGAAGTTGTAGGTCTATTCGAGTACATCACGAACCTATACTTGAAAACTTTCCTATACCCTCAAAATCTCAAATTTTTGTAACTTAATCATGTTTCGTCCGATTTATAATTTATTAAAGATTTTAAAAAGAGAATTAATAGCCCTTTCCAATGATGTATATAAATATGTAATACGGATAAGAATATCTGTAGATTTCTTAAAGTTTATCTAAAACTAGCACTAATTTTTTTTACATTTTTTTAAGTTTGAAGACCATTTTTGGCAACAGTTTGCATTACTTATTTTTTTGTTGGTAGTCATGTTTTAAGTGCTTTTTATAATGAGTCAAAAAAGCTGTCGTTCTTAAAAATCGGTACACAATTGTTGAGGTTATGAGTTTTTCAAAACCACTTTGATCATACAATTTAGTACGAGGTATTTAGATTTCATTGTATGATGCTATGGGAAATAATTTCAAGACGCATTTTTCGAAATAGTAACAGAATCTCGAAAGACAAGGGTTCGAACGACAAAGTTTTTAAAGACAAAGGTTCGAAAAATAAAGTTTCGAAAAGACAAAGGTTTGAAAAAACAATGTTTCGAAAAGACAAAGTTTCGAAGAGACAAAGTCTCGAAAGACAAAGGTTCGAAAACCAAAATGTTCAAAATTTCAAATTTTTAAAAAAATGTATCTAAAAATGCTGCGACGATTTCTTTTTGTTTTAATTAGTATACCTACTCGTAAAATAGAGATGAGCACATTCAGATAAAAAAATATTTCGCTGGTACACTTACACAACTTACATAGCGATCTTGCGCTATAGGGCAATTTCATTTTTTCTCCGTTTAATGCAAGTCATAGGATGATGAACTTACAAAAAGGTCAGAAACTAATATCTTGACTAACAAAATGTCAGAACGACCGTTTGACTGTCGAGTGGGGGTATTTTTTTTTTTCTGAGGGGGTGGGGGTCTTTTTTAAGACGAAGTTTTAGGGTGAGGGGAAATTTTTTTTTGGTGATTGGGGGGGGGGGGGGGGTAGTTTTTCTTAAATATTTTTTATGATATTTTTAGTGGTCAACTAACTGACGGAGAAATTAACATTATTCTGAAAACAGCCCAGTTTAATTTAAGTAATAGTTTTGTTGCCGATGCAAGCGAATACTTAAAAAAAAAGTCCGACAATTATGTAGATAATAGCTTAAAAGGCAGCTGAAGTAATGTATAGTATTATATGTTCTCTTAAGGACTAAAAAAGATTGTAAAGAGAAATTAAATTTTTGGTTAATAGGTATTTTTATCAAGAAAGCTGTTGACATTGGCGCCTGCCCATTTTTCTGTGGCCCCCTCCATTTCCTTGAATTCATAAAATCGCTTAAAATGTTTTTTCTGCGTAAACATATTTTTTTTTATACATTAAGGCATTTTGCAGACTTAAAAAAAAATCCAGCTTAAAAATGAGTTTTCTTGAAATTTTTATTTTTTTTTTCGGCGGGATTTCGTGATTCGGGATTTTGTGTTACGCTCCCATTAGCGCAATATTTTTATCTGATTCATCTCTATTTCATACTTATTCAAAAGAAAATTAATCGTCCGCAGTATTCTAATATAATTTTTTTTTCAAAAATTTGAAATTTCGAACCTTTTGGTTTTTGAACATTTGTCTTTCGATACTTTGTCTTTCGAACCTTTGTCTTTCGTAACTTTGTCTTTCGCAACTTTGCCTTTTCGAAACTTTGTCTTTTCGAACTTTTGTCTTTTGAACCTTTATCCTTTGAACCTTTGCCTTTCGAGACTTTGTCTTTCGAAACTCTGACGGTTACCCGCATTTTTCCTATGATATTTTAAAGAATATTAGCTTAAAAGCCGGAAACCACATTTTTCACAATTTCATCTAGTGTTGTTTGGCCGCCATCTTGTTTTTAATGATTATTTTGATTTTCGTAAATAACTGTCGTATTTACTGTACTACAATCTTGTAGCAAATTTAATTTCGTACAAAATATTTTAAGTAACTTTTTTCGATAAAAGCTTTTTTTAAAAAGCTACAGTGCAATTTGTTGTTAAAAGTAGGGCTTGACTTTTTACATTCGTCTTTTTTTTTCAACAAAATGCGCTGTAGGTTTTAAACAAAAACATTTATCGAAAAAAGTTGCTTAAAGTATTTTGTAGTAAATTAAATTTGATACAAGTTTGTAGTAGAATTTTTTTTTCTAGGATCAAAAATACGCCAGTTACTTGCGAAAATCAAAATAATCATTAAAAACAAGATGTCGGCCAAACAACACTAGATAAAATTGTGAAAAATGTGGTTTTCGGCTTGATAGCTTGTTTGACTCATTATAAAAAGCACTTGAAATATACTTACCAACAAAAAAATAATTAATGCAAACTGTTGCCAAAAACGGTCTTCAAACTTTAAAAAAACGTAAAAACTGTGTGCTAATTTCAGATAACCTTTAAGAAATCTAAAGATATTATTGTCCGTATAACATACTTATATACATCGTTAGAAAGGGCTATTACTCTTCTTTTCAAAGTCATAAATAAATTATAAATCGGACAAAACATGTTAGAGTTACAAATCGTTTAGTGCGGGAGGTCACTCGAAAACGTTTTTTTAACAATAAATTGAGATTTTGAGTGTATAGGAAAGTTTTCAAGTAAAGGTTCGTGATGTACTCGAATTGAAATATTGGTACACTCGGGCGTATACGCACTTTAACTGTTTTTTTTTTTTTTTTTTGAAAAATTAACAAATTTTAGTTACAACTATGCACGTTAAGTTGGCTTATGTCGATTGAAATATTTTGTTAAGATATTTCGTGGTAGTATGAGAAAAAGCTATTTTGATGATTTTTTCTTTTTTCTATTAAATAAAAAGAGCCCACTGCAAATTTTCGAGTGTAGAAATTAACCAAAAAAAAAAAATAAATCATATATGAGACGAAAGTTGTAGTAAAACAAAAGATGGAAACAAACAATTATGTATTACAATTATAGCAATTTTTTTTTGAGAATTTACCCCTATAGATTATCGAAAAACATGCATTGCAGCAACAACTCGAGATTCATGACTTAAAATTTTCTTATGCGGGTAGTTGAGTATTTGGTTTTTCATATGGTATAGTGCAAATTGTAGCGTAAAAAAAAGAACAATTACATACATCAAAATTAACCAAACTCCAGGAAAAAAGATATGAGAATATTAATTACCTGTGCTCACTCTGGTCCTCATTGTTTTATTTTTATACAATTATTTATATACGGTCATTAGTAAAAATAAAAACTGTAAAAGTCAAAAAGTGTAAGCAAATGATTATTTATTCATAAATTGCATTAATTAATATTACTTGTAGGCATACGAGAAATTTTTTCACGAGGTTTTTTAAGTTCCAAGAAGGTTTTTCATCATGTAGCATTTGCGCAATTTTTTCATTCTAGATAACTTTTCAGGAATTCGTGATTTTGGGTTTTCAGGACCTTGGGTTTTCTGGATTCTGGATTTTCAGGATTTTGGGTTTTTAGGATGTCGGGTTTTCTGGATTTTTGGTTTTTTCAATTTTCGGGATTTGGACCCCCACGCCCTTAACTATTTTCCATTTTTTTCCATAAAATCCGACTTACACATACCTAATTAATTATTCTGCTTTTTTTTTTAAAGGAAGGAACGTTTTGTAATCTAGCGGGCATATTACTGACTTTCTTCAGAGCTAGTTTTACACAAAAACTAGTTGAATATATGTACATATGTACATATGTATGTATGTATGTACATAGGTTTTGAGTTTTAAGGCTCTCCCAAGCCAACGCGATTATTCGCCGCGACAAACGAAAACAATAACTACAACGTGTTGTTTTGTTTGACAACCACGTGTTGTTATTGTTGTTTTCGTTCGTTGTGCCGAATAATCGCGTTGGTTTGGGAGAGCCTTTAAGTTTTTCACAAATTTTTATTACTTTGACAGCTAAATCAAATATGTATTTTGACATCTATAAAAATGAATAATTGTTTTTGAAAATTTTAAAACTATCAAAACCTCTATAGAACTAGTTTTTTGGTAGAACTAGCCGTATGGCCGTAATAGTTTTAATTAAAATATCTATCTTAATTCAACATTTTATTTAAACTTAAATTTAAAAATTAATATAATATAATTAATTAAAGGCAGCCAATGAGTTCATGCGGAAGTCTATGAACAATGTTTACCTTTTAGTAATCGTTTTTGATGACCGGGCGAAGGAATTTCTTTCGAAATAAATATAATTTAACGGACTTATCTAAACCAAATAGACACAAAAATTATAAATTTATCATTTAAATAGTTCATATTTAATATCTACATATGTTTAATTATGAACAGTTTTGAGGGTCAAATTACAATAGAAAAAACTTGATGATTATCTTACATTTCCCACTATTATTTTCAAATTTCTATTTATTTAATCTTAAAAACTACAAGAGAATTAAACTATATAAGAAAAATTTTATATGTAAAACAGTTTTGCAATGTTGAAATTTTATTTTGGTACATTGTACTTATCATCGAGGTATGATAAAAACTGTGGTTGCATTAATGATTCAAGCGACCAAACATACCATCGAAAATAAGTTCCAGTGGACACAAAAATGGAAACTAAATTACAAATTCGGATAATTGTTTTAGTAATCATCGGTTATCCAACAGCCATTATACTTTAATTTACTCCATACATAATCGTTTGTGTAGATGTTCTTATATCACCTTTCACTGAGGATTTTATTTCACTTAAGTAACATGATACTTGAAGTATTTTTATATATTTTAAAACAAAAATATTTCACAAAAAAAAAAAAACATAGCTTTAAAGTTTTTTGCTAAAAAAGTCGGAAAAATTTCAATGAAAACATTCACTTTATAAAATCGATATAAATTTTTTGTTCTTACTGCTTTCAATTTCGTAGATAATTTTCACACATTTTTTAAATTAAGCATACAATGAACACAAAAATTAAAGGAGACAAAATTAACAAATATTTATGAAATTCATTAATTAAAAAAAAATATTATTATATACCAAGAATAAACTATATGAAAATATTTGCAGGTGGAGTTGATTTCTTATTTAATTTTCACGGAAATTTAAAAGGAACTACTATAAGCTAGCGATATAATGTACAATCTTTGGGAGAATTTTTGCGAATGAGAAACAAATTTTCTTCTTCTTCCTTGAGCTTAAAAGCTTTGCTTATGAGAGATTTAGTAGTAAAACGGGAGATTCTTAAGAGAGTATGGTGAATAAAATTCTAATTCAAATACTAGACAAAATAAACTTGTTTCAACAACATAAATGTTACCTTAGTCATTTTATATAACGGAACTTGTTGGTTTCGAAATAAGTGTGCCTTAAAAATAGTGTTGGGTTTGATTGTTACAAAAAAAAAAAAAATCAATTACGACATTTATGTAATTAATATTTTTCACATGCGATTGTGATTCTCATTTTTATAATTAAATTTTTGAAAATTTTTCTTATAATAATTAAATTTTTGAAAATTTTTCTTAAATTTTCCGTCAAGCTGGGTCCATCGTCATCAAATACGTTTTTGCCTTCTAAAGGGTGAAGAGAATTTGAGGCTCCTTTAGGGTTGGGGTACTAAATTAGCCCCTAGTTTCAGCATAAATAGATTTTTGAATTTCCGTTGTGCTGGAGCCATCTTGACGGCATTATGACGTCATCAAATTGTTTTTGCCATCTAAACGTTGAACGGAACTTGTGGCTCCTTGATTAGGGTACTAAATTAGCTCCAAGTTAGCACCTAATTCCTGCATAGTTAGATTTTTGAATTTCCGTTGTAGTGGACCCAGCTTGACGAATCTACCTACCAAATTTAAAATACCATGCAATTTTTTTAAAAACTTAGTTTTGAATAAAATAATTCCTTATATTGATTTTGAAAAACAAAATATTTTCTAAAATCTGTTTTCAAAATTAAGTTCGAAAAGAAATTTTAACATTCATTTTTTTTTTTTTTTTTTTGAAAAAAGTAGGTGCCTCGATTTTTTCAAGCATTCAATAAATATTGTCTTTTTATAGAGCAAATAAATGATTGCATTATAATTTCATGTAGAAAATAAATTTTCATCGTGCATGAAAATATTATCCACCCCCTTCTCTATGGTTTCTCCAAATAACCGTAAGCGACAAAAATGCAAATTTTATATTAAACTCAATTGTTTTCTGATCATTAAAAGCAAATGGACCTTTTCTCAGCTTCTGTACAAAAATTACTTATTTTTTTTATTATTCATTTATATTTATTTTCATAAAAAATAAACATTACTAATAACAAAACAAGAATAATTTTTTAATAAATACAAGGTACAAGGAGGTTTACAATTTTTATGTTTTTCTGGCAAAATTAGTTAAAATAGTTTAAAATAACAATATTATTATTCATTAAGTTTACAAAAAATATAATTACAAAAAAAAAGATATTTTGATAATTAAAATAATTAATTGTTGCTTACAGTGTGGTAGAAAGGGCTCGTTAATTTACATTCGAATACAAGTGCACAAAATTACTTTTAATAACGTGCCTGAACATCTATGCTTATAAAATTGTGAGAGGGATGATGTTATTATAAAGCTTAAACAATATTTTGAAATGTTTACGCAACAAGTTTTTTTTTATTTATGTAGTTAAGAATCCAAGCAATTTGTAAAATCTTCAACAAAAATGATTCAAAACATATTGACTTTTTTTAACAAATTTTATCCGCGCATTTATAAGAGAACTTAATTTAGTATTATAAGTTTATTCCATAAAAAAGAGAATTTATGTGTCTCTCTCTGGATAACATTATTGGCTTGCGCAAAAATCACATCTCTCTTTCTCTAGTAAGAAAATACAAATTTGAAACAACAACATTGAAGTAAATCCGACAGGTGACGTCATTGTTGTGGTAGACTTTTCTTATGACTCTTTTCGTTCATTAACTATTTGCCCACACATATAAATATCAACTTATCTGAATAAAAGGTTTATTTTTTTTGTGGCATATGGATACATATGTCCCAGGAGAATATTGTATTTGGATTAGAAACATAAAACACTAATGTGGGTATGTATGGCTCCCTTTTATGGCACAGTACTTCCTTTTGATAGATATTAATTTATTCATATTAAATAAATAAATTTGATGGCACAACACAGCTCATGAAGAACTAGGGCCTAGTGACTTACAACTCTCAACCATTCCTGTGTGCGTGTCTGCAGGAATGGAGGGGACCTACAGTTTATTGCCGAATCCGAACGGCTAACGAGCGGCACTTTTATGTGACAGGAGATACTCTTGGAGGATTTGTCAATTCCTCGCAAGAGGCAGTAGCCGTTTTTTTCTTTTAAATAAATAGGTGGCGAGGCTGGGGATCGAACCTTAGACCTCCGGCATGACAGTCCATCGCACTAACCATCACGCCACGGCTACGACAATTTATTTATCTACAATTAATTTATTCATATTAGTTTATAATATAAACATTTTTGGAACGATAAGTAAAACAAAAATAACTTTTTTCAACTTTCCCTGCGTTTAAGCGAAAGGGTCAATTTTTTTAATAAATTGACATGAAATTAAAAAAAAATCGTTTAAAAACGACAATGACAATCGTTTAATAACAATGTCATACTATTCTTTTTTTGGATCAGAAGTCCATTTTTTATTTATTTTTAATTAAAATTATTTGAGAGAATAGTTTTTGAAAAATTAATTTTTAAACTCAAGATTTTGAAAAAATATTGAAAAAATTGTGTTCACACTAAATCTGTTCAAAATTTAAATCTATATGTATTCTATATACACTTGTCAAAACAATTAAAGTTTTTTGAAGAGCTGTATCGCTGTGAAAAGTGGTTACATTGGAAACAAAAAAGCATTCTGGAGCTTGATGTTTTTTGTATTGAAAAATTTTAAAAAACTTATTATTTTAGGTACCGCTATTGCGCAATCATAAGAAGTAGCACGACCCAAAAACTTTAATTTATTTTTTTATTTTTTGAACATTGTCATTTTCGTTGAATATTTTTTTTGACCCAATTTAAAGTTTCATTTCGATAACTTGTTAGTTACAATACTGAAAAGATTTGAAAGAAAAAAATACACGTTTTTTCAAAAAAAAAAAAATAAAAATAAAAAAAAAATATTGTACTTACCTATAATTTTTTCAAAACTTTAAAATTTTAGTTGTAATTTTTTTTTTCTTGAAAAGATTTTTTGTTTCCCTCTAAAATCTTGTCAGTGTTGTAACTAATGCAAAACTGTGAAAAAAGTGGGCATAAATTGTTCTTTTCGTTTCCATTTTAATGACGATTTCACAATGTTTATGAACCATACAATTTGTTCCTTTAATTGGTTTGTACGAATTTGATCATTCGGTACGGGAAAACGGTTCAATAGATTGATTTGAAATTTTACATAAATATTGGTAGTCTATTGTCCTTAAAAATTTCTTACCAAATTAAGTCTTGCAGTCAATATTTGTAAGGCAGTGAAAGATTTACAAAAAGTCTTTAAAAAGTCGTTTTTTGACCTTTTCTGAATGTAACGGCAAAAAAAATAACCGTTATAAAATTTTGAAAAAATCTTGTAGACAATTAATTCCAGTTTTTAAAACTATTCTTAAATTTTTCGTGTCGTTATTGCTTGCGAAGATATTGGTAGTCAAAATCAAAAGTCTGTTTTTTCATTTAGAGCCAGATATTCGTCTCAAAAAAAATTATAGATAGATGAAAAAAAACGACCTTAAAGCTGAATAAACAAGTTATCGAAATAAAACATTTAATTGGGTCAAACAAAGTTTGTCAAAGAAAATGACAATGTTCAAAAACTAAAAATAAAATAAAAATTTTTGAGTCGTGCTGCTTCTTATGATTGCGCAATAACGGTACCTAAAAAAATGATTTTCTAAAATTTTCCAATACAAAAAACATCAAGTTTTAGAATGCTTTTTGTTTCATCTCAATGCGACCACTTTTCACAGAGATACAGCTCTTCAAAAAACACTAAAAAAAAAGAGATTTTTTTTGTTCCCTTAATTGTTTTGACAAGTTTGTGTTATATAATACATATATAAAAATTAATCCCTTTTTGTGTTCTTACGCTCAAAACTCGGCAAAACATCATCTGACTTGCATGGGGATTTTTTTGTTGGATTTGTATTGAATCAGATTAACGCACAATGGAGCCAAAAATTTAAAAATTCGAATGAAAATAAGAAAATTGGACAAACAAAGTCAGAAAATCGTGAAAGCATCTTAAACTTTCAAACTTTCTGAATTAGTTTTTTGTTGCACATAACTCGGTTGAACATCATCCAAATTTGATGAAGATTTTTTTGT
Source organism: Epistrophella euchroma (assembly GCA_947049315.1). Lineage (NCBI taxonomy): Eukaryota > Metazoa > Arthropoda > Insecta > Diptera > Syrphidae > Epistrophella > Epistrophella euchroma. Next base: position 65,508,356 of record OX346246.1, on the reverse strand, counting down.
TTGATTTGCATTGAACCAGATAAACACACTACGGAGAAAAAAATCTGGAAAATTAGGCGGGAAAAGTCGGAAAGTCGTGATAACAATTAAAGCTTGCTCGACTTTAGAAAGGAACATTAATATTTTAATCAATTATAGGTGGAACGAAGTTCGCCGGGTAAGTTGGTTTTCTTTAAGTTTTTAAGAAAAACGAAATCTACTTTACTACTTAATTAGTAGAAATACGAGTAGGATCCTTAGAGCAACAAATTGATTTTTGAAAAACTGTTCACTAAAGCAACTTAATTTGAAAATAAAATAAAACAAGAAATTTCTGGCTTTACAAAAATGTATAGCATATTGTTGTAATGGTTACCGTTTTTTTAAATAATTTTTTTGAATCAGTTTTTTTTTAGAAAATAGCCGTTCTCGTTATTTTCAATTTTCTTAAAAACTAAAAGACACTTGAGCATCTATGATTCAGTGTTTTACTATAACATAAAATTTTGAAAAAATTAGTTTGAATACAATTTTTTCATTATTTTTTTCAAAATTTAGAGTTTGAAAATTTAATTTTTAAAAACAATTCTTTCAAATAATTTGAATTAAAAACAATAAAAGAACAGGCGGCTTTAAAAAAAAGTAAAGCAAGTGACATTGCAAGTTTGTTGTTTTCAAACGATTCCTTTTTAGAAAATTGCCCCTCGCCTAAAAGGGGGGAAAAAGACCCCCTCCCATACGATTTTCTTGTCTCGACTCAACCTACTTTCCCCGATTCCTCCTTTTCATTTTGCCAAATATAACGGTTTCTGCTATATAATTTTGCCAGAATTTTTGAAAAATTGTATTCTTCTCAAAAAAGGTTTCACAGATTTTTCAAAAATAAAAATTGATTATATAAATAGGCATATGCTGTATGCCTTTTGACGAAAAAAATAAAAAAAACGAAATTAGTTATTAATGGCACCTTCCATCGAATAATTTTTTTTTTTTAATTTCGAACTTCTTGAATTCGAATCAACTGATTTCTGTGATTTTTTTTATGTAAAATGTTGAAATTTAAACAATACTTTACACCAAAATTTAAAAAAAATAGTTATTTCGATTTAAAAAAAAAGTTTTCATTTTTTGTAATCCAATTTTGTTTAATAGTCCAATCAACGAAGACCTAAGACCATTAAATAAATCCATTAATCCATGTCTGGGTTTTTAAAATTATCTGACAAAGCTCAGATGGAATCGAGCTCGTTTCAGCCAAATTATCGTAAACGTCAGAATTAAAAAAAATTTTTTTTTACTCAGCAACGAAACAAATTACGCCAAATTTCAGCATTGAACAATATCAACAATATTGCTACTGAAAGCTGACAAAGGTCCGATCGCTTTTATTCCCATGAAAAAATTTAAACAATTATAGTGTAATGTAAAATTTGCATTTTGTCGCTTACGATAATTTGGCCGAAAGTGGTCGGTATGTCTTAAGGACATAAACAAAACACCATATAAAAGGATATTTTATTAAAGAAATTTAAAATACGTATTTTTTTTTTTAATTGCAATTTCAATAGGGTAAATAAAGATTAGAGTCTAGAATCTAAAGTGTATAAGTTTTTTTCTGAACTAATAATTGGACCTGATGTATTTTTAAGTTAACTCAAAGCCTTGATATTCTCGGTGTTGAACCTCTGTTAACATACAAAAAAAAAAACTTTTAAATTCTTCATAATCATCAACTGTCTTATCCATTATAAAAGTTAGATATCTTTCATTTGATCTATCTTGAAAAGTCCTTCGAGAAGAAGAATACAAAAAACCCTAAAATAGTAACCTTATTTTATTGTGCGAACAGAAATTCAAATTTCCCACCACCACTCTCCGTGTTAAATCGAAGGAATATCCTTGTTTAAGTAATGCAAAAAAAAATGAAAACAACCAAAACTTTGAAAAGGATATTGTGATATGAAATTGAAAAGAACCTCATAGTTTTGAATGTAACAATTTGCCATTGTATTATCTCCGTCAGATGAATAAGATGCTAAAGAACGATGATGGCGATGACGACGTCAAAGGCTTTTCATATATAGTTAGGCACATTTTCACATTTCTTATGAAAAAAAAACCCTCCGCAAATCCTTTAAAAAAAAAGGTCTTTTTCATACAAAGGATATTTTTTGTATTTGTCCTGTGTGGTGTAGGTGGTGCAAAAAAAAAAGTCAACACACAATCCCTTGCGACGAAATACTAGGACAGCGTGATACATTTTACATTTACAACCATCAGTTAACTAAAGGACAAACGAGATAGAAAATCTTTTTTGAGGTTATCACACAAAAAATATCGTTTCTTAATATTTGATGGGTGTATTTCTCATATGAGTTTTGAAGTGAAACTTACACTCCAAGTCACTTGATTATAAACTATTATACCTATCATACTTTTTATAATTATACACAAGTAGTAGATATTTATGAAAATACATAATGCATAAAAAAAATTTCGATTTTGGATTTATTGACATTCCCTACCTTACACATAAAACCGTTATTTATGCTTTTATTTTCCTTTTGTTAACTTCTTACGAACCTTTGATTTGTCAACCCGTGCGAAGCCGGGCGGGCTAGCTAGTGTAGAGAAAAAATTGAATTCGCTTCGATGGTAAGCACATCCATAGAGATCGGCTCAACCGAATTGGATAATATTGCGATCATAATAGCGCATAATTCGAGCGTTCGAACAGTGTCTTAAAAGTGGTTTATTAAAATCCACTCACTGCCACGCCTACATGCCTACATTATCTGACTAATACCTTATCTCAATAGGTTTATAAAAACTCCTTCAAATTTCATGATTAGTAATATCATCATATTACGTATGTAAACCTTGAATTATTATTTGTGCACGAAATAAATATTTTCCCTGGGTCACCATTGTTTGGCAAAATTCATTTGGCATTTCTTGTTTCGCCTTAGTCGTTAAATATTTTGTTTAATTCGCAATTCTTAATTGGCAATTTACATTTTCTTTTTTATTCATTACGTTTTTCAATCATTCTGCAATTAACATTCGGCGGTTTTATATTTCGCTTTTTGTTAAAAATATTTTCAATCATTTCGCAAAATTCATTTGGCAAATTATTCTTTAGTTTTTCTTTGTTTAATTGTTTATTATTTGGCCAAGTGTTTTTTCGCAAAATATTGTTTCGCCGTTTCATTATTTTGCGAAATAACGTTTCGCAGTTTAATCATTTCGATAAATATCGCAAACCGTTTTATTATTTCGCTAATAGATCATTTCGCCGTTAAGTTGTTTTGATCGTTTGACCAATCATTACCATCGTCTCTTTTCAAGATTAACAGTTTTTTTCTGAACCGCTGCTTAGTCGTGCTTGCGTTGGTAATATTTTTTTAATTGTTTTGCAATTTTTGCCGTAATCACTTTCGCGATTTAAGATTTCAGTTTGTTTGCTTAGTCCCCTTTCACACGTAGATACTAGTTGCTGGTGATTTTTTTGACGTTTTCTTTAAATCTCCTTAACAATCTCTTGTACTTTTCACACGCAAGCAACAAAAACCCGGAGATTTTCTTTATTTTCCTTTTAAACTACCTTGGTGGAACGCACACAAATCACTCAGAAAAAAAAGTTGTAATGCCAACAATTTTATACTTTGGCTCAACAATTTTCGTTGGTTAAAATGAACCCAAATATCTAAATTCTTGAATCAAGAATGCATTGTTGACAACGCTGTAAGAATAAAAATTTGTAAATTAAAAATAAAATTGTTAAACCCTTAACAACTAAAGTTCTTGCCTCAAAAATTAGTTTTTAAAATAAATTAAAAATTAAGTTTTTGTCCCAACAATTAAAAATTGTCAGATAATTGAGAGCTTTTATTGTTACCCCAAATATTTAATTGTTGAGAAAATTTAAAATTAATTTGTTGCGCCAACAATAACAATTCTTAAAAGTTTGTTGCGATAAAAATGTATTTTCAATAAAATGTAAACATATACATACATACGTATCTACAAAAAAATCAAGACTGAATTCACTCTTTCATGAAATCTTGACTTTTTTGTAAGTATATTTTAACATTTCTTTGAAAACACATTTATTGCAAAAACTTTTCTAAACAAACATTTGTTTCTGGAAGCAACTGGCTGATTGATTCAGGCTTCAGGGGAGCGGCCTCCTTTGTTTCCAATTGCTAAGAGGAGGGTTTTGTCACTTGGGCAGCATGAAAAGTGTTCACTAAAAAAGAAGTTTTTAAAGATAAAATGAATTTTAGTATACTCATTTACTTAACTCTGAATTAAAAACTGATTAAAACTGAAAAGAGAACACTTGTAAAACTTATACGTACTTCTAATTTGCACTCTCCAGTGAAACTACTTGAATCGGCGTCGTCGCGTCGGCGGCCACAAAATGAATGGTGCGTTTTTTTTTTATTAAATTTACAGTTCCTACAGTTCAACAACAAGTTTTTGTTTTGCGAAGAACAAATTGTTGATAGTTTGACAATTTTTGTTTTAATATCAAGAATTAGTTCTTGAACAGAAGTAATAAATTTAAATACTTAAAGCAACAATTTTCATTGTTGTGCCAAGAAAAATAATTCTTGAAAATAATTTTTACCGCAAGAACTGATTCTTCGACTAACAATTTCATTGTTGATAGGAAATAATACAAATACAAATTGTTTCCACAACAAATTTATACTTGGGAGAACAATTTTGCATTTTTAATTGCTTTTAACAAACAGAAAATTGTTGTGCCAAGAACCTTGGTTCTTGAACATTCAAAAAATAATTCTTGTAGTAACAACTAGTTCTTAAGGCAACAATTTTAAACTTACAACTTTTTAAAAACGCTAAGTTCTTGTTTTAACAACTTTTTTTTTTCTGAGTGAACGTAGTGTGAAGAGAAACGTCAAAAAAATCTCCTGAATTTGTTGACCGGGGAGATTTCATTTTCCCCTCTTTCTTCCTGCCCTTCTCGCCTATGAACTAATTGTTGCCGGCAACTCAGTTGCCCTGTGTAAAAGGGGACTTAGTTTAGGTAAGTACATAACCACATTTTACTCCAAGAAAAAAGGGGTTTAAGCAATTAAGCAATTGGGCCGTTATTTTCGTATGTGCATTATATTTTTTATATTCTCTATTCAGTGTTTTTTTATTTGGCAATTTGATGTTCAGATTTTTTTTATTTGGCCAAAACATTGCCAAACAATCGAGTGCCAAATAAAAAAAACCTGAACATCAAATTGCCAAATAAAAAAAAGCGAAATAACAAAATGCTGAATGAAAAATAGCAAAATAATAAAATGCCAAATAAGAAAAAGCCAAATAACAAAATGCCAAATAAAAAATTTCTAAACCTAAATATGCCAATCAAACAAAATATTAAGTGAAAATTGCGAAATGATGGTTTGTCATATCATATAAAAAACCAAATGTAATTTGCAAAACGAAAATTGCGAAATAACAAAATGCAAAGCAAGTGAAAAAGAAAATGAATAAAATAAAGAAACTCCACGTTCGATGATCTGAAGATGAAACAAATTAAAAATTAATCAATCGATGCAGGGTGTATGTCACAGGAAGAATTATGTAAAGAAATTAGCATTTTAAAAAACTTATGGTATACGTAGGTAGGTGATGGGAAATTTGCTGAAAACACTTGTGTAAAAAACTCGTAAAACATACACATTAGTTGCGAAGGTCGAAAAAGAGGAATCCCTTTTCATGAAGATCATGATGCTTGTTTCTGATGTTCTCCCCCTCTGCACTTACTTGTAAGTTTTGTGAGAATTGAAGTTACCTATCTAGGACGACTGCAGTTATCAGAACTCACGAGCTATTCACTCGAAGTTGACTTCGACGATGAATGATGATGTCAAACATAGAGGAAAGGACCTAGTTGCAAAAGAATGCTGCTGTTGGTTGAATGTTATATAGATAGTGTAGTGTCAAATGTGCGCTTCTGATTCGCATTTTAATTTGCTTGTGTTTGAGGTGCAACCGCAATATTGCACAAGCACAACGCATTTCTAATTCCAATGTCAATGAAGATAATGATAATGAAAGAGGAAACATTTTTGAATAGGTCAAAGCGATGTGATGGGGGTTTCCTTTTTTTTTTGTTTTGCTTTTCTATTATTTTTTTTTCCAATATCCTTCATTGGGATTCTGTTGCTTTCTTTTTCCTTATCTCCTCTGACGTCCTATACATATTCTAAGACATTTCTAAGAACATATTATTGGTGTGGTGATTCCTTTTGATGTCAATGATCGGTTGGGACTTAAGGTCTGAGCGATTATTGAGTTCGAACTGAATGACATTGAATGAAAAAGCTCCTACATTATATGAATGAAATAAAAAAGGGATAAATACAGAAAGCAAAAAAAAAATAACAGGAATAAAAAAAAGTTGGGACATTGATAGAAGGATACACATAGTATGGGTGGAATAAAATTGCTTGTGTGAGCAACTTTATGGCTTCTAAATGGATTAAGGAAATAAGATGTTTGATTGAATTGTACGGATGGATATTTTTTATGAGATAGATTTTTTTTGGAGACATTTTTCTCATTGCTCAGCAAAATAAATTAATATAGAAGAAAATACTTGGTAGATGTATGTGTCTATATAAATGTAGAATTATAAACGGTTAAAAGAAGAATTGAGATCTATACATTCGGAAAAGGGGCTTTTAAAATTCGGTGACAAACCAATTAATTTCGGTCATGTTTTAGAAATGTTAACAATTGATAGATTACAATATTTATATTTTTTTAAGAAATATTTTTTAGGTTCTATAGATAAAATAAAAAATAAATAAATTTTCATTCTTTTTTCTTGTTGTTGTTTTCTCATAAATACCTAGATAGATATATTAAATGTCAGTTCTCCATGGAAATTTATTGTGACAATAATGCAGGCAGATTAGACCAACGACGAAAAAGTGAAAAAGAAGAAATTATGTTAAATTTTCAGCTGAAAATCAAACTTAATTAACGTTCTTCCGCCATTGCCATCCATATATAGTTAACCGACAGAATATCAATGTGTTATCTTAAGCTTTAAGTACATTGTAAACTGAACCAAACGTAACTTTACTAAATTTCTACATATCTACTCTACACATACATTAGATAGGTAAATAGGGCAAGTTTTGAAATCGTAAAAAAATCTAACTCGAGATTTCATAATCAAAATTTTGAGATGACAGAGAACCAGAGACAAAAGTAAAAGTGGATCCTGTAACTTCATCTGTCTGCTGGTAGCACAATTTATTTCGAGACCCGCTCCAACGCTTTACAGTATAATTTATTTTTAGTATAAATTCATGACTTTATTAATAATTCAGATGGCATTCTTAATTTGTAGATGTAAACAATTTAAGTACTTACTTGTTTTAGCAATTTAAAAACGTATTTCATCCCCAATTTATTAAATTAATAAATATATACATGCATACACAATACATTTATTATTATTATTAGTCATTATGTATAAATGCTTTAATAATAAACAATCTTTAAGATTTCAATTGTAACCAGAAGAGAAAGTGCATGCGATCCAGTCTTGTATTTTATTTCATAAGACAATTAATTTTGGCTAAACTCAACGATATTTTTTCATCTATCAACTTTAAAACACAATTCTTGAATAATGTTACTCAAAGATTTAATTAATTGATATATACTAAAGGCCGTTAAAAGCTATATTGAATCAATAATTCAACAAGTCCAATAAAATAGTGCTAAGTCTTCTACTTGGCTGATTTATTTCAGTAGTATATAGAATTTGTATTATTAAAAAAAAAAAAATCTTCGTATATAAACATTGCCAGGCCACGGGCACAAAAAACTTCTAGCTTTAATGATTAGGAATTCTAATCTGGTTAGATATAGTTCACACTAGGTATTCACCATGAAATCTATGTAAGATGAACTGAACTTAATGGAAATTGCGTATTGACAAGGCCCTCACTAGTCAACTGATGAGTCCAAGTGAGATCGCCGGGACGAAACGCCAAAAATTTTCATGGACTAAAGGCCGTTAAAAGCTATATTGATTATATAAATTATTCGTTAAGTCAATGAACTTTCTCATAATTCATAGATTTACATTATTTTTTTATAAATTAAACAGAATGAAAACTAAAGTAGCTTTAAGTAGGTACATATTAATCATTAGAACATATTCGCAATAATGTTAACATCATATTTTTAAGATTTAAGATTGAATCGAGACAAGGAAAAAATATTTTCAGAGCGGGGGTATATTTCCACCCGCTTAGTTGGGAGGGGAAATTTTAAAATAGAAATAAAAAACAACGGCAATGCTAAAAATGTCATGTTATATTTTTTTTTAAATCCAGAAGTCCGTTGTTTTATTATGTTTTTAATTCAAATGATTTAAGAGAACAGTTTTTGAAAAATAAAAATTTAAATCTCAATATTTTGATAAAATAATGAAAAAAATTGTGCTCAAACTAATTCTGTTGAGTAATATTTTTGTTTTTAATGATGGTAATATAAATATCTACTCAAACATTGAATGCTCAAGTGTTTTTAGTTTTTGAGAAAACTAAAAAAAATTACTTCAAAACAGAAAAATACTTTTTTATAAAGCCAGAAATCTCTTCTTTTATTTTATTTTTACATTAATTATGTAGTTGTTTAACGGCTATATTAATGACTTTCTTCAAAGCTGGTTTTGCTGAAAAATTAGTTCCATAGGGGTTTCGAGTTTTAAGTTTTTCAAAAACAATTATTGATTTGATTAAGATGTCAAAATATGTATGAATATTTTGATTTAGATGTCAAAGTAATGAAAATTCGTGAAAAACTTAAAACTTGAAACCCCTATAGAACTAGTTTTTCAGTAAGTGAAAGTGTTTCGAAAATTAGTTTTAAAACTTAACATTTTTGAGAAAAAAAAAAATAAAAAATTGTGTTCAGACGTATATTTTTTTTTTTAATTGTACGTTATCTTCGATAGAAACATATATAAAATTTCTGAAATGAAATTGTGTTTGTACGCGCATCGATCAGCTAAACATCGTCCAAAATGGATGGTTTCTTTTTTTGGATTTGAATTGAACCAGATAAACACACTACGGAGATAAAAATTGGAAAATTAAACAGGAAAAGTAGTGATAACAATAAATTGCATACTTTTCGAATTGTTTTTATTTTTTGTTCAGTCTTTCTACATTCGCGATTGATACGATTTGGTAGTGCATCGATACAGAAGCTTATTGCGAGAGTCTATTCAAAATCGAAAAGTCAAATAGACTTAATTTATACAGTTAAAATCTAATCGTATATATTTTTCTATTTAATTATTTCAAATTTGTATTAATTGTTTTATTCCGAATAAGGCCAATAGTTCCCAAATTATTGCAATATTTTTTTTTTTTCAATTTTAACACGACGAAAATGTTTTGAATTGAATATTTATTTTTTTTTTATTCAATTAACATGGGCATATTTTTGTTGGATTCGTATTAAAACAGGCAAATACACTACGGAGTCGAAAGTCGGAAAATTTGCCTGGAAAAGCCGGTAAATCGTGAAACTAATACTTTCTGGGTTTTTGTTTTTACGTGCATAATTCGGTTGATGTTCAGCCGAATTTGCAAAGGAAGGGTCATGTATAATTTTATTAATATTTTTAAAAAAGTATAACTTATTTGTTTCTATTAGTGTAGAATGTCCGGAAGTTCTTCATATAGTTCCATAAAGGTATGAAAGAAATGTTTAAAATATAGAAATTATGCAAAAAATTTGATCTCTTCGATGATTAAAGGACAACAAAATATGTGTGCAGAAGGAAGTAAAATTTTAGTTGGATAAAATTCGCAAACAATTTATTTCAATTTTTTGACAACAAACTCTGACTTAACCTACATTAAAACTTATTTTGGCTAAAGAGTAATTTGCTATTCAAAATATATTTCAGACAGAGTATATAGAATGAACTTTAAGGCTGTGGTGCACAGATTTTTAAATCTAACTAAAAAAAAGTACGTATACGCCACAGTGACTCCGCTTATGCTTATTTTGTATTATTTATTTTAAAGGTTCTGTAATGTTTTACATGCCAATATTAATAAAGATGATTTTTTCGCCTCCCTGACTTCTCATATCCACACATAAGTTAAAAAGTCCCAAGAAAAAAATATTCAAATATAAAAATTTATTATCAGTGTGTAACACGTTTGGATAGATTTTTTTTATAGGTCATAGCATTTGGTTATTTCTTCTTCACGTGATGGTAAATCTTCTAGAATTAGATAAACATTTTTGTATTACCTATTCCAGTTCAAATTGAATATTCAAAGCTAAAACAGGACAACGTCTGTTGGGTCACCTAATTACGTCATATTTTTGTGTATAGAATTCAATAATTTTATAAACTTTTAAAACTAGATGTCAGAATTTATTCTAAAATTTCCTCTTCCGCTAAAGCCTAGTACCAAAAAATATAAAGTTATAAAGTTTTTATGGGCTTTTCAATAATTCTCTCAGCGCTTTTTAAAAGAGATACCACACACATTGAAACAGTCTGCTTTTTTGTCTTTGAAAAGCCCATAAAAAAAGCAAAAGCTCTGGGAGCAGGTCGAAATATTAGAACCCGCCATTTAAAAAATGTGCAGTAAAAAATTTGTATGAGATGCGCCTTCTTGGTAACTTTATATTCTTTGCTAGTACGAAGATCGGAAAAAGAAAAATTTTATCTCTACAAAAACGTTGGAAAATTCGCGCTTACTTTTTATTTTTACTCTTATTTTTTTAAATTATCGATAAATAAAGCATTACGCAAACCTAAGCGATGGCGGTGGCGATCGCGACAACAATGTGGATGCCGCACATATAAATCAATAGGAAGGCTCACATCTACGCGATATGTGGATTGCGATTAGCTTCCACTGCTGAGTTCAACCAAGCGACTTTTACTGAACGCAGAAGGCACCATTTGATTGAATTTTTTTGTGAAAATATTAACAAAATTCAAATGAACACTAATTTAGAACATTATACAGCAGATTAATAAAATTAAAAAAATCCAAATTTTATACAATTTTTTGCACAAAGAATACAAAATATAAAAATTATACAATTTACGGATAAAATTGCTGTCGGGGTCGATTTATTGAGCTACTGATTTTTTCTCACTTTTTGTATGGTCTTTTGACAACTTTCCCGTCACAAAATGTATCGCAATATCGTGTTGATGTGAGCAGATTTTTGATCGCACCTTGATCGCGCGATAAAGGCTATCGTGATCGCCACCGCCATCGCTTAGGTTTGCGCATAGCTTAATAGTTGATCGTGTTTATCGTGCAAAATTATTGACCTGTCAAAATTTTTCCCGCAAAATAATGCTTCGAACATTATTTTTCCTAGCAAAATTTAGTGGAGATTTCACCCTACAGCGGGTACAAACGTCACAATTTTGCGCGTGAACTGCGTACTGCCTTGAAAAAAACTGAAGACAAAATTTGTATTGGGAAAAATTTTGTATAAAAAAAAATAATTTTCCTGATCTGCGTAATAGGCTTTAACGGTGGGAAAAAGACCCCCCTCCCAGATGTTTTTTTTTTTTTCTTGTCTCAACTCAACCTGCACACTCTAGCTTTTTGCAAACCTTAAGCGGACCCTATACGCTCAATATTATTGTGAAATATTTGATATTGCACAAAAGTATTGTCCGTCTATGGATAATATTGCACGGTTGTGCAATATATTGTAGAAAATCAAAACCCTTTTGATATAAAATATTGTATCGTTTGTGGGTACAATTGCACAATATTTGTTCATTTAATTTTCAAGTCTCGAAGAGTAAACACCTCCGCAAGTGATTTTAATAAGTGAGACTGTCAAAAAACAAAAGAGGATGAGAGAAAATTTATTTTTGAATCAGCTGTCAACTAAATTATTAAATAAAATATTGAACTGTCTGGGGTGCCTAGCCAATAATATTATGCAGTATTTTGCACAATAATATTGAGCGTCTAGGGACTGCTTTAGGTTACGCACCCTGTATAATTCCTTCTTACCAAAAGAAAATATAAAAATTAAACTAATAAGCTTTAGTAAAGGAATTAAAGATTGGGTTCATGTACATACTTTTAAAGAGTACCTATACCTATTATTTTATTATTCATATCATCAATACTTTTTTCTTCGTAAAATATATAGTAATAGTATTGAACATCGTAGGGTTAACAATAACAAATATACGAGATCATTTCGTATTGATTTCACGACATATTTTTTAGAGTGAGCATGAGCATAATAAAATACTCCAGCTAAATTATTCCCCAGTTCTTTTATTACACGGGTCCAATGAAATCATAAGGCATTTTTTTATCGCAAGATGGATTTTAATAATGAATGTGGTCGATTCAGCTCTTCAAAAAGTTTTTCATAAAAACGAAGGGCCACAGAAAGAAAACAACTTTTTAATATTAACACTAATAATGAAGTTGAGTGGGGTGCTTTAGCTTTATATGTACAGATATTTAATTGGAGGACTTCTTAATAACAGTTATTCCATTGTACGCAGGTATACCTATGTACTTAACTTATTTGAAATTCATATCTAATTACTTATTCAAAAAGCTATCAAAATCATTGCGCCTCTTTCTGACACAATTAAAAAAGAGTTAAAGGCGGTCCATATTTGCGACACTTACTCTAAGTGTTTTGCATAGGATTTAATTAAAATATAACAGCAATTGAAAAATATTTTAAATCGATAGCAAATTTGAATGCCATTAAAAAAAGTAAATTTTTGGTTAAGAACTGCAGAGAGTTGGAGAAATCGTTTGAGGTAGGTGTACTTACTTGGCTAGGTATTTATTTATTAATAAAAAAAAAAAATTGATGGCACAAACAGCTCATGAAGAACTAGGGCCTAGTGACTTACAACTTAACTATTTCTGTGTGCGTGTCTGCAGGAATGGAGGGGCCTACAGTTTACTGCCGAATCCGAACGGCTAATGTGAGCGGAACTTTTCTAAGACAAGAGATACTCTTGGAGGTTTTGTCAGTTCCTCGCAAGAGGTAATAGCCGTTCTATTTTTAAAAATTATTAGGTGGCGAGGCTGGGGATCGAACCTACTAGACCTCCGGCATGACAGTCCATCGCACGTTTTTTTTTTTTTTTTTGAAATTCCTTTTTTTTTTTTTATTCAACTTATAACTATATTAAAGCTAGACAAAAATTCATAAAAGCTGGTCTACTTATCAATAACTTACAACTAACTTACTGACCCCATGCGTGCGCTCTAAGTTAAACTATGATTACTTAATACTAATGCCTTTCGGCCTAAAAATTAAATTAATACTAAAGTTCTTGACGGTTTTATTTTTCACCGAGAAGAATTTCAATAAACTCGGTTTCATTATCAATTTTTTTTTTATTTTATTTAAAACTTACAAACTAAATAAAACTAAACTAAACTAAACGTATTTAAGACTACTTAAAACTAAGTACTTAAAGCTAATTAAAACTACTTAAAACTAGAACAGCCACAGAAAGCATTTTTTGTTGGTTTTATGATTTTTTTGTTTTAATTTTGGTGTTGGTGTTGGGTTGGTGTTGGTGTAGTGTTGGTGTTTTTTTTTTTTGTTTGGTGCCACCCTGACTGTCTCTGCTTACAACTAATATACCTAAGTCTATGTAAGTCGGCCAAGACATGCAAAAATGTGCCAACTTTATGTATAAATAGAGCTTTTAATTTTTAAGCCACCAAAACTGGTTCTCCTGCCTTACCCTATCTCTTCGGTCCCGATCGGACACAGTCCTATTGAACCGAAGGCGTTCGGCGCGCGCCGCGCCGTCGTGTGCGATAACGTATCAGTTGTAAAGGAGGCGCCTGTCTTCAGTTCTACGGCCGACGTGGTAGGTTAGCGGAACTGTCAATCTATCCTGTATCAGCCCTCGACTGTCTAAATAGAAAAATGCCTCGGGCGGAATGAAGCCGCTTAAACGTACACTCTCGTAGTATTCGTCGTTGGGGTGATAGGCCCCAAAAATAAGGCTGTTTGTCGAGGACATCGCTCTTGCAATGTGACCCCGAATCAGCTTTAACAATAAATTATCTGTTCTGTTTATGTTGGCCCCGTTGTATAGAACCAGGTTCGAATAATAATGTTTGTACTCCGACTCTGGTGTTCTGTGTAATCCAAGGCAGCGTCTAAGGCACTGCCTCTCAAACACTCGAATCTTTTCCATTGGAGATGGGGAAACGTTGAACCAAACCGGGCACCCATGCAATCATCGGCCAGATGAGGGCCATCTAGCAAATCACCTTCACCCTGGTGTCAAGCCGGCTGCTATAAAACAATTGTTTCGTCAGGGCCATACAACACAATGGACCGTCACCCTAGAAACATTTTTGCCTAGAAACTTAAAATGTACAAAAACTTTTAAGAAACTTACAAGAAGTCAGACATTAAATTGGACTTTGCAAATAAAAAAGGAAAAATAGTATACTTAATTACCTTCGTATTTTTGTAAAAAAAAAAAAATAATACCAAAGCCAAAAAAAAAAACAAAAATCAGTTTGGCAAAGTTACAGCCACTTAAAGAAACAAGACCAAAAATCATAAAAATCGTTATAATTCGAAAAGGATGCGAAAACGAGAAAATTACATCTTCAGTTTTTCGACTTCAAATGACCTTAGGAACTTATGGTTTTCGTCTGCATCGCCGACCGCGGGACAACTTGTAGATTGACATGACATATATTTAGTCAACGTTCGTATCGTAAAATTGCAAGAAATAATTCCATGACGTACCATATTTTACAAAAAAAAAAAAAAAATTGGCATCAATGTCAAGTGGTGAGGTCGAGGTGACTGCTGAGATCGATTCAAATTGATTCGAAAGCTCAAGTAAAGCTTTCAACACAAAAGTTTGGATCGTATTTTTATTCATTATTTCATTTATCGCCAATATTTGTAATCTCACAGAAAAGCTTTTTATTTTTAAATTGATAACAAAAAAACAATACAACAAGTCAATTGCCTTCAGTATTCATCAGTTGCGCCGGCTTTGTCATCGTTAGGTTCCTATGTGCTTGTGATTGTCTAGATAATTTATTTTGTCAAAAACTAAAAAATGGAAAAATCAAAAAGTGAGTCAAACAAATTATGTGCTTAAGATTATTATGTACTTCATATTTTAAAGCGATTTTCTATTTGTAATAGAGTAGGAAAAGTTCATATTGAATGCACAATGTAATGTGTATAGATTTGCATACTTAGTAATATAAAAATACAGTGTGACTGACAAACTTGTTAACAAAATTAAAAAAAAAAAATAATAAAGGTAAATAAGAGAATAAATTAGCTTAATAGAATGAAATGATCATATTTGATTTTTGTTTTTATTTTCTATTATTGGCATACTATACTGCCGTCACAAGCAAAAAGCGCGTGTCTCCATTTTTGTAGTTTTGAGATAAATGCATTTTACTATTTTTTGGTTTTCGCACCTTCAAATTATTATTTTTTTTTGATTATAAATAAAATGGTTTGTTAATAAAAAAAATTCGCCTTTTTTGCTTATTAAAAAAAATCTACTACTACTACTAAACTGAAAAAACTCCTCTGTAAAAAAGTTCTTGCCCGTCCGTAAATTTCCAATTGCATCTGACGCAGACCCAACGTCCTATTGAGTGCACACCTGAGTGCGCTGCGCACTGAATTACTGTGGAACATGGCTGCTGCTGCTATTCAACTTCAACCCCCATTAAAAATTGATGTGCATTCAGAGTTACCGTGTCCGTTTGGTACAAGGGCGGATCCAGACTTTGAGTTAGGGGGGGAGGGGGGGGGGGGGTCACACTTCAAAATACAATCGCGCTAAAAATTTAATAATTCACCTACCGCCTTTTGCAATTTTGCTTGCCTCTTTATTTTATAACTTTACAACCGATTATTGTACTGCAATAATTCTGACGTTTTTTTTAAAGGAAATTGAATGCTCTTTTAAAATATTCATTACTTCTTATCTAATTGGATCGTTTATTCCACAGTTTTTTGGATTCCCTGTGGAAAAAATCAGCTATAATATACAGTTTAAATATTGAATTTTGTTGTATATGTTCACATACATATGTTAATAAATTTTTTAAGAAAAAAATTATTTGACGCAAGGAAAATGAAAAAAAAATAAACAATTAAATAAGCAGATTTGTATCGTTATTTTCGGTTCTTATAGGTTCTTTTTTTTCATAAAAATTGACTTGATAAGTATTTGTGTTGTGGTTTTAGAAATATTATCATCTCATACAATGCATATATAGCTGATATTTTCAACAGAGAATCCCAAAAACTGTGGAATAAACCATCCACTTTAACCTTCAATAAATTCGGAAGGAGGGCACTAATTAAATAAGTGGTGAAGGACATTTTTAAAGAACATTTTCCTTTAATCAATCATTTCCGTCCGATAATCGGTTGTCAATTAATAAATTAAAAGAAGCAGACAAAAGAAAGCTTCCCATACAATTTGTATGGAAAAAAGAAATTAGCGATGAGCGACCTCTAAATATTAATCTAAACGGCTGAAATTTTACCAGGCTTATTATTGCACTAAACTTTAACTAAAAAGCTAGTAGCATTCAAAATCGAAGACAATTTAATTTGTTTGAATCAGTCTAATATACAGTATACACTCGTGTACTTGAAAGCACGGTAAATGTAATTTGTACTGTCAGCTATTGTTCTTCTATAAGGTTCTGTGGTTTTGCTAGACTTTTCCTACTGAATAGAAAAATTTCGTTCACAACTTACTAAACAAAAATTAATTTTCTCGTGAAAAATTGGATTACAATATTTGCATATGATATGTAATGTTTTTTTTTTAAAGAAAATTACCAATTAAAAATCTTCGAAAAACTTATCAGTTGAGCAATCAAGTGAAGGCTGTTTGATCAAAATATATGCGACAAACGAAAAATTTCAACAATCAGCACTTTTGCTGTTTTTTTGGCCTAGAAAAAAAACCGTTAATTAATTTTTTTTACAAACTCTAATTGGTAGATTAGGTGTAATAAATAAAATTAACTTGAAATTAATATCTTTGTGTGTTCTCAAGATATTCAATATTTTTTAACAATTTTAAATGTTTTTTTTTTTTAATTACAAAAAAAACTGTGGGTTGATTTTTCACTACGTCATTATGCATATAATGAAACCAGGCCGAAGTCAATATCTAGAGATATTCGAGAAACAAGCCATTTTAAAACTTTTTTTTAAATTACTGTGATAAAAAAAGCGCTAATTGAATTTTTCTGAAAGGCCTTTCTGCATGTTATGACCTTATTATCTGTAATATAAAATTTATTTGAAGTCGATATCTCTTTGCGTTTTCGAGATATCGTGAACTAAAAAAAGCTTCCGAACGTACACAGACATCTATCTAAAAACAATGTAATCCGACTCCAGAGACCCTGAAACGTCGAAAAAAAATGTCAAAATTTTCAATTTCACAAATCGGACGGATTACAAAAATTTCCAATGGGAAGTTAATAATAGCAATGTACAGCAGCAGATCTATAACAAATGTTCTAGATGTGTGTAGTGATTTTGATATGGCCCAGGGGAGGGTCAAGTTCTGGATATGTTATTTTTGCATGCAGTCTCTTTTTCTATGAAAGTAATCAGTACTAATAAGCGAATGGATATGGATCCGCCCTTGCGTTACTAATAAATAAGCCAGTTGTATGGACGATAGATAAAAATAAAAAAATATAATAAAATATATTTACCAATTTATAGGAAGTATAAATAACGTATAAACTCAGTTTCATAAGGAGCTACACATCCATATTCTACCATATTTAACATAATTCTTACTACCTACGTGAACATATAAAAGTATGTCCAAATAAATTATTTATTTATTATTTAAACTTAATCAAATAATTTTCATTCATAATAATTTTTCCTGGTGACATTTCTAGTCTTACTTTTAATTCATATTTATTTTTGCATTTTTTAATATAAACAACTATGTATATTATTTATGTACATACATATATGTATTCTAAATTAATAGTGTATCACTAGCTAATGAGATACTATGCAATAGTAGGTATGTAGTCAAATAATAAACAAAAATACAAATATGTATATGTATACATTAAAGAATGCCGAATATTTAGCGAAGCTGTTTTATTTATCTTTTGAATTTAGTGTTTGCACGACTAAAAATATATTTATTAATATTATCAATCTTTTTGATACGCCGCATAATACAAAACAGTTTTTTGCTGTTAAACAATTCACGCCTTATCTTTCTTGAGATGAAATAGAGGGGATAGAAGTTTCATTTGAGCTTTTTTTAATGCAAATTTTTTGAAGTTGATTTACTACTTACTTATTTAAATTACAAAAACTTATAAATATTTTCTATTGATTAATGAAAACCAAAGATTAGTAAGGAATGTATTGAAAACATAAAATTTTACTCGATACAATTCACAAGATGCTTAGATGACCGTGCGGCTGCAAGATTTCAATTATTCTCTTTAAACGAAGTATCAATCATCCTAGGACTTATCTACCTATATGGAAGGCGGCTTTAATAGCTTGTGTATACCATATTTAGTTGGAAGAATTATTGGAAGAAAAATACATACAATAAACAGAAATATAAACTACGAGTTTATTTTTATTATAAATATGGAGTGAATAAAGTCTCTGGAAACTTCATAAATGTATTTATTTCTAATTTTGTGAATGCAGACTTAGTTCCTATGCACAAAATTCGTAATACCTGGATATAAAATTTTAATAACTTTTAACTTAAAAGTTGTAAAAGCATAGAATAGAAACCTATACTATTTTCAGAAGCAGTTAAAAGTAAAAGTCCCTTTTCTGTGTTATTTTTGAAAAAAAAAAAGAAAATAAATAATTATGTACCTACCTACCATTTGTGTTTGTCGTCAGAAAAATAGCACTTACAGACACTCAACAATTTTCATTTATTAAGTATTTATTTAAACATTTCAAATAATAATGACAAGAAATTCATTTATTAGTTCTTAAAACATGTAGGTATAGGTAGGTATTGACTAAAAAAAACAGTCTTTATTTGGAATAAGACCCTACAAAAATTATGACACATGTATATGTAAATGCATATGTATGTAAATTGTACATAATGTATTTTTATCTTAGAATATAATAAATTTTATTTCTTTGTATCCGCGTTGTTTGTGTATAAGAATGGAGTTTCTTATATTTTCCTTTTATCCTCTCGGAACCGAAACTCATTTATGAAGATTATTGTTTTCGTACCTAGTTTAATATTTCAAATACATATTCTGTGTCCGAATCTAAATGTGTAGTTGTGGACTGTAACAAACACCATAAAAATATGGTGTAAGTATACACTATACACAACAAAAGATGTACAAAGTACAATGTACAAATATACACAATTACTAGGAATTTGTGCATATTATATATGCATTAGGGTGGTCTTTTTTTATTTTTTTTTTTACTGCGTACTACCAGACTCTCAATGGTCGCGAAATAAATTGCTCAATATTTAACCGAGTATCTTAATTTGTATTTTTTTTAAACATGGTTTTTAATCATTTACTCAAAAGTTGATTTAAAATCTTGGCACATATTTCAAGTACCTATTTTAAAGAGCACAAATAATTGTTCCACTTTTTATAAACAATAATATTTAATTGGGTAAATACTTGTATCTATAAAGAAAAAAATTTATTAATTAATTTTATTATTTCAAAAAGTTTTTTTCTTTACTAATATGCTAGACATATTACACGACGACGGCAATACTGATAATTACATACTTCTTTCTACTCTCCCTCTTCCTTCATCTATTTTACGTAGAAGCAGATGTTCAGCAAAATGTATCCATTGGCCATTATTTGTTATTGCCAGCGTCACTCCATTCACAAAACCACAACACAACAGGGTTGCCACTTTTCGGCAAACTTTCCGCAGTAGATTCACAAAAAAAAATGCAGTAGATTGAATTTTTTTGCAGTAGATTTGTTTTATTATTTTTTTTTAAACAAGGAAGATTATAATTTAAAAAAAAATATTACCAGTAATTAAAAGAATAATTAACATATTTTTCATCAAAAATAAAAAGTGTTGTTAAAAATACATACCTATTGTTAAATATCAGACTATAAGTTATCTCAAACAAAAATAAAAGGTGTCGTATTAATTAGGTATAACTTTTTTTTTAATTTTAATTTCCCTGTCGCTACTAAGTTTTTCATGACTTTGGCTTTTACCAACACTGTGCATCACTACTTAAGAAATGCATATTAAGTACAATTGCATTTACTAAATAAGAATTTTAACCCTTTTGTGCAGATTTAGTTAAAAACTTGTCTTATCACAATTTGCAACATTAAAAAAAAGAAGCAAATTAACAAAAACAAGATTTCCGTCAGCTTCCAATAATCATCAAAACAGAGCCGATATAGTAGTCGAAAGCCGTAGATATTAATAAGTTAAGTAGGATGTGAATATTTCCTAAAGAATTAGAATGATTGCAATCAATGACAAAATTGAAAAATTATTTGTGTGTTATTTGTTTAAGGACAATTTTTTGTAAAATCAAAAATGCAGTAGATTTGATTTAAAGGCAGTAGATTTATTTTGAGAATAAAATGCAGTAGATCTACTGCAATTGCAGCAAAGTGGCAACCCTGGCAACACAATCACCAATCATTTAGCTTCAGTGAGTCAGCTCTGTTTACAGTTCAACTTTCAGCACTGTACACTGTTTGTTTTTGTTTAGTTAAAATAAAGACATACGCTAGTGAACATGAACGAGCAGCAGTCGCCGGATAAAAAGTAAATACAAAAAAAAATACAAAAAAAAAAACATTAGTCTGTTAGTAAAATTAAATAACGCGAGTGTAAAACAGCTATAATGAAAAGTAAGAACTTTAATTTTTCTTACACTTTTATTGAATCTGCTAATTCTACTCATTGAATACTGAAAATTAACCTATTTCTTTTGTTTTGTTATGGATGCATATACATATTGTTTTTGCAAAAAGCCGACCATACACGCAACTTTTATGATTGTGAAAATAATTCTGGTTTATTCAAATGTGACGATGTGTCCTTGGGGTTGTGTTGTTGTGCTGTCTGCATCGATTTCTGAGCACTGTGCTGGACATAGAGAACCTATATTATATAGAGAACCGACTCGTACCCCTCTTGCCTGAAACACCCGCAAATTTTATTTGAATTGAGTAAGAGAAAACTCTCTTAATTTACACTTCAAATGCACTGGACCACTAATACATGCTCAAAATATAGGGCAAACTGTGTACATATTGTGTTTGGGCTTCCATTTAAAATGCACAGGACAACTAGCTCATACAAAATCTAATGGGCAAATTCTGTCAGCACAGCTTGTAGGGTGGAAGAGAACAACCACCTTAAGTCGGTTCTCTAGATAATATAGGTACTCTATGGTGCTGGATACGAATTACGATGCGATGTGGAGAAAATTAAATTGTCTTTCCAATTTTTGTGTTGGATCGAAGTTGCTTAAAGAGATGGCATGGCATGCATGTATAGCGGAATTAGTGTTACCGCAAGCTAAATTATTTATGCGTTCTAATGAGAAAATTATGTCCTTTAAAAAAAAAAATAATGTATAGTCCTTTTAAAAGTAAATACATGACATTTGAAAAAAAAAACGAGTTCAAGTACATAATATCAAAGGTCTTTTTTAACTATTATATTAAAAAAGAAAAATTTAACAAAAAGTTAGAATTGTAAATAAAAAATTAAAAAAAATTGTTTTAGAAATAAAAAACAACATTTTCATTTAAAAAAATGTGTGTGGTGAAAAAAAAAATTTCAAAACCACAAATATTGATCATCGTGAAAAAAAATTAATGGTGAGCATAAATTTTATTTCTTTGGGTTGGTTCACAGACCCACATTTCGATTAAAAAAAATTTAATTTCAATCACTTTTTTTTGTTGGAAAACCCTTCCATAAGAAAAACATGTAGGTACCCAGTAGGAAATTTCTAAAAATTCAGTGCTGAATAAGCTGCTTCTTCCTTGAGGAAAAGAAAGTGCACCCGCCACTTTTGTGCTCTTTTCTCTGATGAATTTAACATGGGCATGTCATTGGCGGTAGGCACATGCCACTTTCTCGATGAAAATTCAACAACGAAATCACTGGTTCGTTGGAAGTTGCTTTTTCACCAGCTTGGAATATGATGAATATTCAGCAGTGAAATCACCAATTACAAACGAATTGACTTTTCACCACCTTTTTCAAAAATAGAATGTACTTCCCTTATTGAAATAAAAACTGATTTAATTTATGTGGTACCTAATTATTATCTTTTTATTGCATAATTATTTGCATAGTAGCATAATATAAATTAAAATATTCACAAATCACAACAATACAATTATTACAAAATTATTTATTGTGGCTCCTCGAGTAACCTAGGAATATAAAAAAATGTCCAGTTTACAATAATTCATACATAACTATAAAGATAAAGACTTACTAACCTTTGGCATTGTTTTCCACATATGTAACACACGCTCACAAAGAAAAAGAACAACTAACTTGAAATGAAAATACAATATACAAAACAGGAAGATATCCAAAATGTTCAACAAGCCAACAAATAAAGCACGCGCCACAAAAAAAAAATAGAAGAAAAATTCAGACGATCACGTGATCATGGCCTGCTGAATTGAAAGGGTACATATTTTTGCACTACAGAAATCCTCACATTGTTCGTACCAGGAAAAAGAAAGGGTAATTTTAAGATTATCGTTACTTTTTATCAATAAGAAGGTTATGTAAAGCGGACGACGCCGACGCGATTAACTGGCTGAACAGAATAGAATGACGGAACTGAAGCCGCAGACGGAACTGGAAGAGCTGTCAAAAAGTGTCGTACGTTATTTTTTTTTACATGTCCACAATGGAGCTGTACAGCTTTGAAAGTATTTGAAGAAAAACAAAAGAATATTATTGTGTACAAGCTCAGAATTCACATTTTTTGTTTCCTCTAATTTTCCTTTTAATAAATAATTTTTTTCGCGATACAAATAACCACAATATTTTTTTCCGACCCAAAAAGTTGTTTTTTTTCTTCATACAAATTGAAACGTCAAAAGTGCCGTACGTCAAAAGTTAAAAGTTGGTGAACTCTTCCGTCTGCGTCTGCGTCTCCGTATGCGTCTACGTTCCGTTGTGTTCGCAACATTGAATTTGCGTGTATTCAATATTTTGACAGCTGTTCCAGCTCCGTCTCCGGTTCCGTCTGCGTCACCATTCTGTTCAGCCAGTAAGAATTAAAACTGAGACTGAGAACTGACTACTTTTCATTTGAAAACGTCGTCGACTTTAATTCAACCCTAATTTCATAGTTGTGGGCGAAGTAGTAAGCCAAAGAGAGTTTTTTGAATTTTTTTTCTCTCGCAGAGCATCTTTAACAAAGCAGACGAGTGGATTTAAAGAATGAACTGATGAACTTCTGTATGACTTTTCGTCAGTTGAATCATCGCTTAATTTTTCCTGTTAAAATAGCAACTTTTAATTCCGTATTGAATTCAGTTGGATTTTTTGGAACAAGTAAAAGAAGGGGTTGTTTGGAAATGGTTCCCAAGTGCAAAGCAGATAATGTGATGAAAATCATGAACTGCTGAAGCAATGCATTACATTTTACGGAATTAATCAGTGCACGCTGTTTCGCCAATGAAGTGGTACTTGAATTCAATGATGAATTCAGCTTAATTTTTCATTGCTGGGTTGTTTGTTTTTTTTTTTTACGTTAAGGAAAGGAACTAAAAAAAAATATGTCCCCGAGTTCTCTAAGAAAAAGAATCTCCGGGGACACTACTATTACAGGGTTACCACTGGGATACTATAGTACTATAGTATAGGATTCTTTTTTTCTTAGGGGACTCGGAAAACGTTTTTTTAAAAAGGATGCATTGTTGTCAAGATCATTAAACCTCAAGAAACCTTAAATTTATTTAAAAACAAACAACGGAGATGAAATAAGTAAATTGGTTTAAGTTTAATTTATTTTTCCCAATAAAAACTTGCCATGTGAACTATATGTATGTACTTCGACAATGAAGTTATAAAAATCGGATTATTATTACTCCAAAACTTAATCTCTAAACAGAATTCAAATAAGGACAAAATTGCTTGCTGCTCTTAGTTGAAGTCATTATTAGGTATTAAATTAACACTTATAAAGTAAAAATGTATAATTTTATATACACCAGTGGGCGTGTGGTCTATGATATGGCCTGCAATTCCGTATTTCGGTTAGCGAATTGATTTTTCGTCGAAAATTCATTACCTACTTTTAGACGAAATACTAATTTATTATTTTGCGACAAATATTAGAGTTAAACAAAAAATATTTTTCTTTACAAAAAGAAGACTGTAAATCTATAGTCCAAGCAATTTTCTAGAAAAAGGTTCAGAAAGGTCGCAAGATTTTAAAAAAGAGTCAAAAAAGCCAATTTTTTAAAAAGTCGTCTCATGGTCGATGAAGCTCAAAAAGCTTGAAATGCAGACAAATTTAAAAATTGACCAAATTCTAGGTAATGTTGGCATTGTCAGCTAAATGCGCCCAATTCCAATAACTTTCAATGGAATCCAGAAAAAAAATAAACATTTTATTTAATTTTATTGCTTTTAGGGCGAGTTGTCATAACTCAAATTTTGATCCATGGTTCAGGAATTTTAATTCACCGATTTAGGCGGATTAACTGAAGTTAGGCATCGGTTCAGGGCAATAATTGGGTAGTAAACTTGAACCTTGAACCATCGTTGAACCTCAGTTAATCCACTAAAATCGGTGAGTTAAAATTGTGTTAAATTTTGACCCACGATTGTACAACTGGCCCTTAAGCATTCTGTTTACTACTTATCTTTTCACAGAAAACAGCGTGAAATCGGAAATAAATGATAAATTAAACCTCTTTTTCTAGAATGCTGCAGTGGCCCTGGTTATGCTACACCCCTCGATGCTATGAAAAAAGGTCCACGCGAAAAACTGCTATATGTTGTTACGGTGCAGCCAAATCTAGATGAAGCACATGGAGACTATTTGTCTACAATTGACGTTGATCCAGAAAGTCCAACGTATACCCAAGTGAGTGAAAAAAATAAATAATTTTCGATAACTGTTAAATAGATATTATGAATATATTTATTACTTTCTTATCATTATCACGATAATCATATCTACATATGACACAGGTGTGATATTTTATTTCTTATCATCATTGTATCAAAAGCGATCAGTTGGTGCTATAAAATGATTCAGTTTTTATAGATTTAACAAGATAAAAAGTTAGTTTATGGAACATTGACTATTACGGATTTTTGCGTAAAATTTAATTTTAGAATAATCCTATTTTTATATTATTTTATAGGTTATTCATCGGACCTTCACTAATCGCAAGAACAACGAACTTCATCACAGTGGATGGAATGCCTGCTCCAGCTGTCATTTGGTCGATGAAAATGCATCTGTGGTCCCGAAACGAGACAAGCTCATCCTGCCTAGTTTGATATCGGATAACATTTACGTCGTTGATGTAGCTACTGATCCACGAAAACCTGAGATCGTTAAGGAAATTAGTGGAGACGTTTTGAAGCAACACAATGTAACAGCTCCTCATACTGCACATTGTCTTGCCAATGGTAATATCTTGATCTCGACCATGGGTGATAAAGATGGCAATAACAAGGGTGACTTTATTCAATTTGACTCGGAGTTTAATTGTTTGGGAACATGGACTAAAGGTGAAAAAAAGGCAAAATGTGGATATGATTTTTGGTACCAACCGTACTTCGATGCCATGATATCGACTGAGTGGGGAGCACCAAAGCTATGGCGTTTGTAAGTGAACAAAAATTAAGATTATATAAAACTCAATTAAAACAAAAAACACAAACTTTTCAGAGGCTGGGATGAGAGTCACATTAAAGACTTTACTCAATACGGTTGTCGTCTTAATTTCTATAAATGGTCAACTCAAACTTTGGTTCAGACTATCGACTTGGGTATGGAAGGCGCTACTCCGTTGGAAGTTCGATTTTTACACGATCCAAAACAACCCCAGGGTTATGTGGGTTGTTGTCTTAACTCCAAGGTCTTTCATTTCAAGAAGAAGCCCGATAGTGATGAATTCACAGCAAAGATGGTCATTGATGTCCCACAGAAGAAGGTCGAAGGATTAGCTTCGGAGTATATCGGAGGAATGATGTCTGACATCCTTATTTCCTTGGACGATCGGTTTTTGTATGTGAACAACTGGCTGCATGGTGATGTTCGTCAATATGACATAACCAACCCCGAAGAACCGAAGCTTGTTGGTCAAGTTTTTCTGGGCGGATCCATTTGTAAGGATTCAGGAGTCAAGGTTATCGAAGACAAGGAGTTGACGGTAAGTTCTTCCAGTTGATTTGGTTAATTTATCGATTTTGCAAAGAAAAATTTTTTCTAGGAACAACCAGAGGCACGTGTTATCAAAGGTCGTCGTCTAGAAGGAGGACCACAGATGATGCAGTTGTCTTTGGATGGAAAGCGTCTGTATATTTCAACATCATTGTGCTCGCCATGGGATAAACAGGTAAAAAAGATACTTTCTATAAAAACAAAATCATATAAAACTTTTTTTTTCTTTTCTTTTTTAAACCAGTTCTATCCAAAAATGGTTGCTGCTGGTGGCACTATTGCAATGTTAGACATTGATTCCGTAAATGGTGGAATGAAAGTCAATGAAGACTTTTTAGTTGATTTTGGAAATGAGCCATATGGACCGTCATTACCACATGAAATTCGTTATCCTGGCGGTGATTGCACTTCTGATATTTGGTTGGTGCCTGAAGAAAATTGAAAACAAAAATATGTTTTTTATAAGATCATCTTTGCGTTTTTTGTAAATTTTTTTTTTTAAATATAAAAAAAAAAAAAAAAACAAAAGCTTTGTGAATATCACCCGAACGAAATTTAGATTGTGCGGCATATTGTTCTCTCGTTCGCCTATTAAAAACTTTTATCTTATCTTCTTTTCACAAAAAAAAAAAAAAAAAAAAACAATTTGTTGAGATTTTTCTGTTCACTTAATGCCTGGAACGAAGATGAAGAACTTTATAAAGAGCTAGTTGGCCCAAACCGGCTTCGCACGAGTAGAAAATCGTAAGAAAATAGCAAAATAAAATCATAAAAATAACAAAATTAGATGATAGGTCCCATTAACTTCAGATTCGAAATGTTATTTTATTTTTTTAGGCGCTTCCTTGTCCCCGCAACCCCCTTTATTTAAACAAATGCTGGATGAACGACAAAAGTCCAATCAATTACTGTTTCGCAAACTTAGTATTAATTAGGTATATATAGTAGGATAAGGATATATTTTCACATCAATTTCCAATAATAAATTAAAAGAAACTTATCTACTGCTTTGTGTTTTGACACTTCTTGTGTTCAGAAATAGAATACATTGAATTATTATATTCAATAGATGGGATATTTTTCATAATATTTTTTTAAATTGTTTTTATTTTTTTTTTAATGTTTTTTTTACTTGCGATATATAGGTATGTACTATATGGCAAGTTTTGGATTCGTAAAAAAATTTAACTCGAGATTTTGATCAAACTTGACATTACGATGATAGGGAAGACGAAAAAAGTCTGTCTGTTTGGCTGTCTGTGTGTAGTCTGTCTGTACCTCGGCCTGCAGCCTAAACCACTGAAGCGATTTTCTGCAAAATTGGAGCATAAGATTTTTGGGTGATTCCTTAGAGGAGAAATAGAGATTTTTTTTAGCTCAAAAAATAATGGTACCTACATACTTGCCATAGGACGATTTTTAAAAAAATTTATTTATCTCAAGAAAGACTAACGATTATTTTTTGTGTTCACTAGTGGTGGTATGGCCTATATTTTAATAAAAAAAAATTATCAAAAACTGTTATTAACGCTACCTGCCATATAACCGTTTTCTTTTTTTTTATTTTCGATTTTCTCGTTACCCGCTTAACCGATTTTGATCAAAATTTTTGTTTACTTACTATGAAGTGTGAATAACACTGCATACAAATATTTTCAAAAAATTATTTTTTGGATTTAAAAAAAAAAGTTCAAATTTTTTTTTGAAAAATCGTTTTTTTTTTTGAAAACGGGTTGATGATTATTCTTGAAAATTTGGATTTAGATTTATATTATTGTATTCCTAAAAATGGCATACCAAATTTTTTTCTAAAAAATATCAAGAAATTTTATATATAAAAAATTATTTTTTAAGAAAACCGCTCCAACGATTTTAAAATTTTTTTCTGCAAAAAATCACATTTTTTTCAAGAATTTAGATGGCGTTCTTCATTCTGAGATTAAAAAAATTTAAGTACTTATTTTATCAATTTAAAGAACCTGTTTTTTTTCTTCAATTTATTAAATGAATAAACACATATAATTATTATGTGTTTTATATTACACTCAATCTTTAAAATTCGAGGAATATTTTACTACAAGAGCAAGTTCGTGCGACCCAGTCGTGCATTTTATTATTTTTTAGTATGTATATTTATTTTTTTATTTTAAGTATACAAATATGATAACAAATTGATATGTTTATTATGGTTAAGTTTTCCCAGCAAGTCATTTAGCCAAATATTCCAAAAGAGTTATTTAATAAAACTAGAATATCTATAATCTTGAGAACCTAAATGCGTTTTCATCCCATGTTCAGCTATGCATCGTTCCCAATTTGAAAATTGAGGGAGCAATAATGTAAGCTAAATGTCTGCACATAACAAACAAACTCTTGCATCGTGATGTGATGACGTGATGTATTCTGCCCATTCGTGGATCAGTGCGGTTGTTACGGTAGCTGTTGCACGAACTTCTGTTAATCTCATGTTTCACAATGTCGAAGATAATGGTTTTGGCAGGGAGACGATTTTCTGATTCCAGTTGACTACGAATTACGATGACGATAAAGGATATTCCATCAGAGTACAAATAACATTGACGACGACGACGATGACAGCAAGGATTTACTCTCAGATCTAGAGCCTAATTAAAATTCCCACGACGATAGCCATTTGAGGCCATACATCGTTGAATTGCTGTCACTAGCCATTGGTCCAGTTGTTCCGTATGCAAGTGGTGAGAAAATCATAAAACTATAGACCAATATTGAAAGCAGTGTTCCCATTAGTACGTGCTGCGTCCATCTCGATAAACGGCAAGTCAAATAGTTGAACATAATTCCTTAAAAGAAAAGATTTTTATTTAAAATTTATTATTATTTTTATTTAAAAGCTCTAATCAAATTTTATAGGTATGCAATTGATTTGTTTGAATAATTAAATGGGAGAACAACCAAATTGGCAATTCTGTCATTTCCGTCATAATAAGGTAAAGGTTAGAGGGTGGGAAAGTTCCTAAAATGAATTGTTTTTTATGCTTTTACTCGAAATTTAGATCTATACAAAACCTTATACACATTATATGCTGGCTTGCACGTGCACCTTCATTTTTGAACTATTATGTCGAAATTTTGAAAAATAAATTCAATAACAGTTCAAACTCAGTTTCACAAGTATTTCTGCTCACGCTTCGATGTCATCAATTACAGATAAATTTATTGAAAATGCAAACACGCTCTTTTTATAAATATAAATAGCAACAAGTCTGGCATCTATTAACCTTTCCAACTTTAGAAGACAGTATACACAAGTAGGATCCTACATAGTAAGCATGCCTTGAGTATTTTTTTTTTTTTTTTTTTAGGATTGAAAAATTGCTCCTTCAATATTGTGTCATTGAATCAAGAGTTGCTGCATTGGATCATATCCAAACGTTTTGCATAAATTTTATTTCAATTTCAAAAATAAACGTATAAACGTTATTCCCTTTTCAGAGAAACGTCTAGGAGACGAAGACATCAATGCTATGGATTTCCGAGTAAAATTGATTTTTTTTTTTGATAAATTCAATTTTCTTAATATATTTATTTTCATCATGTATACCTTAAATGTTGGAAGAACGGAAATCTTTCCTATCATTGAAATGAAATTTTCACTGTCTAGAAAGTTTGAACGTTATATTCTTAGAAGAGTTAAAGAAGTGAGATTATGTTTTTATGAAAATTAGCTTTTAGGTAAAACAAAAATATATCAGGATGTAGATACATAAATATGAAAATTAAAAGAGTGACTTTTGTGATTTAATATTCAAAGCTAAGTAAAGCGAATACGCCTTTATTATCATCACATGTATGTACGTACTAAGTTTAGGTAGAAGTAGAAGGTTTATTAAATTCAAATTAGGGGCGGCCAGCCAGTTATAGCAATCAGGAAAGTGCTTTAGAAAAAAAAAATTAGCTGTTTAATCATAAAATTTAAAAAATAAAAAAAAAAATTCATAAATAAAATTTTCTTTGGAGGAAATATTTTATCTAAAAAAAAAAAAAAAATCAGTATTTATTCAATTTCTTCTTAGAAATTCCTTATGGAAAACTAATGTTCCATCAGTAAATGCTTTTTTAGATACAAATTTTGCTCCAAAGAAAATTTTATTTAAAAAATATTTCAAATGATTTAATATCGATTAAATATACTTCATTTGACATTAAATTAATTAAAAAACATCAAAATCCTATTTCCGCAATGCTAATTTTTTTTTTGCAAAAACCTGAAATGCAGTTTCCTTACAACAACTATGGTCATTACAGTTCCGAAGTTAGAGCCGTTTTTGAGAAAATTTAAAAATATTGATAAGGTAGCTTAGCTATACCAGTTCTAGATATGTAAGTTAAATCAAAAAGTCAAACTTCTTTTCTAGGGAATTTCATAGAAATATTCTGTACCAAATTTGAAGCAAATCGGTTCACCCGTTCAGGCTCTAGATCAAATTAGACGGACGGTATCGCGAAAACCATTTTTTTTTGGACTTCTCCGTCATCGTAGTGTCAATTTTTATTACAACCCCGAAACTCTTTTGTTCACACAATACCAATACATGCGCTTTGAGCTATAGAGCAAGTGAAAAAGCGTTTTAATATTTTTTTTTCTGCAGAATTCCATAAGCTAAAATTTATATTCATTGTACAAAATGTTTTTTTGTCTAGGTTGGGTTTTTCCTACTGAATACTTTCCAGTACCTTGAATTAACTCGGAAAATATACTTGCCATTTTTACTTGCGATTGTAGGTACTATAGGGCAAGTTATGGATTCGTGCAAAAAATCGAACTCGAGATAACAATCAAACTTGACATTACGATGATAGGATAGATGAAAAAAGTGGGTCTCGGAATTCTGTCCGTCTGTCTGTCTGTCTGTCTGTTTGTGGACTCGCCTACAGCCTAAACCCATGGGCCGATTTGAATTAAACTTGGTATAGTGATTTCGGGACATTACCCCGACACATTTTTTTCCTTTTATTTTAAGGACCAAAAATAACGGTACCTGCCATATAATTTTTTTTAGCATTTTTGGAAAATCTTAGCTTTTTGAATACCAAATATTTCGAAAACCATTTGGTTGATTTTTATGAAACTTGGCACCAAGCTGTTTTTTAACATTATCGAAAATATTTTATATAAAACTTTTTCTTATAGTCAAAATTAACGGTACCTTCCATATAAATGTTAAAAAACCGTTACAGAAAATATAAATTTTCTCGAAAACGACTCCTACGATTTTGAATAAAATTGTTGTGAATACTAATATTAGTATGGTCTACGATCAGTTAACCATTATTAACGGTAGCTCTCATAGAACCATTTTGTTTATTTTGGACTATCTCATTATCTGTCTAACCGATTTTAATTAAATTTTTTATACTAAAAGTTTAAATCATACTGCAACTGCATATCAAAATTTTCAAAACAGCTAATTTTGGATTAAAAAAAAATTTCCAAAATTTTTTTTGAAAATTCGATATTTCAAAAACGGGTGGATAATTTTTTTTCGAAATTTAATTTTTAAATCGACATAAATAAATACTAAGAAAATTGTGTTCCAATTTTGTCTCTTAAAAATGTTTACAAAATTTTATATATAAAAAACTAATTAAAAAAAAAAAAATCGCACCTACGATTTTGAATTTTTTTTTCTCAGAAACTAAGATGAGTTAAAGAAATCAGATGGTGTTCTTGTTTTAGCTCTCAAAACAATTTAAGAAGACTTTTTTAATAAATTTATTTCGAATTATGTTAATTTTTAACAATTTTTCAATTAAAGCTCTATAACGTTAAATACTATGTAGTTTAAACTTAAGGCTCCCATAAAAAAATTATTTACTTTCAATACAGTCAATCTTTAAAATTCGAAGAAACTTTTAATACAAGAGCAAGTTTGTGCGATCCAGTCGTGCGTTTTATTTCTGTCGGCGACAAAAATGAAAAATAGCCGACAAATATTTATCTTTTTTGTTTAATTTTTTTGTATTTACTACATCAGGCTCAGTAACTCTTTTTTACATGCGTTTTCTTTTTCAAAGCAATAGCATTTCAAAATAATGTTCTTTTTTTTCAATTTAAAAACGTTATTATTATTATTTTTGTTAACACGCAAAAACTTTTTTCTGTCCCATTTTTCAATGACTTCATCTTCGTATAAATTTTATAGATCTCGTTTCTCAAAACTATCAAATTTTATAAACCTTATTTGAAACTTTTGGAAATTTCACAAATTTGAATTCAAAAGTTTAAAAGAAATCCCTTTGTCAAACACTACAACTTAATTTTTTTTTGAAGTGTAAAATTGCTCAACACTTTGAGAGTGAACCCTGCCAAATTCAATAATAAATGTTCGGCGAAATTTTCATTGAACCGATAAAAACTTAAGTTTTTTTTTATATTTCGTTTGAGCTGAAGAAAATTAACCTTAGCGTGTTTAAGTGAGAAACACTTGCATTGCATTGCTATAAGCGCTCTGATGCCAGAGTGGCATCATTTTCAGGCCAGCCCGCGAAACTGAAGCACCGTCATCCGAAAAGGACTTAACTTTTAAATTAACTTTGTGAACTTGTGACAAATTTTCGTAATAGAACTTTTATAAAAGTTCCTTAAACCCATCCGGCTTAAAGGAAAAAAAAAATACGTGCAGGGCTTTATTCCCTTAGCTGAAGAGCGAACGGTCTAAAATTGTTTATTATACACAGTAAAAACTCTACTTACGAATAAATTCCATAAATTCTTTTTTTGTGCGAACGCAATTTTCTGAGCTAATATAATATTTTTATAGTTTATGCTTCAAGGCTAAATTTTCAGAAAGGATTGTATTGATTTTGACCATAAAGAAATTATATGTTTTTTAAGGATGCGATGGGAAATTTAAGATTCTTTTGTTGCGACTCAATAATTGACGTAAAAAAAAACTAAATAATTTGTATAGTTTTGTATAAATAAAATAAACCCGTTCCAATTTTTCTGTTATCCAAAGAGTTCTAAGAATTTGACTAAAATAGGGTGAGTCATTTATTGGAGCTTTTACTGTACAGGGATACATTTATTTTTTTTTTTTTTTTCGTTTTTTGAATTAGGTATGAAAATGCTTAGCTCTACTTGGTTTTCATAAACGAAAAGTTGACTGGAAAGGTAAAAGTTTCTTTTTAAAGACCACCCTCTGGTTCGTTGGAAGAGAATTGCACTTATACCTATACTAACTTACCTGTAAGCATTGAGTTGAAAATTAGAGCTGGGAAATAGTGATGGAAGTAGAGGACTCGTCCCATTGCCCAAAATGGCAAGTAATGCAGCACCCATCCGAAGAAGAGCCAAGAAGCGCCATTGAGTGATTTCCGTCGAAGTTCTGGTGAATGATATTAATAATTAAAATAATTTGAAATAAAGTTTGAAGGGCTTTTACTTGATATTATTATACACATATGTATAAACTAGATATAGGATAAAGTAAGAAAACCATAGATTTTAATAAAATATGACACTACGATAATAGGTGTGTTTTGTTCAACTCCTTAATGTGCACATTCAGAAATTCTTCACATTAAGCTAAATTTTCACATGCAAATTCTACCAACAACAAGTTAACAGCACATTTGCTCTTCAGTAACTCTATGGCTTAATGTGGAACATTGCAGAATCGGCACAGTAACTAGCTCAACAAAACACAACTAATAGGTTATAGATAAGGTTTAAATTGCTGCCAAAATAACATTCAAGTCGTTTACATTTTGACACTTAGAAGCTGTGTTAAATGTGTCCAATTTTTACTTGAGATATATACAAATACATACATACATAACATAACATTACATGTATGGAAATATTTTGATCAAACTTGGCATTATACGATCATAAGAGACGAAAATAGTGCAGTCTCGTGATTTTGTCCGTATTTCTGCCTGCCTGTTTAGCTACGGCCTAACCTGATTAGTCAATTTTCTTTAAACTTTAATATCTACTTACATTTTTCGGAGATAACCCTGATAGTTTTTTTTTATTTTTTTTAAGACCGAAAATAACGGTACCTGCCATATTGTTTAGCATTTTTGAAAAATCCTATTTTTCTTAAAATGGGTCGACATATTATTTTTCTAAAAAAATTAAATACATTTTTTTAAGTATGGGCTACCTTTGAGTGTAAATAAAAATTCCAAAAAATTGTTTTAAATGATATCTCCCAAAGAACCATTTTTTTATTTCTTGATTTTCTCGAAAAAGAATAAGCTGATTTTGAAAAATTTTTGTACAGGGAATCACCTGAAAAATTAAAATAGTATTGTACCTATACCAAAATATTTTTTTTGGATTTAAAAAAAAATTCAATTTTTTTTTTGAAAATCAAATATGTATTTTAAAAACGACTGGGTTGATTTTTGCGAAACTTGGTACTGGGCGGATTTTTAACATTATATAGAATATTTTGAACAAAAATTTTTCTTATAGTCAAAATTAACGAAACTTTCCATATAAATGCTAAGAAACCGTCACAGTAAATCTAAATTTTCTCGAAAACGACTCCTACAATTTTTATTAAAAATGCTCTGAATATTTACGTTTGTACGGTCTATGATTTATCAAAATTCAAAAACCAAATTTAACGTTAGCCATTATTAACAGTTCCTCTCATAGAACCATTTTTTTTTTTTAAGAATTATCTCCTTATCTTTATAACAGATTTAAATTAAATTTTGTATACAAAAGTTTTTAAAAAGAGGAAATCATACTGCGTTTCAAAAATTTTAAAAAAGTAAATTTTGGATTTTTAAAAAAAAATTCAAAACTGGGCAGATGATTTTTTTCGAAATTTAATTTTTAGTTGAACATTAATAAATACTAAAAAATGGTGCACCAATTTTTTTTAATAAAAATGTTTACAAAATTTCATATAAAAAAAAATTAATTAAAAAAGAAAAAAAAAAAACCGCTCCTACGATTTTGAATTTTTTTCTCAAAAACTAACATTAGTTAAAGAAAAAATCAAATGATGTACTTTTTTTTAGCACTTTTAATAAATTTATTTTGTATTATATTGATTTTCAATAATTTTTCAATTTAAGCTCTAAGTATACATGACATGTATACTAGTTTAAACTTAATACTCACATAAAAAAATATTTATGTGCATTTAGTAGACTCAATCTTTAAAATTCGAAGAAAATTTTACTACAAGAGCAAGTTTGTGCGATACAGTTGTGCGTTTTGATTAATTTGAATTTATTTTTTTTAAATCTTCTTGTGTTTTAGTTTTAGAATAAGTTTAGAATAATTTTATATTTTTAAAATATAGGTACTTAACTTAGTCATATTGTTATAGGACCAGGTTCGATTTCCAGCTTCTTCCACCTAATAATATTTAAAAAATAAAACGCAAGACTGGATCGCACAAACTTGCTCTTGTGGTAAAAGTTTCTTCGAATTTTAAAGATTGAGTGTATTATAAGTAAATATTTTTTTATAGGAGCCTTAAGTTTAAACTAGTATTATTATACATGTAACTTAGAGCTTAAATTGAAATATTATTAAAAATCAATAAATAAATAAATTTATTAAAACAAATCTTCTTAGATTGTTTTGAGAGCTAAAAAAAGTACACCATCTGATTTGTTTAACTAATCTTAGTTTTGAAGAAAAAAAATTTAAATCGTAGGAGCGGTTTGTTTAAATTAATTTTGTATACAGGGTGGTCGGTATAAGATGGACCAAACTGCTGGAGCGAGTTTGGAAATTAATTTTCCAAAAACTATTCAAAAATGAAAATTAAAGAAGAGATTTTTGGCTTTTCAAAAAGGTATAGCATGGAATTTTAAACTGTACCGTTTTTTTAAATATTTTTTTCTGTTTTAAGTCAATTTTTTAGAAAATTTCCCTTCTTGCCTAAACGGGGAAATAGACCCCCCTCCGCCCATAAGATTTTTTTCTTGTCTTAACCCAACCTATTCGCTCCAGCAGTTTGGTGCATCTTATACCGATCACCCTGTATATAAAATTTTGTAAAAATTTTTAAGAAAAAAAATTGGTACACAATTTATTAGTATTTATTTATGTTAAATTAAAAACTAAATTTCGAAAAAAATTATCTACCCGTTTTTGAAATATTTTTTTTTTTAAATCCAACAAGTCCAATTAAATAGTGCTAAGTCTTCTACTTGGCTGGTTTATTTCAGTAGTATATAGAATTTCTATTATTAAAAAAATCTTCGTTTATAAACATTGCCAGGCCACAAAAAAAACTTCCAGCTTTAATGATTAAGAATTCTTATCCTGGTTAGATATAGTTCACACTAGGTAGTCATCATGAAATCTATGTAAGATGAACTGAGCTTATTGGAAATTGCGTATTGACAAGGCCCTCACTAGTCAACTGATAAGTCCGGGACGAAACGCCAATTTTCAAGGACTAAAGGCCGTTAAAAGCTATTTTGAATTGATTCAAAAAGGGGTAAAGGCTTAATAATTAGCCGTTCAGCAGTTCTGAATTAGTTGTGTTGTGACAATTTTAATTTTTGTCTTGCAATGTTTTCTACGTTTTTTTTTGCTGCTTTGCTAACTTCGTGTCAACTTAGCGAAGCAGCATCTGAAAAACGTATACAACCTTCTTATTGTGAATGTTTTACTGCTCTATAATTTGCCGTTATTTAGTCGTGAATTAGTTGTGACAATTTTGAATTTGTCGCTCTACGATTCCTATTTTTTTTTTTGCATAATTGTCAAATTGGTATCAAATTACCCCTTTTTGAGTTGATATCAACTTAGCGAAGCAGCAAAAAAAAAAAACATCGAAAGACAAATTCGAAATTATCAAAAATGATCTTTTAATTAGTCATTCTTTACAAAAATGTAAACAAAAAATGGAGGTTTTATGGGACCAATAACCCAGCTAAACATATTAAACGTTTTGCGTATACTGGAATCGAATCTGCAGTTTCATTTCGGATAGTTGAAGCTATTCGCACGACTCTCTGGGACGTTCGTCTGCATTCGCTTGTGCCGTTCTCGGATAAAGCCAGTCTTCATAATAACGTATAATCGCAAAGTGTAACCGACAAAGGTATACATATATACTGATAAGAGATCCAAACAAGTTCGGCCATAAGGACACATACACACGGCGTGAGCCGCCAGGCTTCAGTATTACAGTGTGAGTTTCCGGTTTTTATGCGAGCTTACTTTCAAAGCATGTACTCTACACAGTCGATGGCAAAATTATTTGCACATTTTAATACTCAAACCATATAACTTCCATGAAGGCCCATAACTCTTAAAAAATAAATTATGAATTTTTTCACATGTGTTACTTTAAGAGGAACCAATAATTCGATTGTCTTCCCTTTTTGTTGTAGCCCTTTTTTTCCTATTCCGGCAACATTTTTAATACTTCCTCGGGTTTTTTGATTTTTAATTTGATAGTAAATTAGCCTACGACTGTAGTTGCATTTAGCTGATAATTCTGCTGCCGAAACACCCGCTTTAAAATCAGCTACAATATCTGCGCGCTGGCTGCGTGGTTAGTCCGTTAATTCTAGAAATTTGAACAACTTTACTGAAGAAAAGATGACACAAAACTGTAAACAATATCAAGGTGCATCGTTTAGTTTTGAAAAGTCAATTCTATAAACTCCTGTTATACACTTTAGCCAGTTCTTTGCATTTGTGCAAATAATTTTTGAACTGTTGGAACCTTGATTTTGTTTTTAAAGTTAAATTGTCGAGAATATTAAAGAGTTTATCTCTAAAAATAAAAAAAAAAAATAATAAAATATTAATTTTTTTTTAAAGCGATTCGATAGGAATTGCGGAGTACATAATACAACCGAAAACGACTTAAAAAATATCGAATTTTCGATTTTCAAAACATCTAACAAAAAAGCAGTCAAAATAGATTAAAAGCCAATATTCAGCATCAAATAAAGGTACAATAATTCACAAGTTAATGACCATCTTTTGCTCCTTCCGTTTTGGCTATTTTTATTGTCAAGACAATAATATTAGAAAAGCAAAATAAAACAAACAAAACGAAAATGGCAGATTCAAAATTAAAATGTAAAATTAAACAAAAAGGCTCAACAAGCGCTTAAACTTATGGCCAGGAATTGCGCTGAGCACCCGATTTCAAGGATCTGCACGTAGTATAGTTGGCAAAATATTAAATGTGAATAAAATTACCATTCTCTTCGCCGACATTTCCATTGTTGTTATTAGCACGACCAGTAGCTGAAGCTTGAGGAGTAACACCCCTGCTTTCTCCATTGAGATCCTCAGTGGTTGCAATGGTTGGGGTATTGGCGTTGGTGCTATATCCGGTGCTGGTGCCAGTGCCAGTGCCATTTTCAGGACTTCTTAAATAGGACGTGTAGGTATGTCCTTGTAGTTGTTTATTTTGTTGCTGCTGCTGCCGCAGTGGGTGGTACTGCTGTTGCTGCTGCTGCTGGTGCTGCCGTTGTCCTTCTCTTCGGCGTTCCTTAACGGCAGTAATAAAGAAAACGATTAAGAACAGTGCCAGGAAAATGAGATTGCTCCACCAGATTATTGGATTCCCTAATAAGTATATACGATAAGCAGTGCCTGAAAAGAATTGCCCCTGTTGTGTTTTTAAGGGGTCCACACACCAAGAAAAGAAAATGAAAAAAAAAAAAATAAAGGAAATTAAGAATATTACAATGAATAAAAAATTTAAAAAAAAATAAAAAACAAGACAAACAAAATAAGAACGAATGGCCATCGCCAACACGACGACGACGCACAAAAACGAGGAAAACAACGAAGAAGAAGTAGATATCACTATAATTAGTTGAGACTTGAGAGTTCCTACCCCGAGAGTCCTTAATTTGTATTATT
Organism: Epistrophella euchroma; assembly: GCA_947049315.1. Taxonomy (NCBI): domain Eukaryota; kingdom Metazoa; phylum Arthropoda; class Insecta; order Diptera; family Syrphidae; genus Epistrophella; species Epistrophella euchroma. Next base: position 65,469,015 of record OX346246.1, on the reverse strand, counting down.
TGTCAGTGAAATTGGGAATTTTAGTTGAAGCGGGAATTTAATTATATAAATTTGGGATTTTAGCACGGGAAACGCACTTCAAGTTGGTTGTTAGGGGACTACAACACACTTCTAAGATACTTGGACTGAAACGAGGGTTTAATTAGGAAGCTGCCGTTTCCTCGAAAATGAAGATTAGTTAAATTTGAAAAAGGAAACGAGAATAAATACCCAAAAATAATGAAACATTTCAAAGTTGATTTTACGAAAAAAAAAAAAAACAGAAGATTGAAAGGAATAAAATGAAATTGGATTTGGAAATATTATGTTTGTAGACTTTAAAGGATTTTTAATAAGAAAAGTGTTGGTGGATTGATAAACTGCCTTATAAATTAATATGTTTTTTTTTTTTTTGAATGAAATTAAATCCAAAATTCAGTTTCAGTTCGTGGGATCGTATCCCAGACGCTGCCATATAAAAAAAAAATGTTTTTTCAAGAGAACTGCTTTTTGTAGGGAGTTCACAAATACTTCAATCAAATCTCTTGCCATCAAAAAGTGCCTTTTGCCTTAGTTTTATATAGGTACATAATAGGACCAACAAAAACTGATATATTCTATTAAAACTAAAATCCAAGATGGCGGCAAAAGCCGAATAGAAAAATTTGCGGTTGTTACAAACTACAGGGTCAGAAAAGCCAAGGAACAAACTCAAACTTCAAATTAGCCCAATTTGTTAAGCTGAGCAAGCAGAGGCATCTCAACCAATTTCAGCTCCTTTACAATATTCGTTCCCGAGATATGACTACATCCCCAAAAATCACGAAAACCGTAACTGACTGACTCACTGACAAATCATCAGAATTATAGAGCACTTCCCGACACCTAATTTTTTTGGAGTTTTAAAAAAAAAATTTTTTTGAAAACCGAAATTTTGGTTTTCAAAAACGAAAACGACTTGCTTGATTTTTATCGAAACTTGGTACTGAGTGGTTTTTTAACTTTATCTAGAATATTTTGAACAAAAACTTTTCTTATAGTCAAAATTAAAAATTAAAAACCGTTACAAAAAATCTAAACTTTCTCAAAAACGACTTCTTTTGATTGTTTTGAATATTAATATTAGTACGGTTTATGACTTACCAAACACAAAATGTACAGTTAGCCATTATTAACAGTATCTCTCATAGAACCATTTTTATTGTTTTGGACTATCTCATTATCTGTATCACCGATTCGATGTTTCAAAAACAGGTGAAAGATTTTTTTCGGAATTTTATTCAACATTAATAAATACTCAGAAATGGTGTACCAATTTTTTTCTTAAAAATGTTTACAAAAATGTATCTGTACAAAAATTAAAAAAAAAAAAGAAAAAACCTTTCCTACGATTTTGATTTTTTTCTCAATAACCAAGATTTTTTAAAGAAATCACATGGTGTACTTATTTTTAGCTCTAAAACCAATCTTGAAATAGCTATGTTGATTTGTAATAATTTTCCAATTTAAGGTAATTTTAAAATCCAGTATTATTGGGACTACATACTTAGAACCAGCAGATTGTAAAATTATAGTAAAATTTGTGCGGCCTATTAAAATTTTATCAAAAATGAGGTAATCTTATCAAAAATAACAAATCCCTATTCCGGCAATTTTGATTTTTTGGCAAAAAAAACGCAGTTTTCTTACTTTTGTTACGTACGAAGTTTAAACAAATTGTTTGACCCGTTTTGAGTAAATGTAAAAATACCGAAATATTTGTATGCGAGCTAACTGTTCTCGAAGAGCTAAATCGAAAATCCGACTCGTATAAAAATGCCCTGTGCCAAATTTGAATAAAATGGGCCCACCCGTAGGGTCTAGCTCAAACTACAGTGGAGGAACAGATAGACGGCGGATGCACGGACATACAGATGTACAGTCGCACAGACCGGTGGCGGCGGCGACGCGACGCGACGGACGGTATGGCGAAAACGACTTTTTCGGACTTATCCATCATCGCCCAGAATTGTTCTTCTATTTTAAAATGATAAAATTTGGTAGACGTTAGATTTAAAGTGCATGCAAACGACAAAATTGAAGATTTTAGAACTATGTACCATTTTTTAATAAAAAAAAGGTTTTAAAACAATCATAATTTTTAAATTTTACTCATAATTTTGTTTGAAAACTTAGATTTCGTCAATGCGCATTGTGAACATATGAACATATGTTAATGGTGTCATAGAAGTTGAAGCTTAAATATATTTTGTTTACATCTATTTATAGAAAATTATATTGAATGCGTTCAAGAACAAAAACTGCACAACCCTAGCTATCCGGATTTATTTTGTGTTTTGTTTTAATGGTTATGGGGGTATCAATTTAACTCATTCATGAGTAAGTTAAACTGCAATACAATTCACAAAAAATGTTTTTTTTAGAAAAAATAAATGGTATTATAAATGTTCCAAATATGTCTAAAAGAAAAACTTGTGTACTTAGTTCACTTTTTCTTAGTCTTCTCTTCGTGTATTTTTATTTTATTTGAAATGCAAGACCTCTTTCCACATGTTTATAAGAGTTTAATTTAAATACCTCTTTCTAATAATATATACATGCAGTCATTCTACTGTCGTTTCCTTATTATTTACGAATAGTAGCTATTCCTAATAAAAGGTTATATTTTTTTTTAAAACAAATTGCCCTTATTTCCCAAATCTTTAATGTTATCCATATATAGGCTATAACTGTCCCCATCTACATTGCTCACAAATCAGAATCTTAAAAAAGTTTAATGAATCTATAAAACCTTCTCTATTATTCCTTTAAAATAAAACTCCTCGTCCTACAATCGATTACCGAAATAAATTTAACCTGATTTGGCGAAATTACAAGAAAAAAAAAAAATACCCTATGAATAGAGCTCACACAACCTAATCGTTCTCAGTAAATTTTAATAATGCCACATCATTTGTTATCCTTTTTCTGCATTGTCCCTTTAAGCCAATAACATCAGTCTTAAAATCACATATACGATGGAAGGTAAGGTACCTATACATATATTTATGTCTGTTCCTCAACATTTTTGCAGAGTCCAACATACATCTATACCTTTTTGTTTTTCATTTTGAAAAACTTGCTCCTGCAACAATAAATAATCGTACCTACCATTTTAAGTGTGTTAAAAAATCCTCAATAATAAACTTCAATGGACACCCTAATGACAGACACAAATTGCTATCGTTTGTGTGAGAGAACACCAACAATAACGAAACAAAAAAAAAAACACCACCGGAAGTTCCGGCACGTACTGGGCACGCCAAGTTGAATTTAGAGACACGTCTTCCTGCCAGCAGGTATAAGCTTTCCGGAGAATCGAGGACATTCTAACGTTCTTAATATATTATAAGAGACGTTTTAGAAAAAAAAAAAACAAAACCATCAATTTCAATACAAGAAAATCCCCACATCCATTATGAAGATTCTCACTAAAGGCTCCCAAGACTTGGCATGAAGAACAAAATTCAAGTATTCAGGAGAAACGCATTTTTTCATATACAGTTTGATATCGTTTGAAAAGTAGATGAAAAGAAAATTAAATCAAAACCCCTGCCCTGCCCACAAACATTCTCTTACAAAACCCAAAATTCAATTTAATAAAAGTCCATACATGTATGTTTGTATTATCTTCTTTTATAGCATACCCGGTAATTAATAGGCCACTGCCATGGTCTGCTTGTGATTTCACCCTCCTTGGGCTTGAGGCCGGCATTGCCCTGAAACATCACAGCATGTGATTCAATGAATCTTGACAAGAATCCAGGAGCATATACATGAAAACTCACGCTGGGCACTAGAAATAGCAAAATTACCCATTTTATACTTGTGGTATAGAATTTAATACATATGGTAGTTGTATGTATATGGAAAACTGACCAAAGTATAGATTGGTTGCTATATACTCACACTTCTTGTGAACATTATCCTCAACATTCCAATATGCATTTCTATCCCGCAAATTTGGATTGCACGACACCTCTTGCTGTTCGAAACCCCACTTTGGCAATTGTTGTCCTGACGACGTGAGCGCACAATTTTGCATGTAATGGACAAGAAGGATTTTCGTTGAGACAGTTTGGACAATGTCTTCATCACGTCCGCCAAGGATGACAACTCTCCACACATCGTTTGCATCGCCAACACCATCCTGAAAGGATATGAAATATTTATTGGATTTCATTTTTTTTTTCTTGTATTTGAAAATGTCCTCAAGATAAGAAAGTGTGTTGGGAAAGAAATGTTGGATTTAATTAACTTAGTTAAAAAAAATATAAACATTTATGGATTTTTTTTTATCAGTGATAGTTGTATGCCGTTGAATATCCATACAGGAATAAGGGATCCTTAACCTGAACTTTAAATTTATTTAAATAAATAAAATAGTTTCTAAAATATTTTAATTTCGTTTTATTTAAATTTAATTATTTTTGTATTTTAACAAAATTTTACTGAAAATAGTGAGACTACTTAGAAATGGATATTTTCAATTGATTAGTGCAATAATAGACTAAAAAAAAAACACAAACAATAATTTTTTTTAAAACTTAGATGTCTTGAAAATTATTAGAAAAAAATAGGTATGCTATTTCTAAGAATTCAATAATAATTTATAGATACACATAAAAAATTAATTTCAATTAAATTTCAAAAAAACTATGTGTATACTTATGCAAAAAAAAAATAAAATTGAAAACATAGGCGCAAAATTTTAAACAGCTGTTAAGGTATTAGCATGATACTACTTAACAATTTTCTAACTTTGAAACTCTTTACTAAAATATTCATAGTTGTCTAAATAGTATCATATACTAAACTTATTTTCTTAAGAAACTCTAGCTGAACACGCTTAAAACAGTCACAGTTCAACCCATTTTTGCAATTGTAGCTGCCAAATTGACACTTGGATTTAGTATGATACTAAAAAGATAAAATAGGCCTTTGGCGACTTTAACTTTAGTAAAATGTTAAAAAGATTATACGATTTTAACTCGTTTAAAATTTGGAAAAGCCTGTTTTTAACCTAGCATCATACTAAAAAAACGCTAAGAACCAGATGACAAAATGTATTCTAGTTTTTGAGAAAACTGAAAATAACAAAAGTAAGTTTTACTTAAATTCCACTTCCATCCATTATTTTGTTGCTCCAAAGATCCTATTTCTACCAATTGAGTAGTAAAGTAGGTTTCGTTATTTTCAATTTTCTCGAAAACTAAAAGATATTTTGGCATCCAGTTTTAAGTGTTTGACTAGAAATTAAAAGGAGAATCGAATGTTAAAACCAAAAATACTACTTAATAAAGTAAAATTTTGGAAAAAATTAGTTTGAACACAATTTTTCAATTTTTTTTTCAAAAATTTAAGTTTAAAAATTCATTTTTAAAGAACTGTTTACTAAAAAAGCTTAGAAAAATAAAAGCACACATTTTTGGCCTTACGTAAAGGTATAGTATGCCGTTTTGGCGGTTAAAGTTGTTTTTTTTTTTAAATTTTGGTACTTAATTAGTAAAATTTTGCACAAAATTAGTTTTAATTTTTTTTTTTCATGAAATCAATAAAAAGAATTCGGCTCTGTATACTTTGGCAATATTCCACAAAAAATCCATATTCAAACTTACCTCACCATATCCAGTAACTTGATGATGTTTTTTGGTCATTGGTGCTGGAACTCCATGTGAATGTAAATTCCGCTTAGTAGGTATATGCTGTAGTCTTATTAAATCACCATTTTTAAGCATTTTAAGTTCTGGAATAGTTTCTGCATTATATGGCTTTATTAGCCATTTGTTGTTTTCATCCTTGTGAGAATATGTGGTTATCTGAGAGAAGTACAAAACAGAAATGAAATATTTTGTTATTGTTTAGTCGGAAATAAAATCCACTCAAAAATTTTTTTAAACAGAAATAAAGTTTAAGTTAGTTGAGTGGAATTAAACCAAAAACTTAGAAAGCCAACAGAACCAAAGGTTAATTGAATGTAAAAGTTGTTCCTTTATCCGTTTACAGTCCATGTGTATAATACACAAGTGCAATTCCAGGACTTCTATTTTTTTCGCGCGAATACATGGCATAAGAGAAGTAAGTTTTTTAACATTTTGAAGATTTAATAAATATTTCCTCTTTTTATAGGAGGAGCCAGCCATGGTTTTATTTTTATTAAGAAGCTGCTTTGGAAACGTAAACATAGCTCACAGTAGTAAATACAAAATTTTTGAGTCAGTATCGGAGACGATCCTTCTGTATGGTGCACAGGCGTGGGGATGTAAAAAGTTCGACTCCGTTGAAAAACTTCTTATTTACTATGTGAAGAGAGTATTTCAGTTCCCAGTAAGCATGCCGAATTACGTTGTCATGCTGGAAACAGGAATCTCGCCTCTGTTTATAAGAACGCTTAAGCTTCAAGCGGACTATTTGCTTAAAGTTTTGAGGATACCTGAATTCCGTTTGGTAAAGAGAGTAGTCCTGAAATCTATTCAAGACCGCAGTAGTTGGTATGGAGTGTGGTTGAGATTGGCGGAAAGATGTAACGTTACACTGAATTTGAATGGTGAAGATGAAGCTGCTAATAGGACTATTCTGTATGAAATTATTTCAAAGATAGACGAACAGTGCAGAGCTGAGTATGAAGCGGAAGCGGCCGAGTCGCTGTTTAGGTCAACTTATAGCAAACTTTCTCATAATCTTCCGGGAAACAACTACATCTGTGATGCAAACAGTATCCAACTGATTTCTATGATGGTCAAGTTAAGAAGTGAAATGCTCAACCTAAATTTTATTCCACATAGACCGGATCTACCATTGGAATGTAGTCTATGTAACTTAAGAGAACGGGAAGATGTTATTCACTTTATCGGAAAGTGCCCTGTGCTAAGCGAAACAAGAAGATCTGTGTTTGGAAGCAACACCTTAACAGAAGAGCAAGTTTTGTGTGAATTAAATGAGATGGATGTCAAAAAACTTTTTGAGTACTGCAAAATTGCCCTAAGTTATAGAGGAAAAATAATGAACGAAGATCTGTGAATCCTTTATTCTTCAAATAAAATCTTTTAATTGTTTTTTTTTTTAAATACTGTTTAACTAATACAAATGTGATAATTCAAGTAAGCTTACGATCTACCTTATGAAAACTATTTATTATTTTTTATGTTGTCATTCTGGCTGACGGCTCAAGCCATGCTATAAAGATTTTTGTTAAAATTTAAGATTATATGTATATTAATTGAATAAAAATCATCTATCTATCTATCTATCTATCTTTAAGAATTTAAATAGAAAGTCATAACAATAGTAACTCATAAATTTCCAAGATTTTTACCATCGACTTTTTATCGTTTCGTAAAAAAAAAAATCGAACTCAAAAAACTGTTTGTCGGATTTTTAAAAAAGTTTCAAAATTTCTTTTTTTTTCGAATGCTTAATATTTTAAAAAGATAGGCTGATAACAAACTCCATTTCTGATGTTATTTTGTTATTCAAACAAGGGAAGATTAATTTTGGGATGCGATACAAAAAATATTTTTCAACAATTTTTAACAGTTTCTTTGGCTTAAAAAAAAAACCATCAATAAATTATATGTATATTTTTACAAACCTTCTTAACTACCAATTATGTATTGCATTGTGTGAAGACTAAAACTATAGGAGTCAATATCACTGATTGTTCTAGATATATTGGAGCCAAAAACATTTGTCTTCCTTTTTTAACTATCAATTGAATTTTTCTCTTAAAACTCTAACATTAAATTAGCCCAAAGTTATATCTTTTTGTGTTCTTAAATGTTTCAACCCAAAAATCATTTTTTAACAATTTTTAGTAGTTTTTTTTTATTAAAATAAAATGTCGGTTGATTTTTTTTTTTTTAAGTCTTACCAATCATTCACTACGTCATTACTTATGTATCTATAGAATGAAACTAATCATTTGACAAATCGCAATTTTGTCGTGCGATATTTTCTGTTTTTTTTTTTTTTTGGAAAAATACATTGAAAACGGGACAAATAACGGCAAAATATAAAGCAAGCCACATTTCGAAATCACAAGTTTCAACACCTTTTCGACGGGTGCTTTAATAAAAAAAATATAAGAAAAAAAACAGAAGATATCGCATGAAAAAATTGTAATTGATGTCACAAATAGTTCAGGAATGACAAACGGAAAATTTTTTAGCAGTAAACCATTCAATCTAAGTAGTTTTTAACGTTTTTCCAGGGGGTACTTGATAACTATTTGACTATATTGCAGAAAAAAAAAAACATAGGGCCAAAAATTCAAAATTGTCACAATTATTTCACGACTAATGAACGACAAATTATCCATCTAATAATTTTTCGATCGGCTAATGTTGTTTCGCTAATTTGACACTCATCTTTATGTTATGGCCTTATTATCTGTATACCAAAAAAATGTATTTGAAGTTGATATCTCTATTCGTTCTCGAGAAAAAAAAAACGATGGATTCGGATTCCAGAGACCTAAAAACGTGGAAAAATTTTAAAATTTTCGATTTCGACAAATCGGACCAATTATAAAACAACTTCCAATGGAAAGTTCATAAAACGATCCACATTAGCCGTTCGGATTTGGCAGTAAACTGTAGGTCCCCTCCATGCCTGCAAACACGCACAGAGTTGTAAGTCACCAGGTTCTGGTACTTCATGAGCCGTTGTGCCACCAAATTTAATGCATTAAAAATCAATGGTCGTCTCTATAAACATTGTCTAACTTTAGACAGCCGTCCAAGTTAAAAAAAAAAAAAAACATTTCTAATTTGTTGATGGGGTGATCTAACTTTTTATATTACTTACTTACGTAATCGAATGTTATACTTTTTTTTTATTAAATAAAGCATATTTCCGACTGTTTCGAAATACTTAGACACAGTTTAAACTGAAATTTTAGAACTATGATTTCATTTCTTTTTAAGACTATTTCAAGTTGAACTCTTTCACTTAAAAATCCACAATCTGAGTAAATGGTTTTAAATATTCTTGCATTTAAATGGCTTTTAAATACGCCATAAAAAGACTATGCAACGTGAATAAAATTACATTTGGCTCAGTCTGTGACTATCTATTAAAAAAACAAAAAAAAGCGAAAGTACCTACTTAATAAAGGCACAATGTTATGGGAATCAGCCCGTTAACCACCCACTTTATTGCTTTAGCACACAAACGTCACACAGCTAGACAATAGATCCTACAGAAGCCGTAAATCATCAAACTTCGATGAAAACATCCTGCTAGCGAAAATATTTTTAATAAAAAAACGTTCAGCCCCCTAAGCCTGGAAGCTTTTAATGGTATTCAACCCCATAATGCATATAATGTCTCGCCGCATCGTCTGTCGTCGTCGTCGATTCTCCATTCCATCACAAAATCTGTTCGTCAATTTAGTTTATCTTCGTTTTTTGCGTGAGTTTGGGTCATTAAAAGAATTTAAAAGCTTTGGCGATGAAACAAAAAATAAGCCAACATTAATCCCAAAGGACACACATACACACAGAGTCACACATGCACCTAACGACCCGGCTCGCCTGTGCGATGCTCTGGCAGGATCAGCATATATGAAAAGACCGCCCTGGCACTTACCTGCTGCTGTCGGGCTCCAACATTCTTTGGATATAAATGGTAATGCGAATGTAAATATCCTCCTCCAGTTTTATGGTTTTTAATGGTAACGACAGCGCCATATGCCACCTCGCGCGGCATGCTCACATTGTACAATGAATTGCCAATGAGCCGGGACTGGAATCCTGAGCTATAAAAGCCGTCACCATTGCCGCTCCGATTCAGCACCGACAAGTGGATGAAAAAGAACACCATGTACAAGAAAATTGGCCATAAAATTAATGCAAGAGCACGACAGAATGTTTGCTTTATAGTTTCCACCTGATAAATAGAATCGTTGGTTTCCATCAGGATCATCATTGTACATATGTATATGTATGTACACAGCCACATTGACATCATATATTATAGTTGGTTTTATAAATTTGGAGTCAAACATGAAAAAAATGAAGAATAAAAATATACGATGTTAAAAATGTTAAGGAAATATTAAATTCAAAAATATACTTTTAGATAATTAATTTTAGTAAAATTCATAGACCGGGATGGAATTTTTTCCGATAAGCATCAACACCTTATTTCACCAATGCGATTTTTTTTTTTTTGACAACCACTATACTGCCCATAATTTCGTAATGGCCCTAACTCCGATTTTGAGTTTATTGCATCTTTGGAGTTGGGGCATTCCCTTAAGTTCAAAAATGCCATAAACTCAAAATCGAAAATTTTGTAGTTAGGGCCATTACGAAATTATGGATTATTAAAGGTACGAAGTTCTGTAATCTTTTCAGCCGTTTTTGAGAAAATTAAAAAAAAAAAAACGAAATATTTCTATGGCAGCTACCTCTTCTAGATGAGCTAAATCAAAAATTTAAACTTCCCTTTGGTGCTGCAACAGCTTGTGTATATCCAGGACCTAGTGATTTACATATACAACTCACAACCATTCCGGTCTAAGGTTTCTATATAGGGCTTTCCTCGAAAAAAAATTTAGTATATAAAAGTCATGATCTTAATGACTGCTTCTTTAGAATCGTAGAAGAAATAACTTTTTTTTGGTTGTATAATTGGCTTGTTATAGGCCGTACAAAGATTTTTATAGAGTCCTTTATAATTTTCTCCTTTTTTTGTTTACAGAATTTTATAAAAAATAGTTTTGAAAAGCAGATTTTCAAAAAGTATAATTTTACAAGCAGGCTTTTTGAAAAGCACAATTTCTAAAGCAATTCTGCTTTTTATAATTCTGCCTTGCCTTGTAAATATTCTGCTGTGTTCTGTTTTTCTTTTAATGTGCGGGGTCTTAGACTAAAGCTCGGGTGAAAAGTATGTGTGTGATACGCAACAAAAAATGCAAAAACCGAACATAGTTATTGGCGCAGCTTGATGTTTAGGTATTAGCACGACATTACTTATCAATTTTGTAACTTTAAAGGTTCTCCCAAACCAACGCGATTAATCGCTGCGACAATAGAAAACAATAACAACAACGTGTTGTTTTGTTTGACAACCACGTGTTGTTATTGTTGTTTTCTTTTGTCGCAGCGATTAATCGCGTTGGTTTGGGAGAGCCTTAAAGCCAATAATTATCGCTCCAATAAAAGACGATAACCTAGCCATTTCAGCTTTTTCTTCTTGGGCATCGTTTTTAAGGATGCGAACGGCATTGAGTGACATCTCCATTTTTTGTTGAATTTTTCACCTTTACGATCACAATTCACAGCACAAAAGGTTCTTAGTTTTAAACATTATTTAATTATATAACCTTATTCCCGAACTTCAGCTGAGCATGTTTAAAACAGTGACAGTTCACACAATTTCCTCATTTTTAATTGTTAAATTGACAGTTAGAGTTAGTATGATACCTAAAAGATAAAATAGGCATTTGGTGATTTTAACTTTAGCAAAATGTTAAAACAGATAATTTTGTTCTAATGCGTTAAAAATTACAAAAAAAATCCCGTTTTTAATCTAGCATCATACTAAAAATGGTTTAACATCATACTAAATCCTCTTAAATGTTTCTCCATGTGTATGAACAGTTTTACCCAAGCGTGTAGTTATAATAGGTACTAAGAATGTTTTTCTTGCTTCGCTTTATAATATAACAGAGTTTAAAATTATTTCCTTATTGTTATAATTCACATTATAATCAACCCCAATTTTAAAATAAATATTGTAAACACAATTGCTTATTCGATACATGATTCGGATCGATAAAAAAAAAAAATTACACTTACGAGGGGTTTTTCCAAGTCACCAAGAATAACCCACAGCTCACTGACCGTATGAAATCCAACCAGCAAAACAATAAAGAGGCCAACAAATTTCACACTTATCGTACAAGCTAACATCGTGCCGGTAAAATATAACCAACGCCACCACCTCCATGTGTACGACTCGCCACTTCTTGTCACCTTCGAGATCTTAACCATGCCCCAGACAGAGGCCACCATGAAGCACAGGAGTATCGGATCCAGCAGGATGTACTGGTTGAGGGTGATGAGTCCCACGTCTGTGTATGAACGGAAAAGAATTACACACCACATCGAGTTGAAGGAGTCGCTCAAATGGGAGTATCTTACCGAAAATCAAATAGGCTGTCGCCACAAGGGCTGCCTCATTGGATCCGGTGAGGTCGTGTACCGTGTCGAAGGCCATCGGAACAATAAGGGCTCCCAGTGTTGTGCAGAACTGTAAAATTGATGGCCATGACCGTTAATATGAAAATAAGTAGATCCGGCCACACCTCTATCGGTCGACGAGACCAAGTAGAGAGCGACAGAATCTAAAATTAAATCTTACGTAACGCATTCCTTCGTAACGGGTGCTGTTGTACTTATCGCCAGGTTTATCGAAAGGGTAGGTGCCATTGTATCCGGTCAGGTAGCCAGATAGGCCAATTAACATCTGAAATTGTATTTTAGTTTGTATTAAATTTTGTAAATGCAAATGTTAAGGGTTAATGGAAATATTTTCCAAATGGGGTGCTTTTGAGATCTTCTCACCTTGCCAAGGGGCGGATGGACGTCAAAAAAAAACGTCCGGTTGATGTACCAACTGCCCATTTTTCCGAAATGGGTTTCGTCCCAGCTGAAAAATGTTTTTAAAATGATAAAATAATGAGAAATCGATTTTTACGAACTGAGATGGTAATGGGGCGAGACAAGCTTCGACGATGATGTTCTCTATTTTTGTATTATAGGCGGAAATGGAAAGTTGAATGTTGACATTGGTGTAACGATATGATTATTTAATGGGGTGAGATGGGGTTCGTAGATAAATATTATATTCTTGTCACGAACGTCTATTTTTGTGTTAAAAAGTTATAAGATTTGATTATGTTTTGGGATGAGACACGATTCTGTGTTTGGGTCATTCACGTTTTAGGCTTTAATGAACTTAAAGTTTAATGTTGTTGCTGAATTTTAAACATGGTGTAAGTATATAGTATATAGGTCTAGGGATTTATGAAGTTTATGATTGCTTTTGGATCTTTTGTTTTTATTAGTTGGATTGTTTTGATTATATAGGATTACTCGTATACTTTGAACGATATTTTTTAATATAATACAATTTCAAGAAATACGTAGAAATAATAAATTTTATTAGACGCAATTAAAATTAAGTGCTTTTGTAGAAATTTTTGACGAAGGGACTTTTGGAAAGCGTAAACAAATACTTTGTGTTTATAACAAACCATTATTTTTCGTGATAAAGAAATTGTTTTTGATAGTAAAAGAACCACGGAGAGTATGAAAAATTATTAAGGACCCACAAAAAACGAAAAGTAAATTCTAAGAACCGAAAAGGTTTTATAACCGATGGTTGAAAGAGGTGAAATCAATACAGTACAGTACCGAAGCATTCATATTTGAATTTAGTAATTTTTTTTAATCTGAAATACATACATTAAAATATAATTTTCGGACTTTATAAGTTTTGACGGAAATCCGACATACATATATGGATCAACTTGTGCGCCCCCACAAACACTTAACTTTAAATTCAATACTCAATCAGTATAAACAAATCAATATAAACAAATCAGTAAAGATGATACTATCATAAGAATTGTTAATCACCACTTTTTGCCTTCTGCAACTTGTGTGAAAATTTCAAACAAAAAGAATCATTGCATCATCCGCAGCCAAACTAAGATTTGCTGCGTTAGCATTTAAATAGTATAAAAAGGGATCGCTTGGTCTCATTAGAGTTCAGTTTGTAATAAATTCTTCGTATAGCTGAAGATTTCCCCCGACCCACGGTAAGGGATCTGAAGCTTCAATAAAAATTAAATATTTAAAAAATCAAAAACGGTATTTTTTTTCCCTGTTCAGAAGAACAGGAAGAAATAATTTTTTTTAACAAAAATTAAAACTTAAATTAAAATCTATAAACATTGAACTAAGCCCACCAGCATTAAAATCAAATATGGCAAATAATATTTATTATGGATGTTATTTAATTAACAAATGGAGCTTGGTTAAAAATAGTATGTGCAACTGGGTTGCACGTATGCACGTATTACTCTAACGATCACTTCTGTGGTTTTCAAGTCTGAATGAAAACCTATTCATTCAATTTAAAAAAAAATATAAATAAGCTATGAGAGCCTTTATTTTATTCCACCAGCGAAAAACACTATTTAGTTTTGGTCATTTTCGCACCCATGAGCGCTCCCCTAAAGTGACTGTATGGTGTGCAGTATCCCAATTTTTGATTATTGGTCCTTACTTTTTCGGGGATAATGGGCGAACCATCACTGTCACCGCTGAGCGCTATGTGACAATGTTGAAACCGTTTTTTGAACCCCGCAGCTGGAAGAATTGAGTGAAGCAACTATAATCTGGGAGACATCTGGTTCCAACAGGACGGGGATACATCCCTCACTGCTAGGATTTCAATGGCGATATTGAGGCAATTGTTCCCCCAGCGCCTCTTCTCTTTGAGGGGTAACATGGAGTATGGCCTGCGCGCTCACCAGATTTGAGCATTTGTGATTTTTTGCTGTGGGGGTCCATAAAAGAAAAAGTTTTTAAACTTTGTCCACATGACATACTCTGGAAGAACTTAAAGACAGAATCAGAGAGGAAGTTACGGCAATACCCATCGAAATGTTCAGAAGAGCGGTTGAAACTTCAGAATTCGCCTTCAAGTGTGCCTCGCGGCTGACGGCCGCCACCTACGTGATATCATCTTTACAACTTAATGTAAAAAACTAGATTCTGTATTGAATTCAACAATATAAACATTATTTCTGTAAGTTGAATTGTTTTTGTTTGACATCCCGTTAAAACCGGTTTATACCTTTTGCCTCACCCTGTATTTACGGATGAAATAGACACCATCAGTTAAAAAAAAAATTCGTAATTAATTATTATTATTGTTGACGTTTTTCTATTTTAAAACAAAATATAAAAAGAAACTACCAGAATTACAATTTATACTTTTGGTATAGAATTAAAGCCTTTTATTCATCATCCTACTGGGACTAAGTACTAAAAATTACATTGCAAGGCCCAATGGAACACGGCTTCCATCGCTCCGATAAAACATTCTCTCATATGAGTCGATACGCGCAGTATGAATATATCGGTACCCTGTCGATAGTACCATAAATGCGTGGAATCTAAATGTTCTAAATAAATTGCTCAAAATCAATATATAGTTGGAAATAGTGCGAATAATCCACTTAAAAAATTCAAAATCAATAAGAAAAAAATTTAAAGTCATTGGTTCATTTTTTTTTTTAGTTTTTTAAATAGTTTTTAAAAAAATTTCGTCAGATATCTTAAGTATGCATTTTGGATATAAAATATATCAGAAAAAAACAAGTACAATGTATCCATTTTTAAATTATGAACATTTTTATAAAATTTTATTTTCCAATATATTTTGTATCGTCTAACATCAAAGAAGAAATTGAAAATAAAGCAAAAACTACTTTACTATCCCATTTTGAAATTAAAAACGATTCTTTGCTATTTTAAAGCTAAGCTGTTACTAAGGTGTTACTAAGGTTACTAAGGTTACTAAGGTTACTGGAACTGATAATTTTGTTTTTTAAAAATCCAGCTTATATTTTTTTTTTATTTTCACGAGTTTTTTCGTTTCTGAGAATTCTTTAATATGAAGTTAATGTGTTGGACAAATAAATATAGAGCGAAAGGTTGAGTTAAAACGAACAAAGTGGGTATCTGTTCACCTCCCGCACCCATTTGAACAAAAGGGGAAACAAAAAAAAAAAAAATATTACACCTCACTATTTGACGGAGTCTCATAGATCTTACTTCCTGAATATTTCTACAATATTTTACACTTACTTTTTTTAAAAATGATTTGCTCAGGTAAAAAGCACATCTTTTTATTATTTAAACAAAAACAGTTAACTAAAAAACCAATAAGAAAATCTGAACAGTGTCATTGTATGTTAATAATGTCAATTATGTAGCAACAATTAAAAAAAATTAAAATTCCAACAAGTTTTATTTATAATCCAAAACAAAAAAAAATTAAATTTTCTCTCTGTAACTTATTCCATATTACTTGGAAACAAGTGTACATTAATTAACTAATTAAAGACCTATTGAGGAGTGTCATTAGATTGATACTTGTATTCACAGAATATAAGAAATTTTCTTAAAAAAAAATAATAATTTCAATTATTTTGAAACGTCTAAACATTTTTCTTTCCTTATGTGATTAAAACCAGACTTTTATTATTTTTACCAAAATCATGACTTTTAAATGTACCTAACCTATGCCTGCATATAAATTATTTATTTCTTCTAAAATATATTCTCCAAACTTAGATTTTAACGAACACCAATATCAACAACAGAGATCAATGAACTAGGTCAACTATTTCCGCACAAAAAACAATCGAATCAATTGCATACACAAAAAAAAAAAACACAAATCCCTTACCACACATGATCAGGTTCAGTGACTTTGTAATATCGTGTTGCTGCAGTCAAAACGATTACCGCACCAAAAATCACCCACCAATTTCTAAAACAAAAATTTAACAAAAAGATATAAAATCATTTTTAAGCACTCGCATAATAAAAGAAACTGAAGTTCTTTGCTCAGCTCTTTTGTTTCGTCAGCATTAACATAAAATTCTTACAATTTCTCGATATCATTTCCAATTTTATACACAGATTTTTCATCATCGCGACGTATAATTGAACTTTCACTCTTTATATTACTCTTATTGCACATTTTACTTATAGGTAATTATAAAAATAATAAAATTAAATAAATAAATCTCTTAAAATCAATAAATTAAATCATAACAAAACCACTTTATTAGCGAATCATAATTTCTTGTTAATGATGACGACGACAACGTCTAGCACTTATTTGAAACTAATGTGATCAGCTGAAGTTGCTGCAAGTAAGCTTCTTGGAATTTAAAAAAGAAACCGAAGAAACATTTGAGAACACACAAAACTTGTTCTTTTAGTGGAAGGTGGAAAGAAAAGAAAATAAATGAAACTCATTACAGAGAGAGATCAAATGAAGATGGAAAACGTTCCAGTCTGTTTTTTTTTTCTTTTTCTTTCGCTCAAAAAATAAGAGTTGTTTTGATGTGCATAAGTAAGTTAGAGCCACACGTGCAACATTTAAATCGACAAATTCTTTTTTTGTTTTTGTTTACGGATAAAATTTGAATTTCACCCTTTTTATTTTCTTGTTTTTTTCTTATGAATGATTGACCAGCAATGCAAGATTTATAATTGTATTTTTGTTAAAGGAGAATTATGTTGTTGAAATAGGGTAAACTAGCAAAAGCTGGTAATAGCCTTTTAATTTTCAATTATTTTAAATTTTCTAAACATTTAGAAAAGATAAATACACATGTATGTAAGCCTGATAGGCAGACAATAAGCTCGAAAAATAAATACAATAGACAATTAAATTTAATTCAAAAAAAAAAAAAAACTTTTCAACTAATTTTTTCGAAGCAAATTTTTTTTTTTTTTTTTGGTGGCATTATCGGGATTGTAGGCAATGTTTTACATTGCGTGATATCATTTTATTGTGTATTGAATAAAACGCTTTTTCGATACAAGCTTTTGTATTTATAGACCAAGGCTATAAGGCTGAATTAATTTTCCAAAGCTTTTCATAAAAAAAATTGAAAAATTAAAAATGGTTTAAATATAACTTTTTGGAAGTTCTGAGGTCATCTCAGTTAACGAAATAAAAAAAAGCACATTTATAAAAAAAAAAAAATACAAAACCAAATTTGAACGGTTTACGGATCAGTAGTTTCCGAATACATATAAAAGAAATTATTTCATTCTTTCCCAAATTTGGATTGCTATATGCAGTAAGAAATTTTCAAGAATTTAATGCTGCCACGTGATTTCTTTAATAAATTTGTTCCTCCTTTTTACCTGCTGTATAGACTATATGGGGCAAGTATTGATTTCGTGTAAAAAAAAATGTCGACGTTTTATCCAAAATTGACACTACGATTACCTATGACAAATTCCAAAAAAGTGGGTTTCGTCGTACCGTCCGTCGTTATGTGCTTCTGTGCGTCTGTGCATCTCTGCGTCCACTGTAATTAGAGCTAGAGCCTATACGGTTGGGCCGATTCACATTAAATTTAGTACAGGGTATTTTTATGTAGGGCGAAATTTGAACTTTTTATTTATGTTATCTAGAACAGGTATATAGCTGCCATACAAATTTTTGTTTATTTTTTTAATTTTCTCAAAAACGGCTTTGACAATTTTGAAAAAAAATCGCCTTGTAGAAATAGGGTTTTAATGTTTTTTGAGAAAAATGCCTCAATTTCGAGTTGATTGGGTTTATCTTCCCAATGGGTCGACCAATTTTGTTATAATTTTTCAGTCTAGTGCTTCTGAGTAGTTTAACAAATATAACATACAAAATAAAAATTAATTTTTTTCTTAATTAAAAAAATTAACTCAAAATTAATAATATTAGCTCTTTTGACTTTTATAACATTTTTTTCGATAAAAATGTATACTATAAAATTATGCGATCTAGTCATGTGTAACCAATATAACACAATTTGTAGACTTTGATAAAAATATTTTTTTCTTGTCATCTAGATCCTCAGTTCCTAAACTGTGTTCCGCGGAACCCTTGGGTTCCGTGAAAGAGTTGACAGGGTTCCGCGATTTTAAATAATTTTTGTAACTTAATTTCAAACAAGAAATATTTGACGTTTGTATTTTTTTTATGAAAGTATGACCCATAATTAAAAAAAATTATACTACTTTTCTTTCCAAAGAAAATTACGAGCCACCCGTGTGAGTATAGATCGCGCATACTCCTTAATAAGGTTCAGCACACTATTCCACAAAGAATGAACATTTTACACAAAAATGCATGCGTGTGCGTATCGTTTATACACAGCTGTTACTACATAACTGCTTAACTACATTTAAGACTTTTTTAAAAAGTATGTCAAAAAGTGAAAAAGTAATCTATGTATAGGTAAATAGCCTTAAATAAATTTTGTGGTACAATAAGTATTTGACCGATATCGATAAATTTTATATGGTTGGAAAGTCACAATTACACACTGTGGGCCTTTTTTGTTTTTGTACTGTCGAATACTATGCATATTAAAAAAAAACTACAATTAAAAAAAAATAAAAATGTTTTTTTCCTTCAATTTTTTAAACAAATTGTTTGCGAGGTGTCGAATTTCGACACAGGGCGATAGAAGTACACAAAAATATGTTTATGACCGCGTTTGCAAAGAAATTGTTTTTGGTCTGTGAAATCAATCCGAAAATACCCGATGAATAAAGTTAATTGTCTCTTGAACAGTAGGGTAACTTAGTCATTTTTAATCAAGAAAAAACATTCTACAGAATATTTTAAGTTATACATACATACGTCAATTTTATTAAGTTCAAATTGTATTTCTGTTTGATATCTTTATTTTTGAATATCGAACATTTCAAATAAATTTAATTATATTTAACGTTTATTTGATAGCATTTTTTAGAAAAGATGTTTTTTGAAAATTCCTAGGAATAATTTTATTTCGCTCTTAAATAACTAAATTTTTTGTCTATAAATTAATGTTTTCTCAATTTTAATTTTAAAATTTTCAATTTGTTTAAATTTTTTTAATAACTTAGACATTAACAGCCTTATTTATTAGATTTCACTAATACTCGTTTCAACCTCGGAATAGTTAAACCGAGTCGAAGCACTTACTCTGTCTTTACGCCACGTCAAAGAAATTCTTATTTATAAAATATATTATCAAAAAATGACAAATCTAAAACTCTGGTTATTATAAACATGGCTGATTACCACAAATTATTAATTTAAAGTAATTATTATTGGTTTTATTTTATCTAAATAAGTACCTATCTAAATAAAAGAAAACGGTCTGAAAACTGGGATTTCGTTTGCACACCTTTTTGTAAATTTTACATGATGCTGATGTCATGTCAAAATGACATAAATACTAAAACGGCTTTACTCCGGCTTTATTCCTCCTATGTACCAGTTTTAGCTTACTCCGCCTCTATTCCGCGTGTATTTTTTTATGAATAAATTTTTTAGGATTAGAGGTGTCGTAAACTCGGAGTAACCTTACTCCGTCTCTAAAACGAGTTAATAAATAAGGCTGTAAGTCTGCAATTAAAATAAAGAACATACGCAAATCTTTTTACTATTGAAAAACTAATTTTTGCTTTATTTGAAGATTTAGTACTTATAATATAACTGCTTAACTGATTATTGAAAAATTGGCCCTTAGTGTAAAATAATGTTATTTTCAGTTGTAGTCTTTAAAAAATTCAAACCGAAAAATAAACAGTCCAGTATTTGAATTTTTGATGTGCCTAATATAAAACAACTCTGTTCACAATATTTTTAAAGAGATTTTGATGAAACAAGTAAAAAACATACATACATGGCAATTCCGTCCCACTGAAATAAATTTTCTTTTAAACAAAATCAGCGCCAGTTTTTCTTTTATTGAACTCCGGATGGTGTAAGTATTTCTTGTTCCAAGTTCAAACCCCTACGAATCCAACTCAAATTTATTTGCACTTACAACTAGATGTCGCAAGGTCTTAAGGTTCATGTACACAATAAAATTATTTCCGAATTTTCGGACTACAAAGTTCCCAATATCCCAACCATTCAATTATTCCCATAGTAAAATAATAACCAATTTGTTTTTAAATGTTCAATTTTAAACTTTTTTTCGCTTTACTGTAGAAATATAATTCATAAACAAAAAATATTTCTACTAAAAATTTCAACAACGAAAAACGGTTTCGACAAATTGCAAGAAAATGTCTCGAAAACAAACACACGTTAATGTTGGTCTTGATGATGTTGAAGAGGAAGACAAATACCTTGACAACGAGAATGAGGGAGTTATCGATAAAACAAAAACAGCAGCTGAGACGGAACAGGCTCGTTTGGGCTTTGGTGAACAAAATAGTAACTTCGAAGGCGTTTCCGAGCAAGAACCCTTAAAAATGGACGAAGAAAAGTTGTCATCTGAAATAATTCCGCCAAAACGAAGATTGTGCGTTGAGGATTTCGTTAGTTCTTATGATGATGGCCATATTGACTTGGCCTATCCGGAACACTTGGAATTCCAATCTTCATCGGAGTGTTATCCACGAAGCTACTATACACTTTCTGGCAAAGAAAGATTACTTCTTTTATTTGCTGAGAATTTCCGACGGCAATTTAATAATTTATATCCCAACAGAAGGCCGTTGTTATTGGCGGCTAAAAATGAGTGTGATGTGCAGGTAAGAGTCAAGAATTCAAATACAAGTATCTACTCGTATTATATTAAAACAAATTTTGTTTAAGAAACTTGTTTGCACAACAATTCGACCGACTGCATTTTTATTTCCATCATTGATTTCAAGCTTAGAAGGATGTGCAAGCTTTGTTGCGGATTTTATTGAATACCAGCCACTAGAAAATCCAGGAGCTCTGGTAAGTTTAACAATCACATAACACTTATAGTTTTTTATTTTCGCTAAATAATGTGAAAATACTATTTGAAACCATTTAAATTAAATAATAGCCTTTGAATTTTCAAATATTGACTTATTTTTGAAGTTGAAAAAAATATATTTAAAAATATCCGTGATATTAAAATTATTATTTAATTGAAAAAAAACTTTCGGTGCACTATAGGGAATTTTCAGCCATTGTCCAATATTTGTCAGCTCTTTTCTTGAGCATAGCTATGTAAATGATAAATGCTTCAAGAGGTTGTTTTTTTCCAAAATCTAATACAAAACGGTATATTATTAACTTCCCATTGGAAGTTATTGTAATCGGTTCGAATTGTGAAATTGAAAATTTTGACATTTCTCGACGTTTCGAGGTCTATGGAGTCGGATTATATTGTTTTTAAAGAGATGTCTGTGTACGTACGTTCGTAGGTTCGTACGTTCGAAAGCTTTTTTTCGTTCACAATATCTCGAGAACGCATAGAGATATCGACTTCAAATAAATTTTATTTTACAGATAATAAGGTCATAACGTGCAAAAAATTCAATTAGCGGTTTTTTATTACAGTAATTTTAAAAAAAAGTTGTAAAATGGCTTGTTTCTCGAATATCTCTAGAACAAATAATGCTATCGACTTCGCCCTAGTTTCATTCTATGCATAATGAAATAGTAAAAAATTGGTAAAACTTAAAAAAAAAACAACTCGAAGTTTTAAAAAAAAAAAAAAAAAAAAAAAAAAACAGTAAAAAATTTTAAAAAATA
Source organism: Epistrophella euchroma (assembly GCA_947049315.1). Classification (NCBI taxonomy): domain Eukaryota; kingdom Metazoa; phylum Arthropoda; class Insecta; order Diptera; family Syrphidae; genus Epistrophella; species Epistrophella euchroma. Next base: position 65,446,671 of record OX346246.1, on the reverse strand, counting down.
TAGAATATCTTGAGAAAAGACAATGATATTAACTTCTGGTTAAATTTATTTAATATACAAAGTTATAGTTGATAATCGGTGAAGTTTGTGAAAAAAATTCAACTAACGGTTTTTTTTCCAGGCCAAAGAAACTGCAAAAAAAAATGCTAAAAAATGTTTTTCAACTCGAATATCTCGAGAACAACCAATGATATTAACTCCGACATAATTTTAGTCTACATACAATGCCATAATTAGTAATTGATAAGGTTTTTAAAAAAAATTCAATTGACGGTTTTTTTCTTCTAAATAAATCAAATTTTTGTTGAAAGAAATTCGACATAATTTTTAATTCTATTTTGAATAGACTCTGCAATTAGCCCTTTTATTAATGGTATTTGACAATGATCTGTTTTAAATGATTGAAATAATGAATCTTCATTCATACATATTATCGGAATCCTAGATTTTAAGAATTGTTTATTAAAATAAGTAATGCACATAAGATGTGACAGAAAGGCGCATCAGCTAGGTCAAACAAATCGTTTTGCAGGAGTTTCTGCCCCCGCTTAGGCTGGAGGGATAGTGCTCTAAAAAATTTTGATTTGATTCTTGTTCTTCTGAATTCTAAAAAAAAAAAATTCGTACTAGCGGACCCGTACTCGTCTTGCTTCGTGTGCTAACGATATTTTTTTTATTTTATTTAGGCATTGTACAATATTTGCATCTTTCCATTTCATAAAAAAAAAAATCAACTGTCCCATTCCTCAAAATGCGACACAGTAAGTGACTAAAAAGCATCTATTTGCAAGATTTAATCGAGGTGGATAAATCTTGTGAAAATAATACATATACGTTTTCACCGAGCACTAAACCGAGATTTAGGTAGATTTAACACAAATCTCCTCACAAATCCCGTGATTTACCATACAAATTTAAATCTCCTCAAATCAAGATTTAAAATAAATCTCATTTAAATCTTCATAGGTAAAATTCGAACAGACTTATTCCCCTATTCAGCGCAATACAAGCTGCGGGAAACCATCTTTTTTTTTTATCGTTTGACACAAAGCAAACTTGCCATCTCACTTCCACTTCATAAGAAAAATTACCAACCATCTGCATTTTGAAGGATTCTGTCAAAGTTAATATACTTTTTAATCTTTTTGTCTGGTGAAAAAACTATATAGGATTTATTAAATCCAAACTAGTATAAAACAAACTCAACAGTTTAACGTCTTGTCTGCATTGATAATAATGCTATCAATCGATTTATAGATGCCAGACTTGTCCTTAGTTTCTTTATGAATTGCGCTCGCAAAGCTATATTAGTGGTTTTTGAAACTGGTTACAATTTGTAAGAAAACTTTCTGAATGATCGATGGTTTTAGAAATATAACTGGCCGTCTTTTGTAGTTCTATCAACTTTTTTTGACATGAACTAATACTCTGTGAAATAAAGTTTGAAAGGCACTTTAATCAGTTTGTTGTTAGCTTAAATTTACTCTCAAAATTGTTAGTTGATTTGATAGAATTACAAAAAACAGCCAAATTTGTGTTAAATAAAATGTTTATATTTTGCTACCACTTGCATGAAAAAAAAAAATAATAAATTTCACCATGACCCCAAACGCCCATTGGATAAAATGTGCGATGGTTTTAAAACCAATCCGAAAAATGATGATGTAATAACACATGTCAACTATTGTGAAATTGACGTCAAGTAGAGTGACATAAAATTTCATATTTTTTTTCCAGAAATACTCCAACCAAAAGCAAAATATGGTCCCAAAAATATATATGTACAACATACATACATATGTATGTATGTACATAAAGCAACAACAACAGAATAATTGACCAAGAGCCCAGAGTAAATTTTTGGGTGTGAAAGTGAACCAAAAAAATGTATTTGAGTCGAAAGCAGTGGTCAAGCTGATGACAGAAATGAAAGTCTTGTGCTCCCTGGTCGCGGCTCACAGTGGCCCGTATTGACTTTTTTGGTTGCAAAAATCATATCTCTTAAACGAATAAAGATGTCGCCAATTTTTTTTTATCTTGAAGGAAATTTCTAAGGCTATGTACATATATGGTTTGTGAATTCTAAGAAAAAATACTTACAGGGTGTTTCAGAATCTGCTGCTGAAATAAGAAGTTTTAGTTAAGGTGGTTAACATAATTGGTATTTAATTCTTAAAAGGTCGAAAGTCAATTTATGAAGTAATTTGAGTATAATTAAAGTGAAACAGTGGGGAAAAAAATCAGTTTTTTTTTTTTTTTTTATTAAATGATTTTTTATTTTTTTAAATGTTTTTTATAAGAGAGTACATTTATAAAGTATTTAATTGATAGATTACAATTCAAAAAGTAGAAAAACAAAATAAAAAGAACAAAAATTTACATCCAAACATTAAATTTCTTGGAAACTATCATCTAAGAATATGTGGTGTTGTCTCCATGTTGTGTGGAACTTTGAATAGTTTTTAAAATGAATAATAAAATTTTTAAAAAGTTTAAATTTTGTGAAATTTTATTTATTTATTTTTAAATTTTTGCTCACAACAATTATTTATATTTATTTATACGCTACGCGTTTCGGATATTTTCATCCATCACTGAATTAAGCCCGATGATGGATGAAAATATCCGAAACGCGTAGCGTATAAATAAATATAAATAATTGTTGTGAGCAAAAATTTAAAAATAAATAAATAAAATTTCACAAAATTTAAACTTTTTAAAAATTTTATTATTCATTTTAAAAACTATTCAAATATCATCTAAGTCCGGGGTAATGCGTAATAAACTTATCATTTCCGGTGAGTATTGTGCTTTCAGATCTTTTTGGTTTCTTACATGCCTTAAGGAAGAAATGAATGGATTGGATGAGATTGCTAGCATGTTAAATAGGTCTTCATTCTGCCAAATTCTTGAAACTTTGTACGTGTTTTGATATGCGTATTGTAGTCTTTATGTTTGGACTCCTGGGCTTCTTCTGACAATTCTCTAGGTGGTAGAGATTGGTATTCGATGATATTTTGACTAAGAACCAAAATCTTATGAAGAGGAGGTGTGAATTGTTTTTCAGGGTACTTTTGTTTCAATAACTCTGCGGTTTTTTTGGTGTAGTCTCCCAATTTAACTTCACTACTTCCCTGCAATTCAAAACATTAAGTATTATTTTGATCCGTGTTATAACCTCTATATTGACTCCAGTTATTCGAGCGGTTGCCACAGATTGTTCAAAAAATCTCCTAGAAGTGTTTCTATTATTGCTATTTCCAAATCTTTTCTTTGGTTTATCTACATCAAGTCCAAGCTCATTGTGAAAACACCTTTGAATCTCTTGTTTTCTGCTTCCTTGATCCCAATAGATTCATCAAATTCCTCTACCTCTTGTCGGTGTATAAGCCAGTTTCAAAATAAATTCCATGCACCTGATTCTAGCATGCAATGGAGAGATTCCATATTCATAGTTATACTCGTCGTTGTTTAATTCATCCTGATTATTGAAGCTTTTTTGGGTCCTTTTGCATATCGGACATGGCCACGTAGACTTTGTTTCATAGTTAATTAAAAAGAACTCGTGATTCACAAATATAGTTATATCTTCATTAAATGAATATCTGCTATTGCTTTGAATATCTGCTATTTGCCTTTTTATATCGTTGGTTGTTGTATTTATGAGGTCACTAGTTTCCTTAGCATATACCAGTTAAAAAACTCTTATCCATAAAATTATCTGACAATAATTAATCATACCCGAAATCAAAAACATTCATACTTAAAAGTTTTATTAGGGGTCACAAGAAAAAAGCTTTAAAGCCGTTTTAAAAAACTTAGGTCGGTTTTTCCTTCTAAATTACAAAACCATTTTATTTTAAACCAACACTCATACCTGCAAAACAAAGAAAAAATATTTTCCATAATTTTTTTTTGCACCTGACAAAAAAAAAAACTCAGAAAAAATTACTGACTTCATCAAATCAAATCGCTCTAGCTCAGCTCTATGCAACTTTATGCAGCTGAGTTTTTGGTTTTATATGAAGATATGTATATGAATTTACTATCCGTCAAGCTTGGCTTGATTATGTTTGAGATTATGTTTGAACCTTTTTTTCTACTCAGTGTAAAGTCGAAAAAGCGTGCAAAAATGGGTGTTTCAAAAAACATTAAATTTAGCAATTTAAAAAAATTATCATTTTTTTTTTTAATTTCCCATTATAGCAATTAATACATATAACAAGTAAAAATAACAAAAAAGTTTTATTTACACCTTTTTGCTAGTTTTTACACTCAAAATTTAAAAATAATTGTTTTTTTCTCACCATACAAATTTGTCAACTTTGACTCGCTCTACAAGCCAAACCATTCATACAAATGAAATAATTTTTTCGATTACTAGAGCTCCAAACATTTGCAAACATTTATTAATTCAAAAAATGTAATAGTTTTGCATTATAAACCTACCCGAAAAAGGAATTTCGCAAGCACTTTTGCCTAAACGGGCCACTGTGCGGCTTTAGTTAGCAATTACGATGAAAACCCAAAAAAATCAACTGTGGGGATAACCAAAATTCGTTTTCACCAATCCCTAGAAAATACTCCCCTGATCCCGGAACAGTGGGTCCAAGACCATTTGGAAGCGGCTTTTGCTTTGCCAGACCATTTGAAAACCCAAAGGGGATAAACCAGGCGATTCGCATAAAATGCGAAAAAAAAGCTAGATTGTATACTGTATAAGTTCAACCATGACAATAAAGGAATTGTGTCAGAAGGAAGGTCTATTCGCCTCCCTCCTTTAGGTGGGAGCTTTCCCCCTTTACGTGGGAGCCTTCCACATTTAGGTATGGGAATTGAATTTTTTTTTTTTCAAAATTTTTCGTCGTCGAGTAAAATTTTGTTCACTTAGTATATTCAATGTTCTGATCAATTTTTAATTTAATTCTAAGAGCCTGATGCTTTATTATGTTCTATAAGAAAATTGAAAATACATAATAAAATCGACTACTAATTTTTTCATTTTTGAGTTTGAAAATTAATTTTTCAAAGCTGTTCACTAAGACAAAATGTTAAGAGGCCCCAAATGAAAAAAGATGCCAATTCACAAAAGTTAATCAATTTTTTGTTGCTTTCATTTTCTTATAAATGACCCCAATTATTCATTTTTTTGTAACTTTATTGTAAGCTTCTGTGTATTATGAATTAGGAGTTGTTTTCGACAAAAAAACGAGATTTTCCTCAAGGGATTTTAAACAGTTGTATGGGAGCGATAAACGTTTCTTTTAGTATAGAAATTGTTTTAAATGTTATATTTTTAATAACCACAGTTTTCAGAACAAAAATGTATACTTTTTTATAACCCAAAAACTGTCATTAAAAAATTCAATGCAAATTCTTGTAGAAAGTGTAATTGTGTTATAATTTTTGTAGAAGAATTTGCATAAATTTAACTCGGATTGTATGAATATAAAAAATGTTGACTTGTAAGATTTATTTTGGTAAAGAATAGATATATGTTGGAATCAGAGCTAAAAATAATTATAAAGTAGGTATATCATGAGTCTAGTTTATAACGGAATTTATTTCTTGGACAGGCAGCCATGTTGAAAATAAGGTTTAATTATCTTTTCGTGGTGTTTTTTTTTTTTGACGAATTTTCGATATGTCTGAAGTACTAGTGTTTTGAAACCACTCGCACTAGATTTACTTTTTTAACAATTTATCAAGTCAAATCATAGCTTTCCTTGACTAAGTATATAATAAGCCTAGTTAAAAAACAATGCTTTAGTAACTATACCGGCTATAGCCTAGGATTGCAAGATTTTATGGGCGACAAAAAGGTATTTCGTATTGATATTTTCTTAATTCGATTTACGTTAACATGTTGATTCCTACTTGAAAAAGGCCGAACACAAATTATCGAGAGTGACGCTACCAATACAAAAGTAATTTCAAAGGTAGAGTCTTCGACTTCTACAAGGATTTGGCCATCAACGATTATAAAAAATAAATATTTTGTACTCGTATGTAGATAACTATAAAAAAATATAAGATTTATTTAATAAAACGATATGCTCCATAAAAAGTGATGAAACTCATTCAATAAAAACAGTGGTGCACTTGGGCGTGTACGCACTTTTCATTTTTCCAATTTTATTACAATTTTTATTTTTGCAGGTTGAGTTGGTTTTTGTCTATTTTGATTAATTATTGTTCTGTATTTAAAAAGGTGGCTGCTCTCCCAAACCAACGCAAAACATTTGGAAGGACGAAAAGACTTTTGGCTTTCTTAACTAATTTACACAGTTATTAATAAGAGTGTAGACAATGGTGCGATATGAATCCTTGGAATATTTTAAGGTCGTCGCATTTTAGCTCCGAATGTTTCGCGCCGGCCGGTCTGAGAAAGCCTTTAGTTATTGGAAATTATATCATTCAGTGTTATTGTTGAAAAATTCCAAGAAAGATGCAAAATTATATTCAGAATTTTGTTTTGGCAAACTTGAAGTTTCTTTAAGTGACATTCAGCACATTTACTCAAACAGGGAGAAGCAAATACTAATGTTAGAAGTATAACAACTTTTTATAGAAGAAACTTATTTTATTTATTTATTGATTTTTTTATTTATTGAAAAGAAAGGAGCTTTCGATTTCGATGGGTTGATTTTAATTTTCAAACTGTGAGAATTCTTCTCAAAGCATTTTGTACAGCAGCACATCTAGACCTGTGACGTCAGTGGTCAACGGTGGCATAGTACGTAGGGTACACAGCTCCGAAGACTGAGCAAATCTGATGCGCGGGTTCAAATACCGCATGATGTGTAGAAAGTTTTTCAAATAAAATTGGATTAAAGCTCAGCACCACTATAAAGGAGACTGATGATAGGGCTTGGCACCCCTTGAAATAGCTATATCTCCAGCCAAACAAAAATAAAACGAATTAAAATACCTAAAATTAATTCGTAAGCAATTGGTGGTAGCACCTTTAAGTTGTTGTTGTTGTTCAAAATTCAATGAAATTGATGGAATAAAGAATGGTCAAGTCTAATAAACTGACATTCTAGTATAAATAATACAATACAAATAATAACATTTTGTACATTACTGAACATGATTTCGCAGTCGTTAGGTCTGATTCCCAGCCTTGTCGCCTCTTGCGAGGAACTGTCCAAGAGTATCTCTTGTCATAGAAAAGTGCCTCTCACATTAGCCGTTCGGATTCGGCAATAAACTGGTCCTCTCCATTCCCGCAGACACACACACAGGAATGGTTGAGAGTTGTAAGTCACTAAGCCATAGTTCTTCATGAGCTGTTGTGCCACCAAATGTATTTATTTATTTTCATTTAATCGTTAGAATTGCGGAGTACATAATATACATAGCTTTACTCGTATCATTAGCAAAGAAAGCATTTTTACAATATAAGTTTTTGGGAAAATCGGTGATGTATAAGTTGTATAAAAGGGGCGATAAGGTTGAACCTTTTATGACAATTTCATTAATTTTTATAAAAAATTTTTTTTATAAAAATGTACCTAAGCAGCGCTTATTGGGCGATAACTAGATCTAGAATCTAAATGTCTTGATCAATAGTTGAGTGGGATCAGCTATTCGAATGATTTCAGCAATATTCCATCTTTTTGAAAGATATAAGTTTCGAAGAAAACTTTCAAATATAGAGATGACATGCACTGGAACATCTTTTTTTGGTAAGAATTTGATGGCCCAATCGGAAATTTTATGAGTACCAGCTGATTCTTCATTAATGCGAAAGAAATGATTATTTTAGACAAGAGATGTATACATATTTCAGATTCTTGAAAAATCGTAATTCTTGAATAATTGTAAAAGAAATGTTGATTGATAATCAAAATTGACTTTCAAAACAGTGACAATCAAATATCACCTTACGCGATTCCATGCTCCACCCCAGTATTTATTTCCGTAAGTCAACAATTAAAACAAATTTTCGTTTCGAAATATTTGATATTATCAACTTATATAAGAATAGGACTAAAAAGAGCTTTTAAGGTCTAAAACATTTGACATTTTTCAAATTTCAAGTTCGTATATCAGCTCTTTTGTTTGAAATTTTTTATTTGACTGTCTGCTAGAAAATTTCTTTTATTTTTTGTTCTTCTAGATTCTAGAAAGTTGCAAAACATAATCCTTCCATTTTAAAAATAAAAACATTTTTCTTTTTGATTTTATAATTTTTCATATAATTTATTTTCTTAGATTTTTCCTGTTTCAGTTTTAACATTTATCCAACGTTAAACAATAACTTAATGCCTAATTAAAATTGAAACTAAGTTGACTTTGAAAAATAATAAATTACATATTTAGTTGGATCTCATGTACAACAGAGAATTAAAATAACTAAAATATCAAACAGACAAAAATTAACATTTTTATTTAAAAAAAAAATATATTTAATTAAATAAATAATAAAAATTTATTTAAAAAAAATAAAAATCAGGAATGTTATTTGTTTCATAAAATATTTAAAATAAAAATATTAAAAGTAACATTTTGTTTACATCTAAGAAGTTTTTGTGTTTTTTTTTTGTTAAATTTTTACATCATATAACTTTTAGTAGTTTAGTTTTTTTTTAGATTTTGTTTAAGATTTTGTGAGACTTATTTCTGACGAAGAGATCCTTGGAATATGTAAATGGATATATATATATTTTTGTTTTTGATTTAACTAAAACATTACGTTTAGTTAAAATCTTTGTTGCATCGCGGGATTCACGTCTTTTTTATGATACACATTTAAATAAATTGCTTAATTAATTATTTTTTGTATTTTTTCCTTTTAACATTTAGATATTGATTTTTTTAAATTTATCCTTAAAAAGAGAATCAGTTTGAATTTTTTTTTACAGTTATTAGAGATTTTTGTTTTTTATTTCTATTTTACAAAAAGGATATTCAAAAATGTAGAAAAGTCTTGTTTATATTTTTTATTATTTTTTTTTTTTATTTTCAATAATTTTTATTTATAACTATTTAAATAATTTAACTAACAATAACATTTTTCTAAGGATTTTTTTTTATTTTATTGTGTTTTATGTGTATTAAATTTGTTAATTAAAATTCTAACATCTACAGGGAGTGAATTATGGAATAAAGTATTTTTTTTATATACAATTATTATAATAGTTTTGGCATTTTTTTGTCGATATAATCGTGGATTTTTACAGTTAGTTTTATTTTATTTTTTTTATTAAAAATTGAACTACAAATCGAAGATAAACAAAATTTACAAACAAAACAAAAATTAAAAAACGTCTTCATTCAACACATTCGCATCAGACGGTTCTTCTTGGGTTGGTGGTAGGCATACTTCCGAGGTAACACTGGATGCAGACTCTTCAATAGCTTCTTCATCAATATGTTCCTCTTCGTCTTCTTCGTCGTCAGGTCCAGGTCGGAATGGGCTACAGCTATTGATGATGGGTTCAACAGTTTCGCAATAGGGATATATGTTGTACGTGCTTAGTAGTGTTGCTGGTGGCGAAAAGGTATACCTATGATAGTCCTGATGCCACGCTAGTAATTGGTCACGGTCTCGGTCGTGATGGTCTTCGTATTCCTCAAACAGCTCATCTTCATCGACCCATTCTTCTACAGCTGTTGTCACCTCTCCTCCAACGTCTAACGCTAATTTCGGTTGCTCCTATTTGCGGCGGCGAATCTTCGCCACTTTGTTCTCTTCATCGCTGTCCTTGGCTTGTTGTTTCTCGTTGCCAGATTTTATCGCCGATATAAGAAAACGGAGCTGCATCAGTTGCACAGATGTCACACGAGGATTACTGCAATTCTCAAGCCATTTGAGGAACTTCTCGCCATGTTCGATGGCCTCCATGTCTTCACAGTCCGAGGAAGCATATTTGGCGCGTTCCTCTTCATCAGTTTTGTTAGAGTTATTGTTGTTGTTATGGTTATTGTTGTCATGGTTCTCATTGTTGTTGAGGCTGTCGCTGTTATAGCTGGCGTCACTTTCACTGCCACCACCCACTTGCATGTTATGGATGCTGCTGGCACTGCTATTGTTCTCCAATTCACGGTCATGATCATCTCCGTTTTCTGCGGAGGCTTCATGGTTGTTTGACGCTGTACCATTGTTGTTTTGATTCATCTTGTACAACAAATTGTCTAGGGCATCTTTGGAGGTATTTGCCGAAGCTGTATCAGCTTCAGATTTTATTATGGGGCTATGTGCTGGACTTGGTGTCTTTCCTGATGATGACTTCGCAGATAAATCTTCGGGCTTTGAATTGCTAGTAACTTCGTTGTTGTTGTTATTGATGACATCAGTGCTGTGGGGAGAGCTGGATTCTTTGGTCAGATGAGAATAGAGGATGTTCTCAAATTGAGGTTTCATGCTGCCTCCATCAATGGTAGTAGAAGATGGCTGGAGGGCACTGTGTGGCGCTAAGGAGTTCAAACTAGCTCCGAACGCCTTACACCAGTTGAACCAGGCCGAATTCTTATCATCGAGACTACCTGATGGTGTCGAGGATGGGGTTTGCGGCGTTGAAGAGATCGGTGGGGTGGAGGCATGGCCGTGTTGCTGGGGAGTGGAAGATCGAATGGGTGGACTTGATGAACTTGGCGGGTTTGGCGGGTATAAGCTGTTTAAGCCTAACATAGCCTGCTGAGACTTCAGCCAATACAAAAGAGGATCATCCATGGCTGGTATACCTGCTCCCAAAGAAGGTGCCAGAGATGGAGAAGGGCATTTCATCTTGTTCTTCTCATTTGCACTTAAATTCAGGCCGTAGTTATCACTTCCCGAGTTCTTTTGTTTTGCCCAATTTTTGACAGATAATCCTTGTGTGATTCGATCACCGTCATTGCTTCGAGGGCTGTTCATGGGCTGCGGCTTTGGCTTGACATTTCGCAGAGAGCTGGGATTGAGACCGTTGAGACTGGACATTGTTGCCGCTAAGCTAGGATTAAGCTGGGCAATCAAATTTAAATTCGAAGTCAGCTCATTGAAGCTGATTGCCAAAGGGCTATGTCCAAGACCGGTCAGTCCAGACAAATGACTTAAGCTCGATAGAGGGCTGATAGCAGCTAAAGATGGGTCGTTTTGTCGAGAAAGATCAGCACCATAGCCTTTGTTCTTCACACCATTCATAGCTGCCATCTCGGCGTTCTTGAAAGCATTATAGTCGGGACCCAAGCCATTGAAACTCAAATCGGACAGAGCTTTGTTTGTGCTAAAGTCCAAACCATTAAGAGGACTTCGTTTGTAGGCCAGATCTTCGTACTTCATTTTGTTGGAGAAATTCAATGGCATTGATGGATCCATCTTCTGACGCTTCTCTGGAGGTCCGCCAAGAAGAGCAGCAGCGGCTGCAGCAGCACCATCGACAAGCTTATCTGTCAGCGAATCAGCAGCCATTTTATCAGAGGCCGATTGCCGGGACATGAATCTCAGCTTGTCCTCATTTTTGCACCATCCACGCAATGTAGACTCCGGCACACCGATGTCACGTGCCACTGAAGCCTTCGATTCACCATCGTGAATCCTTTGAATGGCATGGATTTTGTCACTAGGGGTCAAGCTCCGCAGGGGACGCTTGCCCTTCGTCGTCATCCGAATGTTCATTTGTTGGTATGTGGATATATCCAACTTCAGGCCGTTCAGCTTTGCGGACGGGGAGTAAATATCTAAAAAGAAAAAAATAGAGGAATAAATAATTTTAATTAATAAAACTGCAAGGCTATATGTACATATAATATTTAGATATGTAGGTACAAAACGAAACGAACCCCAATTGAAGAGAAAATAAATGCACAACAACAAAAACTATAAGGCGTATCGGTGTGTACCAAACAGCGACGAATCAGAATGTGTTTCGCGTTTGCCTGACGATTAAAAATTCAAATTGCCCCTCGAAATCGAAACAACGAAAAAACAAAATATGTAAAACAAAAAAATAAAAACCCCGCTGAACGACAGTTGTAGAAAAGGATACGCCTGCTGCCGCTTGGCTGATATACTTAATTGCTCGGTGTGATGAACAAAACGCACACTATCCACAGAATACACCTAGGGTGGACAAGGATGCTGCTCGTCTGTGTCCTGTATATTCACGCACTTTAGCCTAAAATCTGAGAAATTCAAAAATAGCCGCGCCGCAGCCAAGCAGTAAAACACTGCTGCCACCACGGTGCTGGTGCACGAATGGACATCACAAATGGTGAAGAAGCACGTGGTTGGCTGCTGCTGTGGCCACCACAACAGCAATTTCGGATTCTCCTGGATGATTTATGTTTTGTTTACCTGTTTTCTTTCGTAGTAGTGGTGGTAACGGGGACAGCCCTAAAAACAAAAGAAAAAACACGCAATCTTTAAAGTTTGTGTGTTTTGTGTGTGTGCGGATGTATGTATAATGGAGAAGGATGCATACGTATTGTGATAATTTATATACACAATCATAATCTGAGATGGTTGTGTGCTTATAACTGTAGAGTTAACGGTGTAACTCCGCCCAAATTGTGGCATGAGGTTGTTTTATGGATCACTTGAAGAGGTGGTATAGTGTATTGGGTGGTATTGAATGGAACCTGTTTACCATGCGCTAGGATTTTTTATTTCCTTTTTTGGTTTAACATCAAGTGTTGTTTTTTTTTTTGTGCTTTTGAGTTTTGTTATAGGGGAAGAACATTAAGAGAGCGCTTCTCCTTGCTATAAATGCATTTCTCTTACTGGAACTGTTTGCAAATTTGTTTGTTTTTGAGTCTGGAAAATTTGAGGTGTGCAAATTTTGGTAGAGTGGGTTTTTGTTATTTTTTTTTATTTTCAAGTTAAGGTCAAATCTATGAATGAATATTTTTTTTTGTGCGAATGTGAGTATGGGGAGATTGATGAAGAGACACAAATTAATGGGAAGATCTTGTTTGTTTGTGTCATCCTAATCTTTGTAGGTACCATTGTGTGTAGACATAAATATTAGATATGTAGATAAAAATATATGTACGTATATTTAAAGATATAGTAAACTTATTCCTTCCCTGGATTTTGTCCTAGTTTTTTATGCTTTGAAAACTTTTGCTATACCTACCTATTTGTTTTAATTATACACTTGTCAAAACAATTAAGGGAACAAAAAAAATCACTTTTTTTTAGTGTTTTTCGAAGAGCTGTATCTCTGTGAAAAGTGGTCGTGTTGAGATGAAACAAAAAGCATTCTGAAGCTTAACACTTTTTGTATTGAGAAATTTTCGCAAATAATTTAAGGTACCGTTATTGCGCAATCATAAGAAGCAGCACGACCCAAAAATTTTAATTTTTTTCTTTTCTTTGAAAATTTTTTTTGAGCCAATTTAATGTTTTGTTTCAATAACTTGTTTATTCAGCTTAAAGGTCATCTTTTTTCGTCATTGTACAAATTTGTTTTCAAAAGAATATCTGGCTTTGAATGAAAAAACAGACTTTTGACTTTGACTACCAATATTATCGCAAGGAATGAGGACACCGAAAATGTATGGATAGTTTTAAAAACTGGAATTAATATTCTACAAGATTTTTTCAAAACTTTATAACGATTTTTTTTTTGGCTCCTCATCGTTACATTCAGAAAAGGTCTAAAAAACGACTTTTTAAAGACTTTTTGTAAATCTTTTACTGATTTAAAAATATTGATTGTAGGACTTAATTTGGTAATACATTTATTTCTGCAAAATTTCAAATAAATCCATTGAACCGTTTTCATGTACCGAATGATCAAAGTCGTAAAAACCAATTAAGGGAACAAATTGGGTGGTTCATAAACATTGTGAAATTGTCATCAAAATGGAAACGAAAACACCAATTTGTGCCCACTTTTTTCACAGTTTTGTATTGGTTACAAGTGGAGCATTAAAGTGGAGTGGCGGTGGCAAGATATTTTGCAGGGGGTGTGGTGCCAGTCTGATGCCACATATCTCGAACATGTTTCATTTTCAAGCGGCAAGTGGCGCGTGATGAAGTCGATTTTTGTACTGTATATATGCTTGAGTTTCTTGACTTATATTAAGTAGGTCATGTCGAATATTTTAAAATGTCAAAATAAATTCAAAGTCTCGAAGCGGGGCTGCTTAAAAATTAAAAACATGCGCGACGGTCAGGATTTCAATATAGGCATATCCCTGTTTATACATACAATACCCGGGAGGATTGTCATATAAGCCATGTGCAAGAGCGGGCTAGGGCCAAATTCGCAAAGATACATACATACATATGTACATACATATATGTATGTACATACAGTGACTGCCATTAATATTCGGTTTTCTATTTAATATTTTCTTAACATTCATTGGTTGCTTAAAAACTAAGAAATTTACCACTATTTAGAAATTATTTTTCTGTCAGTTCTTTCAACCACCAATTCCACATGTTATTCCTAAGAAAGATTTAAACAAACACCATTGTTACCCAAGAAAAGTTAAGAACTAAACGAATCAGATCGTCAAAATTTAGAAATAGTCCCTCCATTAATATTTGGTTTTTTGTTGAAGTTTTTTTTAAAATGGTTAAATAGTGCATTAGTATTTGATAAGCATGTCTCTTCTTCTCTAGAACTTTAGATTAGTGCCTTGGCATGTTTGTCAAGTTATTTTTTGTGATCTTTGGACTTATTTTCAGCCATTCTAACTACAAACTTACTTTAATTGCATTTATGGAAGAATCGGGCGTTCTCCAGTTAACATCGGCCCAGTGTCCCACAAAATTTCTGTGGAGTTGAGGTCAGAAGGTTGTGCAGAAATTGTAATTGCTTTTGGGCACTTGTATAACATCCATCCGAGCAAAATATGGGCTTAATGTTTGCGATCATTATCGTGACAAAATTTGAAGAACCGCGAAATAGCCATTTTTTTGTGGTGGTCCATTTTAGATTTTCGCTTTGGATCCTCAAATAATGTTTTTTGTTCAGGATTCCATCAACAGACACACAATTGTACACACCTTTGGCCGATATGCAGCCCAACACCCATATGAATGTTAAGAATATATTAAATAGAAAACCGAATATTAATGGCAGTCACTGTATATGCTTTAAAAAAAAAATTATTAAAGGCATTATATTTAGTTACAAGTTACGAAATTGTAACTGATTAACCAGTGGCACCATGATACGTAGTTTGCTACCTCAGTGTGCGTTAGATCACTTTCATACCACTTTGCCACCACTCCATCACCAATCCACGTGTTCACCATTCCACTGCCACTTGCTACTACACTACCACTCCACCTCGTCACCACTTCGGTGAGGGCCTTGCCTAACATAGTTACCAATTGTTTAGTTACATACATAGCTTAAATAGGTACATACATACATATATGGTTTTGAATATTATTATTAATAAATACCAACTTCATTCACCTTTATATACCTAGGTAGTTATTAATGTAAAATTAATTCCAATAAAAAGTTGGTACCTATCGCAGGTATCGGTATACCTTCCTACCTACCTTCTTTTTTTCTTTGAAATTTAATTAATGTTTTTATTCACTTAAAGAGACCGATTGATCGAAAAATATTTACAACCCCTACGACATATAAAAACGTCTATGCCACGTGGGTATAAATTGTTTTCTTCTTTTTTTTTCTTCTCATTTTTATTAAATTCTTTTGTTTTGTTTTGATCATAGTAATTTTTTTTTGTTCCTTCACTCCCACGCCAGACAAAAAGAATAACACCACTTAACATCATTAAGAAAATGCATTGTAAAAATTTAACGACGTATGTTTTCTCTCTTCCTATTTTGTCCTTTTTTTTTTGTATCCTTTTTCCAGTCAACAACACACAAGAAAGTATCTTGGAATAGGTAGGTAGATCCTTTTTTTGTATCTTCAAAGAATGTAGACTATTCTTTAATAAAGAATTTTTCTACCTACATTATCTACTACATATTGTACATACATGATTCCCGTTAGTTTTGTCCCAGAAACAGAAGAATAGAATAAGCCATAACTAAATAGGACCCCATGTATTAATAGTCCTTGTTCCTTATTTGTGTGTGTGTGTCTATTTGTTGTATTGGTGTGTAGTGATTTGTTTCCGATTCATATAAAAATTACAAAATGTAACCACAAAAAGAATACAATAAAAATAATAACCAAGAATATAGACAAATAAAAGAAGGATAATAATAATGATGATGATGATGATGATGATGATGTCCTCTCCGGGCTCTCGGCTCGCCCGCCCCCTTACAATTCTTGTTTGCTTTGCTTTTTATAACTGCAACCAGACGAAACACCAAGGAATTCGCCGGAAAATTAAAGCAGTCACAAGTCTAGAGTTGATTTTATGTGCTGGGATATAAAAATGTTTATGAGATTTTTATGTAAATAATCAGCTGATTTGTGTACGTGACTTTTGGGATTAATACAACTGTTGGAGCGAAATTCGTCCTCCCTTATTATAATATAGCCCCAATCCTCACACTCGCCTTCACATATTATAGATATAGTCACAGTTCATGTCCTTTTTGACTGTCTGCCAGTTGAGGTCTGGATTCTGGAATGTGAGAAACTGCAATGCATGGTGTTGAAGTTGTAAAAGGAAGCTTCCTTTCATTTATACGAGCGAGGTCTAGCTATAGATATGCATTTTGGAGTTAGTAATAGGAGTGCTTTTTTTGTGTGTGTTTGTTTGTTGGATGTCCGGGTAAGGATCCTTTAAAGTTTGTGCGTTTGTTTACTGTGTGGGGAGATGTTTGTTGTTTTTCGGGGGGGTTGTGTAGGTCAAAGGAATGAACTGCTCAAGCTCATGTAATTTCATTGCGGGCGACATGCTTGCTTGGTCGTGTGTTGACTATAATTTTGTGCATTAGCTTTTTGGCCCCAAGTGCAGTCAACTGGTGTCCTTTTTTTTTTGAATAGAAAAGCGATAGCTATGATCAAGGTATTTGCTGTATGAGAGAGTCCTGTTTGGAAGGTATTGTGTGGTGGGAATTAAATTAATGATGATGATTCCGTTTTTTTTTTTATATGTAAAAAGTTTGTCGTTTGATAAATAGGTAGGCATTTTTTGTATGGAAGTTATGCAAGGTAAATTTAAGGATTAGCTCAGATTTGTATTGAAATATGTGTACCTATTGACTAAAACAGATAAATAGATATAGGTACCTACCAAGTAATTATTTGTTAAACTTAATACGATAGGTACCTACCTATGAGATTTAGCGAAATAATATGTTTAGATTATTTGTATACTTTTCTTATTACCTACCTACACCAAGAAATTAGAAATAATTATAAGGGTTGTACGTGCCTACCTACCTATAAATAATAAACATACCTAAGTAGGTTATATGTACATATAAATGAGAATGATATTGACATATTTAGATACTTTTGATTTCATTTCTCAGCGTAGAAGACCTGCGAATCTTTCAGCATCACACTACATATGATTCTGAATAATTGAATACATATTGATGAATTTGATTTGATCTATCAAGACTATATTGATCGATTTATAGAAAAACAATTGAGTATGTAACTTTTGTATCAAAGTTACAACCTTCCTTTTTCCTCTTAACTTCCTGTAAAAATACTGGCGCAAAATTTTAGACGATTTAGTCTAATGTTGAAGCATTTTTAGTATGATGCTAGCTTAAAAACAGGCTTTTCCAAATTTTGAACGAGTAAGCATCGTATTATGTTTTTAACATTTTATTAAAGTTAAAATCGCCAAATGGATATTTTATCTTTTTAGTATCATACCAAATCCAAGTGTCATTTTGGCAGCTACAATTGCAAAAAAGGGTTAAAGTGTCACTGTTTTAGGCGTGTTCAGCAAGAAAAATAGGTTTAGTATGATACTAGTTGAAAATGTTTAAAACTAAGAATATTTTAGTAAAGAGTTTTAAAGTTAAAAAATTGTTAAGTCATGCTAATTACATTAACATCAGGCTGTTTAAAATTTTGCGCCACTATTTTTACAACATTTTAAAACTTTGACAAAATAGTTTCAGGAACTACTCAAACAATAATCGCCTTTAAATGTTTCTTTGATTTTCGCGAAAATAGAAATTAAATTGTGGGTACATATATGATATTGGTTTTCAGAAGGATTAAGTAATAAAATAAAGGTAAAGAATTCAAATATTTCACGGATTCTAGTTTATAGGTAAATTACTATTATCAGGGAATATAATAGAAATTTATTGACTTAAATTATTCTACCTGTAAGAGTTATTGTTTGTTTTATGAAATAGCAAGTTAAACAGAATATTTAATAATCAGGTGAGCACTGCATGCCCAGTGATTAATCTAGGTTTACAATTTTGCGGTAATAAATAGAACAAATAAAAACCTATCGTAAAACAAAATATCGAGCGTTTCAAATTAAGATAATTTCAATAATTAAAAAAAAAAATAATCGTAAAATAGGTTAAGAGTTTAATGATAGTTCTTCACACACCTTATATAAATAATTATGTTGTTTTTGTGTGAATTTTCACATTCAAAACTATATTATCAACATTTTTTGGTCACATAAACTATCATGTTTTTATAAATTATGAATTAAAAAAAAAATAAAAACAACGTGAATCAGAATTTTATCTTTAGTTTTAAAAATTAAAGATAGATAGGTATTTATTTGATTAAAAATTATTTTAATATTTTAAAATTATCTAGAAATCTAGATGCAACAGTTACAGCAATTTACTTTCCATGAATAAGTTTCTTTAATACCCCGGTAAATTAAATAAAATTGAAATGGTTTGTACAAATTCTATGAATTCTTAATCTATTTATCAATTTCATTTGTTTTGTGATACATAATTGCAAATTTGGTAATGAATTATATATATTGACAAAATTTTAAAGAAAAATATAATGTTTTTTATGAATATATGGAGAACAAAATAAAATAAAATTTCAATGTGGCAAACTTGTGAGAGGTATATTTGTTTTTAGAGTGTTCATTGAACGACTTTGATGAAGTATGCATAACATACATATGTGAAGACTTTTATTTTACTTGTAATCTCTAATAACTAAAAAACAAAGTAGAACAATTTAATTATAACTCTAAGAAATTTTATAAGTTTTGCATCGATTTATTTTATATTTGATTGATAATAATTATTTTTTTAGAATTGTTTTTTAATAAACTCTGCTTGAAATTAAACCTTTTCATATTTTTTTTTTAATTCTCTGAATTGAAAAATATACTCCCTAACATTATAATTTACAGGCTAACATTATGTACATACTACATACAATACATACCTTAAACTAATTGCTCTTATAGTTCAATTTGTTGAATTATAAATTATTTTATTTGAAGAAAATATATGAAAAATATTTTTGGATATTTAATTCAAGAAAAAAAATTAAAAAGTAAAATTTCATTAAAATACATTCTTCTATACATTTGACATTTCTGTATTGGGTTTCTACATAATAAAAAATTATTAGAAACAGATACATACATTAAAAAATTAACATTATAACATTTTTAAGTACAAAATTGAACAAATCTGAGAAAAGTACAAACTTTGGACTAAATCTATCGGCTGGGATCCTCCTTTTTAATAGCAGCATGAGATAGGCAATCTAACGGTCGACTCTCAGACTATTACTGATTATATATGTATATGTTTACGTATTTCTGACAGAAAGTGGAAATCACGCTTTGTATAGTACCGCAAAGTGTCGAGCTTTGATTTCGATAGATCTTTGATGACAGCTTAAAGTTAAAGTTATTCCTACACTGAAAAACTGCTTCTGAATGAACTCGGGTTATTTTTTTATTATATTAGGATGAACTAACTCTGGTTTAACTAAGAGTTTACTTAAGCACTGAAAAATTGACCTATATAGTTTTCACTCATACACGCATCTCTAAAATTTAATTGATAAGTTTAGGTATAGTGCATTGTAAGTTTGAATATAATAAATATTTTTTAAACTCGTATACCTACCAGAAGTTATTGATTTTTACTTTTTGCTTCTTCGTTAATAGTTTCAATACATGAAGGGAATATGTAGAATATTTAGTAATTATATCTACTTCAGCATATTTGCTGTAATCACCAATAAATAAATAAGCATTTATATCTTGTACTCGCTCAATTAACTTGAAATTTTATTTTTCATTCTAACCTACTTTGCGGCTTAAAGCACGAGTCAAAATGAAATAAAATGCAACAATTCGGATATGAAACACACAATTTTTATAATTTTCTCCATAACTTTCGGCTCTTATCAGCTCAACAATTTCAGCAGTATAAACGATCTTCATGTTGTAGTAAAAAGCCACAATGTAAACGGGGACTAAGTCAGTTTCTATAAATTTTTCTCGTAGCTTTTCTGTTTCTGTTCTGTTTCCTTCCTTTTTAGTCAGACTGTCAAAATTAGCTCTCTTCGTTTTTTTAAATTCTTTGCGACTAAATTTTTATTAAATATTGATTCCGTTTCTTTGCTTTGAAACTATGGGATTTTCTGTGTATTTGTGTGAATTTCAGCCCAAACTTCTGTCAACGTTTAAGCCTAGTTTATACATCAATGCGAAGTGAAATCGAAATTGAAATGAAACATCAATAAATCTTGCCTCGAAAGGTTTTTAAAGAAAATAAATTTTGTTTTATATTTGGTTTAGGTAAGTCCGTTGAATTATATTCATTTCGACCCAAATTTCTTTCTCCTTGTCGCTTAAATAATTGCATTTAATTTTATTGAATTTTTCACTCCTGGGAAAAAAGCTTATTTTTAGTATGAAAATTTCACTTTGCTTCGATCTATAAACTAGGCTTTAGTACAATTTTTATTTTTTATTATTTTTTTTTTGCATTTATATTTTTTCGATCTAAACTGAGTTTTTAAGTTTAAATAACAGAACATTGCTTTAAAATTTAAATCATCAATTCAGACGAATAAATTTCCTTGGAGCTCAACGTCACTCAATAAAAGAACAGACGTGGTTTTTAAAAGAAAGGGATTTGTGGTATTAAGACTTACAAAAGTGGCAGTTTCCCGCCTATCTATCTTTATAGAACCTACGAATACAATTTTAAAATGAGCTCAAGCTTAATAGGAAACACATTCAACACCTGAGGGGCTAGAGTTTAAAGTATTATTTCAAAATTTATTAAAAATATTTTTTTTTTTACAAAGTTGGTGAATTTTAAATTCCCATTGGAATTGAAGGTTTCTAATTGGTTTGGTTTGTTTCGACAGATCTCAAAGTTACAAACTCAAATCCATCGTTTTAAGATAGATGTTCTTATTTTTGTATAAGAAAAATCTGAAATTAATTCTGATTCTGACTATTTTTTAATTTTTACAAAATACATACAAATACATACGATTTGTCAACAACGGGTTAGAAGAGTTCTAAAGGGTATCTTTGACCGAACAAATTTAGACTATGTGTCAGTTATGTTAAATTTAGGCCGAAATTTGATATTTGACATTAGTGAGCTGGTCTGTTTATATAAACGCGAAAACTTCAAAAATAATTTGGGGCCAGTTATACGACGTGTGGTTCATTATCGGATAAAGATTTTAACCCAAAGATTTGGGCGAATTAACTTAGGATCAAACAATCAAAGCTTAAGTATATTAATGGATATTTATAATGCGCTTTTTTTGTAGGTTGGTACAAGGTTTCTTTTAATAAAACGAAGTCAAATCTTGATCCGAGAAGGAGTAATGTTTGTACAAATGCTAGCTGGCCCTAAGTTATTAAATTTAATACAATTTTAACGCAATATTCACACAACCTGAAAGCTTACCTATATTTAATACTTTTCGCAAAAAAATTTGAAAAAAGTGGAAAAGTGAAAAACAAAATATGCTTCGGAGATAACAACCTGTGTGCGAAAAATTTGTGTTTTGTCTGTGAAATCAATCTAAAATGACATATCAAACACATTTTTCACACTCTTTTTCGTTTCTAGTGCTTGTTTTAATTTTTTTTCTTTTTCACTTTTTACAAAAAGTTGTTTTATTTTTCTAAAAGTTGTGTTGAAATTAAACATCTTAGAAACGCGAAGTAAACAAATTTTTTTTAAATCACAATGGACTTTTTCATCAATTTTATTTTTTTTTTTCAATGTCTTAAGACACTGTCTTAACACTTTACCAATGTACAAGCCTTTTAGAAACGAATCGCAAATAAGGACAAGCTCAGTAAGAAACACATTCTGACCCATATGACACGTTTTCTGAAGTTTTAATATTTTTTGCAACATTTTTTAAAATTTTTTTTATTTTGGTCAAAACTTACCTAAGCCACAAAAAATCCTGAAACTATTGTGTGCGTTGCACACAGTTAATGTTCTTGATGAAAAATGATCGCTGATGATATCCACAACTGATCACCGTTGCACAGTAGCACTTTTTTTTATTTATTATTTTTTTTTTTTTGTTATTGCAACACTTGTTGTTGTGTGCAAATAAATATCAACCAAGAGATTGTCACAAATTCTCTTTAAGAAGATCACTCAACAGAGATAAGAAGGAGAAAGAAACGTTTTCACAAAAACAAAAATTAACCAAAAATTCGCACAACAAAAATCATAAAAAAAACCTCAACACCACAAATTCGCGTGTTTAACTCTTTTTTTTTGTTGTTTGTTTTTAATTTGCTTTTCGTTTGCTTAATTGATCCAATTAATTATTTCACTGAGTCTGCAAATTACTCTTGTTGTGTTTTATTTGTTCGCTTTTGATTGCTTTTTTTTTTTTGGTTTCACTGATAATCAAATATTTATTTTGATAAGCTGTTTGTTGTTTATACTTTTTGGCACACCATGTAGATTTTTAGTTATCCTTGTTTTATTATTTGTCAAAGCACAGAAAGATGTTATAAGTGTAATCCTTTTGTTTAAAAATTATCACAAGCAATCCCCAAATTTGAAATGCAAAATTCCGTTTCGCGATATTGTTGAATGGATTTCAATAAAAAAAAAAAATTGCAATATATTTTTTTTTAATCCTTTGAAAATAACTGCACATGAAAATAACACACTGAGTGTTTATGTGTTAAAATAGCGCACACCGCCTTTTCGTGTCGGCAGCCAAAAGTACAATGATTAATAGCGACGACTTGGTGTCGGATTGAAGGCATCTGCAAAATCAGGAGGCGAAGGCAAAGGCAAGACAACGACTAATATCACCATCGGCCCAGCAGAAGAAGAGAAGGAACAGAGACCATCAACAACCACCAAAACACGACTCGACTGCGACTCAACTCAACTCCTTAATTCGCGGCTGCTATTGTTTTGTTATGTTATGTTCTCTGTTGAAGCAGTCCCGTGCGTCGTCCGACCGTTTCTATAATGTCATGGAGTTTATAAAGGTACGGTGGCGGTACGGTCCTCTATTCCTGTGTGTGACCGTTATTTTGTGTTTTGTTCTTCTCCTCTTATAGGTACGCTCTTTCGTTTTCGCCGTTCCACTATACACTCGCGATTCTAGATTCTGACTTGACTGATCGACGAACAAGTCACGTATGGATGATGGGACGACACGACCACGACGAGGACACCGACCAAAATTTCCAACACTAAACGTACACGAAATGCGGCGAGGGACGAGTCGTAGGGGAGACAGGACAACAACGAAACGATGATGATGATGATACGTACGGCGAACGAACACACAAACCAAAGAAGAAAAGGACCTACTAATACAACGGTATATCTACAAAGTACGGTGTGAGGATGAGGACGAGAAGGACTATATGGAGATGGAGGACATGTGTGAGATGTGGGGTTGACGATGACGACCAAGATGAAGATGATGGTGGTGGGTAGCGGTTGCTGATGAGGACCGTTGGTTCGTTTTCGTTGTTTATGATGCTGTTTCGAGTGATGTGTGCGCCACGATTCCACGGTCCAGTTCAGTGTTAGCGATAGAAATTCTGGCCGTTTGGCATTTACTCCCGTTATTCCCGTTATTGTTCTATTTTTTTTTTTCCTTTCGCCGTGTATTCTGGATTCTGGTGGATTTTGTAATGATTGTTTGTGGGCAGCTTTGGTAGGTGGTGGTTGGGTTGGTGAATTGAATGTTGGTGACGGGTGAGTGGAGGAAGAATTTCTGTTTGGCTTCAAGCGCGACAATTATTAATATTGCTGTTCTATGTGTTTCTTGCCACTGCTACACACACACATGAAAATATTATGTCCTTTTCTTCAAAGTTTTCGGTGACAAACGTTGATAAGGGGAGGTGGTGTGGAAGACGACGCGCACATTTGACATGTTGTGTAGGTACAACGAAAGGATAATAAATTGAGACGGCGAGAGTATGTTGTATAATCTTGGTTCTCTTCTTCTTATTTGCAAATCGCATCGCAATAGCAAAGCATTATAGTCTCTCTGCTTCTTTTGGTCCTAGTTTCAGTGATTTTCTTGTATGTTGTTTCTGTTTGACCAGTGTCCATTCACAAATACAAACACATCCCTAATTCTCACACACACTCAGCCAAAGTTATTTTCGTGTGTAGGTAGTTGTGCTAATCATGTGAGGAGGATGAAAAAGGACGATTAGAATAGGACTGGCATATGCAAAGTCCTTGTCGTCGTTGATTTCGTGTGAGGATTCTCTCTTCTTGGTTGCTGACTATGCTGAGCGGCAGCGGCGGTGGTGGTGGCGGCGAGCGCAAGATGTTGTCCAGTCGTGTATTTATTGGGTTTGAGTCTTGGGTGGTACTGATGGTAGGTAGGTGGAAGGTGGTAGTGGAAGAGCATGCTCAGCGCCAGCATCCTTTATGTCAGTTTCACTTGATTTCGCGCTGCTGGTCAGTTGTTTAGAATTGGCATAGGAATGGGAAGTGGGCATTTATACGCGCGTGTATTTTGCCATTTTCTTATTTAGAGCTTGGACTTGGATCCTTGGATGCTACCTATAGGGGATTGAAAGGGAAGGAGTTCGGGTTCAACAAAGAAAACTCTTGTTTGTTTGTTGGATGTGTGTTTTTTTAACTTTAAAGTGTGTGTGATGCTTTTTCGAAGTTTTGGTTATCGTCCATATAGGTATATGTGTCTTTTGAGTGTTCTTTCGTCGTCGTTTTCTTGGTTCTTCTTATTCTCTCGGTGGAGATTCTCGGTGCTTCGCGAAACATGTGTGTTGTTACTCTATGTAAATTGTGTGTCCACCAAAAATATAACTCGAGTAGGTCTAGATGGGTAGGTATATTGGTTGTTTATGAAGGATACATTTTCATTTGGGGATGGTTTTTTGTCGAAAATATTTTACCAACACATATATGTATGTGTTGCTTTTCTGTCCAGTTTTGGAATTTAGGTAACTACCTATAGATATCTTGTAGCCTTCCTTATCTGCCCAATTTCGCCCATCAAACAAGTACCTTCCTACCTACATATATGATTTGAATTTAAGACAAGAGAGTGGTGGTTTAAGGATAGCTCGAGTTCCTTAGAAGAAGATTGACCATTTGAGTTTAAAATCTCCTCACACATATGATATTACATTTTGTGCGTACCTTATGCGTACGCATAACATTTCGCCGGACTTTCAGAGACTTATTGTTGTGGTACTGTGTGAGTGCGTACGTGTAGGTACAAAAGGATACTTTACATATACCTACCTACATATGTGTTTTGCAATTTCTCCTTACAATAATTATTTATCCCTCGAGCTCACAGTGGTCAAGTAGGTACTAAAAAATATTCCCATGTTTATCCTGGGACTATCCTACTGTTCAACCGACCTTTTCTTTTTTTCCTTCCATTACTGATTTTTTTGTTTTTGCTGTTCAGCCCTTCGCCGTGCCGTTTTTGGTTCTATAATGCGATTTGCCGCGCACAATACTGTTGGTGTCCTTTTACCTCATCCTTAATGTTATTGTGGAATGTTTGTTCTATTTTGTGTATTTGTTTAAATTGAAGTAAAAAAAAAAAACGATTTAACCCCCGTTTCAAAAATTACGCTTTATAACCGCGTGTCTTTTTCGATATTTTTATAAGTCCTTGTTGTTTGTCACCCTCTTATCCTTGCTTTCACTTCGGTCTAATTCTATTTTGAGAATATAATTATTAACCGATTTTTACTTTATTTATTTTTTTTTATTTTCAAATTATTAACGGCGCGATTTCTTCCTACTCCTTTGGTAACTTGTTATCTTTTAAAAAATTCTAAACAGAAAACTAAGCACAAAAATCATATCCTTTCGCTACAAAGTTTAGAGAATATCTGTGTGAGAATAAAAGAATTCATGTTGAATAAAAACCGAAAAAAAAAAATAAAAAAAGCAATAAAAGAAAAAGGGAACCAAAAACTATCGTCCTGCTGCAAAGCACAAGAGGAATAAGTATGTGTATAGAAGTAGCAAGCACTTTCATATCCTTGTTGTCGTCATCATTGCCATATGTGTGGGGAAGACTTCTCTTATGTTTTTTTTTTTTTTTTCAAATCCAAGGATGTTAGAAGGAGCACCTCTTTCTATACCTACACTCTACCTATGTACTGAGTTAAAATTGCAGAGAATATGATGATTTTTTTTTTTTCTTCTTCCTCTGTTGGAAAAGCGCACGTTTTAATGCAGCACTGAATAGGATAAAAAAAAGTGTTCTTGTGAATAGGTCTGTATGAGGACCGCAGCATGGGTCCTCCGTCTAGTCATGTGTCCAGAACATAAGACAACTTAAGCCCCTAACTTTTTTATATCTATGCATACTGCATCCACCCGCGGTAGCATTTCTTCTTTGGCGCTCTCTATTATAACATTCATTTGGTACCTACTTTTTTCTTTTTTCTTAATTTTTTTTTTTTTTAAAGTTTATTCTTAACTGTACCTACCTATTTGTTGTTTTTGTTGGTTATAGTTTCTTGTTTTGTTTTATTGGTACATACTAGTGAAATTCTTGATGTTTTGCGTTGATGTTTAAACATAGTTTTTGAAAGTCCTTTTTTGCACAGATAGCTGCGATGTTGTTGTTGTTATTTAAATCCTGGGATTAGGGGTGCAGAATTTATGTATGCAACGTGTATTGTAGAAATAAGGAAGATAATAATTAAGTGCTGTTGCTGAATGACATAAAGATGTTAGCATATCGTGTGTGTAGGTCTACCTACATGTTGCAGTGCCTATATTCAAGCGTTTATGAGCTTCTGGTATTTTAAGATATTTTCGATGGATGGGTACCACTTTTCTTTATTTGTAAGTTCAATTTTTATTTAGATAGATTATAAAGGGTGATTTGCATAAAGTGTGACAAAAAGCTGGAGCGTGTTGGTTGGGTCGAGACAAGTAAAAAATCGTTTGGGAGGGAGATTTTGTACCGGGAGGTACAATTTTCTAAAAATTGATTTAAAAAAGGGAAAACATATTAAAAACAAACACATAAAATGCCATGATATACCTTTTTGTAAATCCAAAAATTTCTTCTTTTATTTACTTTTTGAATAAATTCAAAATTTTGAAGAAAAAAAAAATCGAAAAGAATTCGAACTATTTTTTTTTTTTTTTTCAAAATTTCACTTTTTTTTAAAAAATTCAATATTCTTATTTATTCTTCGTCAAAAACAAAAAAAAAACAGATGTCTTGCATTTTTTTAAAAAAATAAAAAAAAACAAAAACCCATTAAATAAATATAGATGTAAACGAAATAAATCAGCCAAGTAGAAGATTATCATTATTTAATTAGACTTTTAGAATTATTGATTAAAAATAGATTTTAACAGCCTTAATTCTACAAAAATTAAACCACAAATTCGAAATTATCATTGTAAAACAATGACTCATTAACGTCAAAATGTCCACCTTATTTTTTTTTTGATAGGCCAATGGAAAACTCCTATACGAGAAACTCTTATACCTATCCGTTGTTTGAAAAACTCAGATACATCAAAATTTTGTTTTGAATTTTCAGAATTTCTTATATCCGTGTAGTACTGTACTTATTTAGATTTTCTGTGTGATCATTAGTTCACCTTCATTGTTCGGATTCTTCTGCTTGTACCTAAGTTTGCAGATTCTGAGATTTACCCCCCTTCCCCTTTTTGAGGAAAGGGTTGTAGTACATCTGGAGAGAATAGAAGTAGTATCATAATCAAAGCTGTTTGCACCAGTCAGCGGCTTAGGAGTTCATGTCTACTTATCTTGTTAAGAGAACCTCTTCAAAATGAATTAGCTTTTGCCTGAACACTCTGTACCCAAATAGAGAAAAACAATTCGTCAAAATACCTTGTTCAAATTATATGAACCAACATGTGCAAAAATAAAAATTGTAGTAAAATTTTAAATTAAAAAAGTGCGTATACGCCCTAGTGAACCACTATTTTAATTGAATGAATTTCATTTCTTCTTAGAGAGCATCTCATTCATTCACTAAATGTCATATTTTTTTCATTGCTAAGACAGTTTACATCACACTTTATTGGCGCAAGCTTCTAGAAGTCAAAAGCTATTCTTCGGAAATTACTTTCTATTTTTTATATCAATATTTTATTTTAAAATTGTATTTGTTCTAATTTTGTTCCAATATTCTTAAAATCATTAAGAAATAAATCATATACTTATAAGAAATTAGCTGACCCAGCCAACTTCGTTCCACCTATAATAATTGATTAAATTATTAATGTTCATTTTTAAAGTCAAGCCTCTCTATTGAAAGAATGAAACTCTTTTGAAATTAAAAAGCTTCTGTATCGATGCACTTCTAATTCGTATCAATCGCCAATGTAGAAAGACCGTTCGAACAAAAAAAAACAATTCAGAAAGTATGCAATTTATTGTTATCACAACTTCCCCACTTTTCCGGCCTAATTTTCCAATTTTTATCTCCATAGTATGTTTATTTGGTTTAATACAAATCCAAGAAAAAAATCGCCATCCAATTTGGATGATGCTAAGCTGAGCTCGTATACGAAAAAAAAAACTAATTCATAAAGTTTAAAATTTCAAGATGTTTTTCCCATTTTCTGATTTTGCCTTTCGAATGTTCGGTCAAATTTTCAAATTTTCGGCTCCGCTGTGAGTTAATCTGGTTTAATAAAAATCCAACCAAAAAATCCCCAACCAAATCAGATGATGTTTAGCCGAGTTATGCTCGTACGAACACAATTTAATTTCAGAAATTTTCAATTTCAAGATGGTTTTTGGATTTTCCTATTTTGTCAGTGCAATTTTCTAATTTTCTGTCGAATTTTCCAATTTTCGGTTCAGTGGTGCTTTAATCTGTTTCAATACCAATCCAACAAAAAAATCTTAAACCAAATCGGAGCCGAGTTAGGCGCGTACAAACACAAAAAGGGATTCATTTTTTTTATAAGATTTGTAACCCTTTTTCTGGGCGGTGCTTCGATAATTTGATACCAATTTGACAATTTTTCAAAAGAACGACACAAACATAGAAAAGGTAAAACAACAACAAAATAAAATACATACAATCCAAATACAATATACAAGATTGTCAGAACAAAACGCCAATTTGTGTGAACTAAAGACCATTCAAAGGTATTTTTAATACAATGATGACATCAAAAATAAAACACAAAATATACACGAGTATGAGCTTGATCTCCTGATGGATTCCAAAGAAAAAAATATTAAAAAAGCCAGAAGTACTAAGAAAGTGATTTTTTTTTAATTTGAATTTAATATTTTCTACATTTTAAAAAACAAAACAAAATCCGTCGAGACGATTTAACTGAAATCAAAATATAGTCATTTTCTCAAAATATGTGGAAAATTCTTAATGTGCAATTTTTGGCTAAAAAAAACCTGAAACGCAGTTTTCTTAGAACATTTTGGCCAATAAAGGGGCGAAGTTTATTCAAAATACCGGTTTTCATGAAAATATCAATTCCGTCGTATAGTAGCTATCCGTATTTGATGAGAACTTTTTCGGACTTCTTCACCATTTTGGTGTCAATCTTAATTTTGATTAAGACCTAAAATTTTTTATACACGAAACTAACTAACATTTGCCGTATAGAGCAAGTAAAAATGTACTGAAGCTAATTTTTGAAAGTATAACAAACTTTTCACTTAAAATTTGGAGAACAAGATTTTTTCTATAGCGAAATAGATAATATGTTTATGAATAGAAAATACGCCAAAATATCCACTTTTAACGTAAATATGCAAAAATATGCATTTTCGGGGAAATATGCAAAAATATGCCCTAACAGATGGTGTTCTGGCATGTTTTTGGTTGCCATATTCATGAATAATTAACGGTAAAATATAATGCAGTAAAACATTCACAATAAGAAATTTGTATACATTTCCCATTTCGCTAAGTTGACACCAAGTTCGCATCAAATCAGCAAAGACAACTTAGAAAGCATTAAACGACATATTCAAAATTATCCCAACTAATTAACGGCAAATTGTCTACCTAATAGCTTTAAGATCGGCGAATGCTTCTTCTTCACTAATTTGACACTCATCTTCAGCAAGCTGTTAATGCCTTTATTTTATAAGACCCTGCCTTATTCATTTAAAAGAGAATGTTTTTTTCTTGAGAAAAAACTGAAAATTTCATAGACCAAAGTCATTTTAGAGGTCAAAAAACTTTGTTTTATTTTTTTACTAGCTGGCCCGACAAACGTTCTTCTGCCATATAAATTATTTCTAGTGAACATTTTTGTTAAATAAAAACTACCAAATGTATTATAAATATGTTTGAATGTTTAACGATCGATAAAATTAATCGAATCTGATCGATAAAATAGAACGATCGTTTATCAATAAAATAGAAAAAAAAAATGAATCGATTTGAACGAAAGTGTGTTTGACGTTTATGCTGGCGCCAATGACGGTGCACATTGTCATTCTATAAACAAACGTGAAAACGTTCGTGATTTGTGTGTTCTTTTGAGAAGAAAAATGTCGCAAAACTATATTGGTTCGGAGCACTTCAGAAATATTGATGCAATCAAGCATTTCATGGCGTATCTCATCGGGACATTTGGACACCCAGGCGGATGTCTCAAAGAAATATAACGTAAGTTTAAATCGAAAGTTAAATATTAAATTTGAAATTGAAAGTGTACTGTTGGTATGTGTCGCAGTACTATCCTATAGGATTTTTTCGGATCCAATTTCGGATGCAGGTATACCAGGTCGGTCACCTCAAGCACGACTACAGAAGACAGAGTTTATTCGCCGTTGAAGATAGATTCCACGTGGATATCGAGCAACTACGTGAAGGTTTGAATGTGTTTGGCGTTGCGCCCGCCAGCCGTTGGAAAATGGTCTTCTCGAGCCCGAGTATGATGACGTTCCATTCTTTGTTGATCATCAAAATAAAAAAAATATGTGGGGAATTGAGCGCTGTGGACAATGACCGCCGATAAAAATAAAAAAAAAACACCAACCATTCATTTGCTTACCTCAGGCGAATTGATAATATTGTAGTTGCAACGTGTAACCACGCGATTGGCAAGTGCGTGTTCGATTCCCAACAATTTTTTGTAAAAAAAAAAATTGTATGGTTCGTTTGGCATTGGCAGCAATGAGCCCACTTTGTGGTACTGTTGGCCTTTGATATTGAGCGTTGAATTTAATTGTTGACCATTTACCGCAGTATTGTTAAATATTTATGTTGCTCTGAACGATGTCGTTTGGAAGCATGAATTGAATCTGCGAATGGACTTCAAGAATAGGTTAGAATCTGAATCTGTGGCTTGCTCATCGCCCGTCAATGGTCCTGGTGGTGTCTCAATTTCTAGTAGTTGCACTTTTCCTGATGCGCAACACATGCCGGATGTGGATGTCTCATATGTGCATGACGGTGGGGACATTCTTTCTCAAAAGCACTAATCTGCACTTTCAGTTAAGCGGATAGCGGAATATTCAATATCTGGCTCGTACTCGAATGCGAGGCGAACGAAGCTGTAAATGCTTAATGTAGGTACCTACGTGTTGTCTATGTCGGCCATTTGCTCTGTGTGTGTCAATTACGAACCAGCGCGCTTGTCTCCGTTGCAATTTTCATTGTTGATTTCATTGTCAGCTCGTGCAAAATAAAATGTCAAAATGACGCAAAACTTCACTTCAAATTACTTGCGCATGTTTGGATGAAAGTTTGATGAGGCAGACCTAAATAATTTGGTTCTGTTTGAAAAATGAATGATGACCATATTAGCTGTGTTTTTTTGTAAGCACGGAGAAAATTGGCCGAAAAAAAAACGACGTCGGGGATTATACCGACGCCATCACAGAAAAAACATGGAGTTTCCATACAAGGTATCGATAGCATGTATGGAATTCATGCCGGTAACACAGTTCTTCTCCGTGCTTAAGTTAAGCACCGAAAATTCTTCGTGCTTAGCTAAGCCCGAATGGGATGAGTTTTTGTTGCATTTAACACGTAAACTGTTGAGCCCCGATATCGTTTTTTTTTTTCATCCAATTTAATTTGGACTTGCAAAAAAACACGGCTATTGTTCATACAACAAAAATACTAAAATCACGATTAAAAAATGTGGGGTGGTGGTAGAAGGTGACAATTTGGGTTAATAAGTATTTTTTTTATTTAAAATGTAAAAAAAAAAAAACAAAATAATTTGCGTTAAAAAAAAGAAATTTTTCTGTATATGGTCACCCTCCCAACGGTATGAAATATACTTTAAAACCTGTTCTCATACGTACCAAATATACAAAAAAATGAGGAGTACGACCACAAACACCGTGATACGAGATTTTTATAAACTAGATTATAAAGAAAATGGTCACATTTATTTGAAATTTTTTAGCCTCTGGTTATTTGGTAGTATTATGCAAACTTGTTTTGGAATGGCAATTATTCGAAAACCTACTAACGGTTTGGTGTGGACAATTTATAAAATTTTGAGCAGTCATGATCTCACTTATTCACTACTTGTTTCCAAATTATTGATGACTTTTGGGACACCCTATACGCATTATACAATATACATATGTGTTTCATGTGAATTAAAATTTTTTTTAATGAAAAACTAATAGTTCCTTGTTGTTTTTAATTAACTTTATAACATTACCATGCCAAATATGGACCCCACCCCACCCCCTAGTAAGATTTCTGCGCACGGGCTTGGCAACCTGATGTACCTATAAACATAAACATGTTAATATATATTTATAATTAGTTTCCTCAGTTTTTCGTAAAAACGCTAAATTCATATTGTTCAATCAGCGCAATTCGCCCATATTGTGTCAAAGTTTCTTGCAATCCAGTCCTGTTTTATTTTATTTTCAAGTTTTTTTGATTTATCTATGAGTGTACCTAGTCCACTTATGTATTGTGCATGATCTCCAGTTCATTCATTCATCAAGTATTTCCACGATCTTATAATTATTTGTTTAAATACTTTAACTTCAACTTTCTGATACTTAAATTTTATATCTACTACCTATAAACCAAAAAAAAACTTCTTCCAAGCTAAAATTCTCTATCCAGCTCCAATCCCTTCCCATTAAAATATCCTTTCTTCTTGTTTTATGCTACTGAAAGTCCATACTGCCTCCACCAACACTTTCCAATCCTACAGCAAGGTACACTCTCATACCCAAAGCCACACATGGTCAAGAGATCCAAAGCCGATGTTGTGGAAATGGGTGTATGATGGGGGCAATCCTATTCCTATCGCACAGTTTACAGTACAAAACAGCGACGATGGGATATTCCGTTAGCTTTCTTTTAAATTGCCAGAGGACAAGAATCCCCCATCACTGATGATGATCCTGATGCACCTATACAATCAAACACCAAGTGTATTCACATATGACCAAGGTTTGTAAAGACTATGAACGTTTCAAATCCTTTCCTTCGTCTTCACGTATATAGTTGGGGTGTTGAATTTTTTGTGAGTGTTGGTTTGTGTGTTGGTGTGAAGGAAAGGTGTATTGGGTTGGGGCTGGCAAAAACATTCACGTGTAAGGACGAATGTCCGCCAGCATCCATCTTTTATCTTTGCATGAGAAACTCAAAGTTGTTCAGAGGATATCTCCAATGAGATGATGTGTGTGAGTGAAGATGGGTGGTGGGCATCGAAATCGAAGTATGGGAATGGAGCTTTGGCACACATGAATGTTTTCGCCGCCATTGCCGATGCCGCCGAATCCTTGTGCTGGCCATCATTAGATATGTGAAAGGAGAAGACGTAGACATGTGGAAGAGAAAATAGCCAGCAGCGATTCTAACGAAGCGAAGCAGAAGCAGGCACAGGCACACACCGACACTATACAGAAATACAGGACAGGACAACTTCGTTGTCGTCCTAGTCGTAGTAGTTATCGCGCGACTACCCTCGCTATTTTATTCGCGTCTTTCATCCTCGCTGCGGCAATACATGTGCCATATGATTGAGGATAGCGAGTGAGGGGAACGGAATTCTAAGGCCATTTATGCCTATCAGCCGCCACATGGATACATTATGTGCCGATAGATTTTTCCGTGGGGTGCGAAGAAGAACTATTCGTTTTCGTTGTCGTGGGTTTTCGTTTCATCCGGCATTAGTGGTGGCGACATGAAGAACCAGAGAAGCAGAGGGGCAGGGGATTCTGTTCAATTCTTTTGGCGAAGGCAAAGTGTATCCTTTGATTCTATCACAACGGTATCCCGTAGATCTCGGCGGATGTATACACACATACCTATAACCAACAACAACAAGGTGGACGAAATGGACTTAGCATCCCTTTTGGGTTTCCTTTCGAATTCTTGCATTGACTCTGGAGTGTATAAAAGGGATAGTGATGGAGGGCTGTTTTGTGCGCCAAGGTATGGGGACGATTTCCAGTATACCTACTACAAGCTTTGGCCGGTCACATATTTGTGCACCGAAGCAACGATTGAGAGGACGAACGAAGAACAACCGAAGAACGCCCGCCGACGCCGCTATGTTGTCGGGGGAGTGAAGAATAGTGAAATCGGATGCTTGTCAGAGTTGGGTCAAGCGAAGGAACATGCAAAAGACGAAGAAGGAGAAGATTCGTAAAATTAACGTAACGTTTTCGGTATGGACGAAGGATGAGATATGAACGAATACGTGGTCAGCGAACAGGGAACCCGCTGCCATCCGTCGTCCTCGTCGTGTATGTCGGCCGGGTTTAGAGGAGGAATGCTGGAAGGGATGGAAGGTTTAGTGGGGTGGTGTCAGATGTTGACGAACGAAACACTCGTAGATGTATTGGAAGAGCTGGGCAGTTGGAGTGGGTTCGGTGGTAATGGTATTTCTATTTGATATGGGTCGAATGTCCAGTCAGTTCCGACGAAGAATTTCGCTTTGCAAATGTCCAGTTGTTGAAGCGGACAGCGGACTGGGACAAGAGTGGGGGAGAACTGGATGGGATAGGTAAAGCTGTTCGGTTTGTGAATATACTAGAAAACGACGTTCGTTCGTCGTCTTAACATCTAAGTTGGTTTCGGGGTTGTTGTAGGTATGCATACACACATATGGATGTATATTCACACATACGGAGTCGACACATGACACAACAACAAACGTCCACTCGAAATTAGCCTCTGTGGATGACATCCTTTGTGCTTGTGAAGTTCCTTACGTTCGGGCTTAAGTTCTCCTCAGGTATTGTGTAGTGCGCCGCATAAGAAACGAATCTGAAATAAATTAGGCTATATACATATGTACATAGGTGGGACGAGGGGGTATTGGTATGTTGGTGGGGCGAGTGATGGCTTTGAAGGTGTTTTTTTTTTTTTTTGGCAGGAGAATGGTGCGTTTTTAAGGTGAAAAGGCTGACGAGGACGTAGAGGTATACATAATAAACCTATACATATGAATTGCATTGCTTTACTTGCAACAAATTCAACACAAAGTGCATGAACATGTGATCCATTGTTTCGTATAAGGTGCTGACGGTGGTCTCTAGGTCGTTAAAAGAAAGCAATTTTGGTATGAGCAGATAGGTACTCTTGGTGACTTTGGATTAAGAATTTTTGCACAAATTAAATTCATTTATTTGTTTGTTAACCAAGGGGTTCCATGTTTGTTCTAGACATCAACCTAACTAAATTAGAAATTAAGTTTGGTTTATTATTATACAAATTTTTAAATCAAATCAAATGGATTACATTTTTGTTTTTAATCAAATACCTAATACCCACAATATGAACTTTAATTGCTTTTAGCACTGCAAAAATCTTATAAGATCTAAATAGGTACATTACCTATTATAGACTCGAACCACTACTTGGCAGTAGTAGATCAAGTAGATACGTAGACAATGCTGCAGACTAGAACCAGAGCTACAGAGAGAGCAGTCCGGGAACTCTATAGGTATATGGTCAAAAAAGAATGGAGGAACGCCGGCGCCGACTTCTCAGGAGAAAAAAGAGAGATCATGACTAGCGGGTGGTCAAGTTCATTGAGGGCTGTAACGGCAGAGATGATCATATTTGAAAGTTCTATCTAAGTTTAAAGCCATCTAGCCAAGGCTACAATGCCAGAATAGAAAACTGTCGATATATGTAAGAGTGGGAACACAGTATAGGAGGATATACATATAGTCGCTGAGGAAGATCTGGAAAGGGTAAACATTTCGTTCCCCCCTCCCCACGACATTCATGAAGTGCAGTTAGTGACGTCAAAACTTAGGACCCCAATGCAGTTGGTACGGATGGTCTTCAAGCCGAACTATTTAAGCAGTGAGAGATGACTTTGTATAGGGAGTACCAACTGATCTTTAAAATTTGGTCGAATAAAAGTATGCATGCGTGATGAATGGAACCTCGCGATTTAGTGAGTCGCATTCAAAATATTGTGGTTTGTTATTTGTATGATCGCCTAACACCTTTCGTGAAAAATCTGATCGACACTTATCGAGTGGTCTTGGCCAGAAATATCAACCGCTGATTACAATAGGTCTGTTCCTTTACTTTAAAACTCTGTGCTTTTCTGTGAATTTTATTTTTTTAATATGAACTTTGACAGAACGTTGGACTGAAAATCACACAAATGCACAGAAAGAGTTTCAAAGTAAAGGAACTAGGCTAATATGTTCATACTTCGACAGAGTTTTAAAAAAAAAATACAGGGATTCAGATCGATACCCACGAAACACCGCGTCTTTATCGATTTCCAAGTCTCATAAATGATAGCGCAGACAGAG
The DNA here is from genome assembly GCA_947049315.1 of Epistrophella euchroma. Lineage (NCBI taxonomy): Eukaryota > Metazoa > Arthropoda > Insecta > Diptera > Syrphidae > Epistrophella > Epistrophella euchroma. The sequence goes on along the minus strand of OX346246.1, from coordinate 65,409,640 downwards.
GCGAATCATACGAAGCCAAGTCATATATCTCCTTGCTTTACTCACCCGCATTTGTAGGATGACGATGAAGAAATTCCGCTGCTTCACCAAGTCGACATTTTGATGCCGCATTATCATGCAACCTCTTTTTTCTTTCATTTTTAAAGCAATCAGAGGTTCCTATTTCTCAAAGTCCGGTTCACTTGCTTATGAAGATGAAAGGTATTAAGACTATCGGGAGATGACACTGGCACATTTCCAAGTAATGAACCAGAGGCGTAAAACTACGCGATGAATAAGTACAACTTCGAAGTAGTTGAGGGATCCACTATTACATTGCAAAATGACATCACTTCAGTGCAGAGATCAAACGAAGAATCAATATTGCAACTCGCTGTTTCTTCGGACTAAGAAGACATTTGGAGTAAGTAAAAATTTCACACAAAGACCCAAGAAAACCGTATAAAAGACAATTATAATCTTGTCTCTGCTGTATGGACCCTATTAAGAACAGATACAAATTAGATTACTTTCATTGAAGTATTCTTCGATTGAATTTTGATCCAGTGTTTATCGAAGGAGAATATGGGGAAGAAGATTCAATGATTATTCGTGAGCTTTATGGGGATTCGGGGGAGCGTATGTGGACAGTGACGCACCAGTCTGGAGCTTATGAAAGACTAGGTCCTAGTGACCTGCATTTCACCATTGCTGTGTGCGTGTCTGCAGTAATGGAGGGAACCTACAGTTTTCTGCTGAATCTGAACGGGCATAGGTGAGATGCACTTTTCTATGAGTATATAAATACTCTTGTAGGATTTGTAACTTCCTCGCATCAAAAGGCATGTAGCCCTGAAAAACGTTTTTTGCTTTTAGGTGCCAGAGGTTGGGAATCGAACCTAAACCTCTGACATGACAGTCCAACACACTAACGCCACGACCTACTTCACAATTTTTTCACATATTATTTATTCACGGATCAGGTTTCTCACCTTAGAAAGCTACTTGGCCTACCTCCACCGAGAATTTATGCACTGTAATACGCTCAGTGATTTACCTGTTTTAAAACGTGTTTGTATGAATATGTAATTTCAGAACTCCTAAGTAGGTAGATTATATACTTACAAAATTTGGAAGAATTATGGTTTCGTCTAAATTCTGCAAGAAGAAGTTGAACTGTGAGAGCATCACACGGCGATAGCGATATCACCTGTCCGCATGAACCCAAAGTACATCCTAATAGGATTCATAAAGTCCTTGTATTCAGATAGAACAGCTATCATAAAAAGAGACTTGTTTATATCTATCTTTGCCTACCTGAATAGGTAAATGTCGCTATGTTAATTTTACTCAACCAAATAAGTTTCATATAGTCTGTGTCAACTCATGTTGAAAAACCATTTAGGTAGGTACCTAAGTATGTACAATGAAGAAAAAAATAAGTCATATTGTAAAATAGATATAAGAAAGGTCCTTGAACACGTGTTTTGAGTTTCTATATGTTGTTCGATTAGATACTGATAACATTTTCTTGGCACTCGAGAGCTGATGCAAAAAAAAAAAAAATAGAAAACAGAAACACCCTCCACATGAGGTCCACAACACACTAATATTATCCCTATCTATACGACTAGAAAGCAAGAACAAAAAAGAATTCTTGCAATTCGATGCGAAAAGTCGCGCTAAATCTATTCATCCATGAAATGGAAGGAGACATCTTCGTACAATCGCTGTCATTACCATAAGCAGGATAAAGGCGCGTCGCACAAAAAAAAAAAAGTATAATCCTCAACTATAGAATTGAAAAAATAAATATGTATGTAGCTCTATGTGTACATACATACATTACATATATGTGCATATACAACATGTATTTATATATATCGAGGTTTATTTATTTGTAATGCATTATATGCCCACATATAGAGTTAAAGTGGTGCGGCCAACAAATTACGCGAAGAGAGTGAAAAACTGGCCAGGCAGGGGGTGAAAATTAAGGATACCCTCATCACATCTCATCCCAGAACACTATACACTTTGTTTTATACGCGCATATGTGTGCTTTGGTCCATTTACATACATAATATACATACATATATGTGGCTATAGATAGGTACAACTATCTGAACATGAACATTAAATAAATAAACCTGCTTATTCTGCTTTTAACGCTACTGCTGCTGCCCGCCGCCGTTGCCGCCACTGCCGCGACGATGTCAGGACACTACCCTCATGTGTGGCATTTTGGCGATTTTCTTTCAAACACGTCTCAGCCAGACACCCTCTTCGCCCAGTCACGTTTATCCCTTTTTCCGTTGAATGTCCTTCGCGACAGAAAACACGAAATCTCTAACCCACCCCATATCACCATTACCATTACACCAACACCACCCCACTCACCATCTCATACCACCCACCATCCCATCAGGACCGCGGACATCCACCGAAAAACTAAAGCAATCAATATATATGTAGGTAGGTATAGAAAATAATAGAGAAAGGAAAACATATATATCCTATCCTGCTGTGAAATGTACGTATGTCCTGTCGTGTATGTCCTGGCCTAGCCTGGCCTGGCTTGGGTCTTGGACTGGCTATAGGGTGATGTGTGCATGTGGGTTCGCTGCTAAGCCGATAGACCACCCATACATATACTTGACATTAAATCGCGTTTCGCGAAGTCCTCGCTCGCAAACTGTCCGTTCACATACGGGAGAAGAAATAAATACAGCAAGGACGATGATGACGGACAGACAGACGGATGGACGGACGGTTGGTCGGTCGTCGGTGGCCGTGATTATGGTGACGACGACGACGACGGCGAGAATGCCCGAGGATAGAAAGAATACATAGAGACGAAGGAGCAGTCAAACCGTAAGAAGAAGTGTGTGGAAATAGGGGGAAAATGAGCAAAATAAATGCAAAAAAAAATAAAAATAAAAATGAACCCCAAACGGAATACGAATACGACACAAGATGTATAGAAAGAAATGGAGTGAGAGAGACGACATGGGACGAAAAGATAGAAAATCGCTTTTTAGAATCAGATCCTTTTTTCCGTGGATATTCTAGCCAAGCTGATGATGATTCTGCCGCTGCTGACTGAACTGCTGATGCTCTGCGGACTGCCGAGGACAATGAGATAAGAGCAGATTTAACATTTTACTACAACAACTGTTTATTGGTGTTAGAAGGATTTTGTGTACCTATATAAATAGGTACGTCTACATACATACATATATATTATGTGTGTTCAAATAGAGGCGATTTTTGCATGATTTTTTTTTTATTTTCGATATTTGTCTCTATCTTTATAGATAATGGTTAAGAGGATGAAGTAAGGACAAATATTAGAAAACATACCTTCTATGACAAAATATGAGACGAAAAACTAAAATACGACCAGGTTGTGATAAAGGTACAAAATAGTTTGACAATTAATCCGGGTTAAGTAGAAAAGCCACGAATGGATTTATGTTTTTAAGCAGTAAAAGGTTAAAACTAATACATATATATTTATCTATTTATTACTGAGCTTTACGCGGGACAACGTGCAGCGTAGGTACCGTAAGGGAAGACTTAGGCAAGAAGTCTGGACTTTAGAAATTTAAGCGCGCGCCTGGTCACATAATCCGATACAAAGCCAAATTTAAGAACATTACGTTGATCAGTGCCCTCGCCCACGCTCCAAAGGAAGAAAAAGATGACTCAACCAAGGAAGAATTCTACGATTTCCTCGAGAATACGTATGACATGATAGGTGCCCCAAGTACGACGTCGAGATTATTCTTGGCGACTTCAACGCAAAAATCGGAAAGGAGGGCATCTTTGGTTCGATAGTCGTAGGACATAGCCTCTACGACAACACTTCCGGTAACGGACTCAGGCTGATAGACTTTGCGACGGGGCGAAATGTCAGCATAGCTAGCACTCGATTCACATACCTCAATATACACCAAGGGACCTGGCGGTCTCCGGATCAACTAACCTTCAACCAGATTGATCATTTTGCGATAAACGCCAGACATGCGTCCAGTATCCTGGATGTCCGAACGTTCCGAGGTGCCAACATAGACTCGGATCACTACTTGCTGGTAGCTCAAGTACGTATGCAGATATCCATGACGCCACAACGACGAGCGGATGCTGTAAAACGATTTAACGTCGCGAAGCTAAAATCCCAAGAGATAGCCAGGACTTTTGCAGACCACGTATCTCTTAAACTATCAGCAAGCCCCTTACAAGCATCATCTGTAGAGGTACAGTAGAAACACTGCCAAAATGCCATCAGAAGTGCCGCTACTGATGTGCTGGGTTTCACTAGGCCACAAAAACGAAACCCCTGGTTCGATGGGGAATGCAGCCTGGCACATACAGCAAAGAATGAGACCTGCCAAGCAATGCTGCAAACTAGAACCAGACCTGCTGAAAAGCAGCCCGGGAGCTCTACGGACAAAAACCAAGGGAGTAACGCTGACTTCTCAGGAAGAAAAAAAGAGAATAAGCGAAACGGGTGGTCGAGTCTATTGAGGACTATAGCGGCAGGGAGGGTGTTCCAAAATTGTATCGATCGTTAAGCAATCTATACCCAGGGATACAAGGCCAGAACAGAAGCTTGCCGAGATGAGAGTGGGGACATGGAAGTGGATACGAAGTATCTGGAAACGACACTTTTTTAGACTTCTAAACGGCGAAGATGGCCGAAATTCCGCTATTAGAACAATCCATTCAATCTGGACGATAATGGTCAAAATGTCCGTTCACCCGACCTAAATGAAGTGCAGTTAGCGATAGCCTAGAGCTTAAAGTATACAAGGTTGCTTGTGCGGATGGCCTGCCAGCCGAGCTATTCAAATCAGGGGGAGATGACTAGGCAGGGAGTGCACACCAACTAATCTCATAAATTTGGTCGGAAAAAAGTATGCCCGATGACACATAAAACCTCGATATAGTGTGCGCCATTCAAAAGAGAGGAGATGAGGAAAAAGTCTACTTAACGTGCGTCACATTCCAAATCCTGTCATCTGTACTGTGTGATCGCTTAAATCACTTTGTTAATCATCTGATTGGCCCCTATCAGTGTGGTTTTAGGCCCGGCAAATCAACCGTCGATCAAATGTTCACACTCCGACAGATGAGACAGATTTGAGGCAAGGCGACGCGTTATCATGCAACCTGTTTAACATCGTTCTTGAAGCAATTGTACGCAACTCCCAAGTCAACAACAGAGGTCTGCTCAACTACTTACTTATGCAGATGATATTGATATCATTGGGAGAACGAAGCGAGCTGTTTGGTTGTTAATGAGGACAAGACGAAGTATGCTATCATCGAGAAAGGAATCTCAGCGTGTCGTCGACTCGGGCAAAACGTCACGATGGATATGTACAACTTCGAAGTCGTCATGGCATCGCTGCGTGCGTCGGCTAACAACTTTGGTAGGACGAAGGAGAGCCTTAATGGGTGGAATCTGCCCTTCTCTTTCTTACTCACCATAAAATCTACCCATCTCACTGGATGCGCCGTTCGTCAAAAATACAATGTAAACAGGCACTTAAAAAGTGAACTTCTATGTGCAAAAGCCCAAATAGAATGAGTTAAAAACGGGGAATACATTCAAAAGAAGAAAAAAAAACTGTACGGGTTATTAAAAAACATTTTGAATTGAACCACTTTGTATATATGCATACCTAAAACGAATTGCAAATTGCAGTATTTTGAAAAAACATTATTCTGCTCTTCATTAATTTTGTCATTTTATACCAATTAATAATTTGTTTATAAACTGGTTTTATAGCAGTTCACTGTCATAAAATGAGAATTGATGGCATTTTGTCACTCGTGGAATTGGCGCATAAGTAAGTGCGAGTATTTTTTACTGTATGGAGTAAAATTACTATATAACCTAATGTTCTGCCAACGTCCAAATAGAGGCGTAGTTGTTGCTAGAAATTAACTTCAAAAGGAAGATTTTTTGCGACCTAGAAATTAAAATGGTAGACAAAGTAATATTTTTAAAACCATTTTGCAACGAATTGAGAAAAATTCACGATACTATCACCAGAGAATCCGAACTGAGAATTAGACGGAAGAAGACGATTTATTTCCACCCTCATAAGTCTTGTCAATAGCCTTTATTGGCATTACTCTATGAATTTAGTTTTCGTTTGAATTTTCGCATAGGCATTGCAAATAGCCAAAGCGTAATTCATTACCTACTGAAATTGTAAGGAAGGAATTAATTTAAAATATTTCGCAACAGTAATTGGCTGTATGTTGTATACGTACCTACCTAGTCCTTTTGTGGATACAAATCTTTCATTATAGGTATCACAAAGTAATGATTTGCATTCATAAATCAATTTGAAAAAGGCCTCAAAGAAATCAAACATCCTTTAGTAAACCAACCTGTTTATAAAGAAAGAATTGGCAATAGAGAATAGAGAGTCAGTTAAATTAGAGACGGCTTGGTATTTTTTCCTTAAAATTCAAATACAAATCCAAGAATGCTTCAGAATAGGTAGGTATTTTTTTTTTTCGAACTTAAATTGAAAAATATGAAAAGAAAACAATCGATGACTTTCTAGATAGAAAAAAACAAGCATTCCTAAATGCATACACACAACTATACAACACTTCAACACAGGTAAAAGGAACTCAACTGGACTAGGTAGGTAGGATAGGAATATAAGAAGGAAAGAACTCATGCATATGTTAGCTGTCCGTGGCTGTCATGAATCTCACAACATCAGCGCCTTTTCTTCTTTTTTTTTTGGACCAACGAAATGCAGCACCATCAGCATCAGCAGCAGTAGCAGTCCAAAATCAACAAACACGAGATTTTTTGTGAGAATAAGGATCACATCACTAGGCGTATCCTTTTCGCCGCTAATACTCATCTAAGCCGGCCAGAGAAAGCAACGAAGAATAGGTATATCCTCTTCTCGTCCTCACCAAATATAGCTGCAGAGCGTGTTGTTGACTCGATGACCAGAAAATCTAGAACGTTCACTCTTCAAAGAATATGGGGAAAGGGATGGTGTATCTCTACTACCTATACCTTCTGAAAAAAAGGAGATAAGTCCTAGTCGTTATATTCTGCAGAAAAGTACAAGAAAAAAATCCACGCGAATTTATTCAAGTTGCCATCAGCTAGCCAGGTATACACGTGAATGTGTGTATGGAGCTGTGCCCTCTTCATGAGTGGTGATATGATGGAATTGCAGACGTATGTTTTGGTTGAATTCGTGCACCTTAGTCGTCAACTTCAAGTTTTGACTATGAAATCCAGGATATGCTCTCATCTTCTTGCACAAAAAAAAATTATACCGGCGAATAAATAAACCGAAGGCATTCGAAAATAGAAAAGAAACATAGGTACAAGTACATCACATCATCCCTATTTCCACGGATGCGAATTAGCACATGGAGTAGCAGACAAAAATAAAATAAAATAAAGGTAGGTACCTAGAGCAAAAAAAAAATAATAATACCTCGTCCTGCTGGATTTAGATTATTATCATCGCACTGAAATCTTAAATCTGAATAAGAAGTGAAAATAGAAAATTAGTTGGAAGAAGAAAACATTTTTATGCGGCTCGTCTAAAGGCAAAGCCAAACTCCATTCAAATTATTTCCACGTCATTAAATGGACCTCTATACTTATATGAATGGATGTATTCTTTGAGTGGAAAGTGCACCACTTTGTCCGACAGAATTGTGGTGGTGTGGTGAGGTGTCTGCTGTTGTTGGTTTACAAATTCAAAAAATCGTCGAGGAAAGAGATTTTTTTTGGGCATTTTTCTAAGTGCCGAAATTGTTCTAAGAACCATTGTGAACAATTTTGCTTCAACATTTTCGCCTAAATAATATTTTTTTTTATTCATATGGTCTTGGGGTTGCGCTTGGACCAAATTTAAATTGTGGGTTATTTTAGGCCGCTACAATGCTAGGTGCATCGCATATACAGGGATTTTAAATGTTGGGTCCCCATAGTTTGCCCAGCAGTGTTCGCAAATGCTCCTTCTTGTTTGAACAAGAAATTAGGATGCTGTTCCGCTTTTGGCCGCAAAAAGTTGTCGATCGTTGTTTCTGTAAGAAGCCCCGGAAATCATTTCTCGCGTTTCATCCTCATTCTCCAAGAAATATGGGCCGATGCATTTTTCGGCCATAGCACGGCACAAAACAGTGCATATGGATGAGTGTCACTGATGCTGGTGTGTTGCCTTTGGATTTCCTACAGTTTTGCTTGTTGACATAACCACTTAAATGGAAATGCCCCTCATCCGGCATCAAAATATAAAACAAATCTTAGTTTCGAAAAAATATTTAAAAACAAAGCTTTTTTTGCGTTATTTCACCTTAAAGCGAGATTTTGAAAAAGTATTCTCAAAGCCATTTAATAAATAAATAAATAAATTCGGTGGCACAAACGGCTCATGAAGAACCAGGGCCTAGTGACTTACAAGTTACAACTCTCAACCATTCCTGTGTGCGTGTCTGCAGGGATGGAGGGGACCTACAGTTTATTGCCAAATCCGAACGGCTAAGGTGAGCGGTACTTTTCTATGACAAGAGATACTCTTGGAGAATTTGTCACTTCCTCGCAAGAGGTAGTAGCTCCGAAAAAAAACTTAAGGTGCAAGCGGCTGGGTATTGAACCCCAGACCTCTGGCATGACAGTCCAACGCACTAACCATTACGCCAGAGGCTACTACAAAGCCATTTAATAGAAAAAGAATTTTTTGAATAAAATACTGTTTAACATTTGTACCCAATTTCGCTCTGTAAATAGCTAAATTTTGAAAAAAAAAATTAACCAGGGAAACTTTGGAAGTTAATTACGTGCTAAGGTTCATACAAAAAATGTCATTCCGTCATTTTAGATTTTTTGATATGCTATGCGGGGTGGTATTATCAATATATTTTGCCATTTCCACACATACAGTGGGGCTTTAGGACAGACAAACACCTAAAATATTTCAAAAAAATCTTGTCATTTACGTTATTGTATTAAAGGTAATTTGTATATAATATGTAATTTGGGCTACTATTTATTATACGTCACCAGAGACTTATAGTGGGGTGTTACATCAACCTACAAACTGTCTACAACCGATTTGTATGACAGATCTTTTGTGTCTGGCTGATAAAAGGCCCCACAGTATTTGTATTGAGAATTCAAAGGTCAGCTTGATTATTTCATTGGTGTGAGATTTCCCCCCTCCCCCCTTTTTTTAAAGTTAAATTCTATATCCACCTTTGAGAAGGCAAGTATAATACAAAAATATCCTATTCTATTGAATGCGAAAATACAAATACAATGTAGCCATATCTAATGTTTAATCGATGGAAATTTTCAAGTTTGATTACACGCACCTAAAGCATTTAAAATAACGAATGTTTTTTACAGCTACCTCAAGTTCTTACGCCAACGACGACCAGCGCGCGTTTCATATAATGAAGAAAGGAAAGGAGCGTTAAACCGCATTCAAATTTTCCACTTTGATGCATTACTACAATTTTTCGTTCTAAAACTTTGGTGTTACATCGTTTAATGTTCTTCGCCATTATTTGTATAATCCCTTTTATGTTGACTTGTCTTGTCAGCAGAAGTTGAAATGAAGTTTGTGTTCCCGTGTAATCCATATTTGTGATGAATATTAGACTACAAATCTACGATGATGTCGATTTGATCCTTTTTACTCAAACTTGCTAAACACAATAGCTGCGTGCGCCGCATCGGGGCTAACAGCTCCATTCCATTCACTTTAACGAGCTTATATGCATCTTAAATTTGACAAGTAGGAAGGCGGCTGCAATCACGCGGCTACCTTTAACTATTGAAATAATGACTAAAAATTAACAACATTAATTAAAAACAGCATTACCTATTATATTTTTTTTTATTTATTTATTTATTCAAAATAATTTTTTTTACCTTTTAATAAGTTTTTGGATTTAAAAAAAGTTATATTATATTTGTTCGTTGTTTTTTAATAAATTATCCGCTTTAAGCCATGTTTTAGAAAATGATCCCTCCCTAGTAAATGGGGAAATGGGGACTAAATATGGTGTGCCTATGGGGTCACCCCTACCATTGAAAGTAATAACCCAGGCTAATTAATTTGTTTTATTTATTTTATGATTTTGGGTCTTCATGGACTGAACTATAGAGCTATAAGGCCTTATTCAGTCTTCTCGACATTAATTCTATTTTAAAAGACTCTCGCAATAAGCCCAAGGGTCTGAGATCTTAAGATCCTTTCGTAACTCCGCCTCTGGCTTCTCCTTGTTATTAATTAGCAGCTTTTCTACTTAAAAAAAGCGATCTGAAATGAATAAAATTGTAAATTAGTAATTTTTTTCATGATTCTAAGTTAGAAAAATTTAGTAAAAAAAAAATAAAGATTTTTGCAGATTTTTATCTTTAAAAATCGTTTTTGTGTTTTTAGTCTATTCCTGAACTTTGTTTTATTTAAATTAATGCAAGAGAAAATCTTTTCAACTGACTGCCTGAAATATTTAATTTAACAAAGGAAAATAAACATTTTTAAACTTTATTATTTTCTCTCCAAATTCAGAAATATTTTTTAAATCGTAAGAAATATTTATATTTACTAAAAATCTGAATTCAGTAAAATAAAATGAAAAAAAGCCTTTTTGGTAAATAAAATAAGCCCCATAGCCTCAGATGTTGATATAATGCCTAAAAGGCATAAAAAAGCCTCAGTTGGCATCGCTGCGTATGACTTGCATACAACTCTTTATCAAATATGTCTTTTCGATGTTAAGAAAACATTTGGCAGTGACTTGGCGGCAATTTATGGATAGGGATCGACGTGTCGTAGTGGAACTTTAGAAGTAGATATTTAGTTTTGATTGCTTTGTCTGCATAACACGAAATTCGTAGGTATTTGGGCTTGGGTATTGACTATTTTGCTTATGTTGCACAGAACCACAGTTGAGATGGGCCTGTATCCTGTTGTTCTTCAAATAAAGCCATCATTTACGCTCTTTTCCATTCGCTGAAAAAGTAATAATAGATTTCGACGCAGGTTTTGAGGATGATTATCAAGAAAAACTTCCCCCGGTTAAGCATTATATCCTCAGCACAAAGTTGGAGATTTTTTCAGAAACTGTTGACTTCTTTGATTGGCTTCTGCAAATTTCATACAATTTCTTTCAGAGTACTGTTCTAGAAATGGTCTCTGGCGGGATTAGTATCGTTAAAGGGTACGGTTACGTGGATTGTCACAATAAGCACGCGTTGTGTTGATTTCATCCAGGGTCTGCTGATCATCAAGTGTTTCTTTTTAAAAGTTCCATTCAGCAAACGCCCTTGTTTTTTCTTCGTTTGTTAGTATTAATTTACTCTCCCCAGAGTAGTTCTGACAACTTTTGAAATTGGCGGCCGCGGCCTTTTACTTATGATACTGAAGATCTGACAGATTCTACCTTGATTGTTTGAAGTTGTTACGAATCTCTAGAACTTCCTATATAAAAAAAAAAAAAAAAAAAGGAAAAATAATAATAAATAAATAAATAAAGAGAAAGCCTTTGCAAGTGTTGCACCCTGTTTTTTCTGTATATGGAATTCGAAATTCGAAAACTTTTTTTTTAGTCACTGAATCCACTCAGGAAACAGTGAGTGCCAACTCTATTCAAGTGGGTATAGCTTCCCGCCAAAAGCTTTGATAGGTCTTTTCCTTTCGACCACCAAGCGAGCAGCATCCTTACTTGAGGTACCTTCTTGCATCATAGAAAGAAAAATTTGTAGATTGTAAGGATTTTTTTTTTTTTTATCTAGAACAATAATTTTTTTTTGAAAGCAAAGTATCCTTTTGGAAATATTCAAAAATTTACCAAGTGTTAAGCAAAAAGGAAAGATCGATAAAGCCGCAAGAAGCCTTAACTTGCGTGGTGTTATTCTACCTTAAACAGGGAATTGACCACACTAGGAATTTAAAGATCTTCAGGTAAAATTTAAATAGTTATGACATATAATTTTGACTAATTTTTAAGTCAAGTAAAAATGTGCAATACGTGCTTTCTATATCTAACATGCCTTTTCTCTTAATCATATAGACACCTCTGCGCGGAGCAAATAATTAGATTTGACATTTGCACCACGTGCACCTCTCTCCTGGTCAGTTTCAATTCACATAGCATACGAAGACCAGTGAAAAGCGACGAAAGAATAAAGTTCAAGGCCAAGGCAAAGCTCTCTTCTATTTGAATTGGAGCACTTGCCGTTTCACCTAGCCATCTAGCTCAGTAACAGTAACTTTCATCAAGCACACCTCGAGCCAAAGTTTAAATCCACGATCCAACGAGGGAACTCTCCGAGTTATCCCCAAGCTCATCAGTTTAGTAAAAGTCGTGGGAGCAATCGGCTGGCTCAAGTGGCGATCGAGCTACGAGCAGGTAAAGTGCGGGGAGGGGGGGAGAAGGTGATCCCTCCGACAAGCGAGTGTCACGCGGAGGCTCAGTTTTGGGATGAAAATCCTGAAGCTTAAAGGTTGGAAGAAAATTACCTACCAAGTAAATAAAAATTAAAAGAATATTGAAATAGATAGGAAGGGAGAAATCCTAATTTAAATTAAAGAAAGAAAAAAAAAAAAAAAAGGGAGAAAGAGTGCAAGTGATATATATATAAAAAAAAGGGGGGGTAAAACGAAAGAAAGACGAAAATAAGCATAAGTGTGAATGTATGGAAAAAGTAAAAAGTCATATAAAAGAAAAGAAAATTATTGTTAAAGGTTCTACTGCTTTTACTGTAAATTCATATTATATAATTGATTTAAAAGAAAAAAAAATAAGAGTTACAAGAAAAAAAGTGATTGTGATAGTGTTGGTTTGGTTTGGTATTCCACTCATAACCATTATATGAATATTTGCTCAATTGGAACCCATTGGACTCTGTGCACAGGATCTCCGTAAGCGGTAAGTTTCCATAAAAAAAAATATACTGTTTTTCTCTTTTCCATAGACCAAACTACCACTAGCTTCTTTTCATAGAATTTGTTTATTTACTTTCATTTTCATTTATCATTTTTTTTTTAATAAAATTTTTGCTAATTAAAACCTAATAAAAATTTAAATTACTTAAAACTAAAATAAATTGATATAGTATCTATAAATAAAAAAAAAAGACCTAAAAGAAAAAAAAAAAAACCCAAATATTTGAACTACTTAAAACTATGAAATTTTGCTAATTATCTAAAACAGAATCGCACTACAAAAAAAAAGGAAAAGAAAAAAAAAAAATTAAAACTTAAACCTATGAATTATGCTAAGATTAAAATACTTACCATACAAATTTTCATGCACTAAAGATTAAAGTTAAAATTAAAAATGTCTATAAACCTAATTGCATACATTTAATAAAAATTACGTTAATCTAAAACATAATGTTTTAAATTGGTGAGAGCATGGGGGTGAGGGGGCGAAGTCATGATGCCGGGATAAAAGTTTTTGTGTAGCTTTAATTTAGCAACTTGAATGAAATCAGGGACAGTTCATAGAAAGAAACACAAGGATACATGATCTGTCAAGGCGTCTGCGTATGCAGGTGAAGGGAGGGAAATAGGTATCTTAGATGACCACAACATCTGTCGTCAATGAAGCTTGGGTGGATATAGATGGAGATATCCGTCCGCTACCTTTCTATTTTTGAATCTTGGCATGAATAGATGTTTTCTTTTGGTACGAGTGGCTGTCTAGGGGCAAGAACTACCCCCAATCCGACGTTACCTAGCCGTGCGTATGCGAGCATGCCAAGTAAGGCTCTTAGGCACCCACAAGATTACAACCGTAGCAAAGAAATGGCGCCCAACGTTTGGCTTTTTGAAAGCCTCATTGTAGTTTTTAGTTTTTTAGATCTTCATCAGTATAGTCCCGGTATAAGCAAGTTTTTTGTTTTCCGCGTTGCTACCGATTGATCTTCTGAAAACCTAAACTATATTTTCAGTTCACATTGTCTGACTCTTTCCAGAGGAAAAGTCACTGCATGTGAATGCGTAAATTAAATTAAATTTTTTAAATAGTATGAGCCATTGACTGGATAAAGACACTGGTCAATGTTGCTACTATCATATCTTCTTCTCACCAATCCAAGCTTCCAAATTTATGCTTTTAGCATAGTCCGTCCGATATATAGTTACACAACGAAAACTGTCAAACAAAATATCTTCACTTTTGAGGATAAAATATAACATCAAGGCACAAATATAATCAACCACACTCACCCCAAATCATTGTATGAAACAAATCGAATAGATAAACAAAACTTTAATTACAATTAAAAAAAAAAAAAAAAAAATTTGAAAAGTAAAATTTAATATAGAGATGGATAACACAAATGCACGTACTACTCGACAAAGAGGTAGAGGATTAAATAATTCTAGAGGCCGTGGTGCTTCCAATGTTAATAGGAACAACAACAATTCTCAGAATAATTCTCAAAACGTTTCTGATGGTGTGGGTTCTAGACCATTAATTAACAGAACACCTCCTGGCAATAATAACAATAGAGATCAATTTAACGATCCCCAAGGTTCAAGGAATGTCAATATACATTTAGAGAATAATCTTCCTCAAAATAATGAACCCATTGCGGGTAACGGTAATGCTAACGAGAACGACCAAAATATTCAAGGAGCACAGGCTCACCATGTTCAATTTCCATTAAATCAAAACCCTGAAAATAATAATATGCAAAGACCGACTATACAAGCAAGCAATACAGGCATCGAAGCTTTGACTAATGCTTTTAAACTTATACTTGAAGCAAATCAAAAAGAATTCATCAAAGAAATGAAAGAAATTAAAACAACTTTAGTTGAACGCTTAGATGTCATGAACAACCCTAACGCAAGTCAACAAGAAGTTCGACCTTCAAGCGCTTTCGAGCAATTTTTGAATAATGCGTCATTCTCAACACAAAATAGAGTAGCTCAACCAGTCGACATCCAATCTTCTCAAACTTATACAACTTCAGCAAATTCAAACTGCAAGATTGAAAAATGGCAAATTTCTTTCGACGGAACTGATCACGTCCATGACTTTTTGTTCAAAGTCGAGACTCTCAAAGAACGCTTTCGTTGCAGTTGGGATCATGTCCTCGCAAACTTTCATGTCCTTTTGAAAGGAAAAGCGGAGAAATGGTTCTGGTTCTTTTTAGAGAAAAATCCTTCGGCTACCTACGAAAATGTAAAACAAGCCATTATAAAGGAATATAGCAAAGTTGAAAATGACCATGAGAAGATTCTTCAAATGTTGTCCAGGAAGCAAGGCTTCAAGGAAACATTTGACGATTTTTATACAGATCTTTTGCGTTTGAATGCTCGTTTGAAGGAACCGCTTAGCGATTCCAAAATGATTGACATGATAAAGAAAAATTCTAAAGAAAACATAGGATTACTTTTATTCTCACATCAGGTTTGTGGCTTAGAAAATCTGCGAGATGTAGCAAGACAAGCTGAGAAATTTCTTAGCCATCAGACATCCCAGAGGTATCAGAGCTACAAGCGTGTTAATGAGATAGAAGAACCACTCTTGAGCGAAAATAAGGATAAGTTCGAAGACGCAGATGTAGCAGCTATCTCGAATAGATTCGGATATTGTCGAGAGCCACTTGATACAAGTAAATTCAGATGCTGGAACTGTGACCAAATAGGTCATTCGTTCTACGATTGTCCCTCAGAGAAACGAAACTTATTCTGTTTTCGATGCGGAGAAAAGAATGTTTCGACACCAAAATGTCGCAAGCATTCGGTAAACCCGAAGGTGAGCGAGATGACAGCCGGGGACTCTCGTTCCACACCTACAACCCCGAGCCAATAAATGAGTCCAACGAATCCTTACATAAGCATAGGCAGTGCAAGGATTCAAAATCATCTAAAAGTACAATTCAAACCGAAAATAAAATCAATAAAACTTTAGCCATGCAAAATGAAACGGATGTAAAACCAAGACACTTTTCTAAGCTTTCTCTTCATGAGAGGATTTTACGTTATCAGGATGCTAAGAAAAGAATTTTTGGAGATACAAATAACCAGAACATACCTAAAAAGATAGTTAAGTGTAGGGAGCGTTATCAACTTAGGAAAACTCGAAAGAAAACCTTAGAGTCAGCTATAATAGATGACGTAAATGATTCAAGACCATATTTGAACATAAATATAGGCAATGAGAAAGTTTATGCTTTATTAGACTCAGGTGCATCAGTCAGTGTTCTTGGGAAGGATAGTTTAAATCTTCTTCAGCGGAATTCAATTCAAAGTAGACCGTTTGAATCTACCATTAGCACAGCTGATGGCACTAAACAGAAAATTCACAGCTTTTGCCAAATTCCTGTTCATTTTAATAACGTCACAAAAGTAATCGATTTCTATATCGTTCCAACTCTTCAACAGCCAGCTTATTTAGGAATTAATTTCTGGAAAAGTTTTAATATTATTCCACAAGTTGTGATTCCTGAAATCTCTTCCATTGATAAAAGTATACTAGACGCGAATACCATTGAATTGACTCCAGATCAGACAACGGATTTACTTAAAACGATTGATGAGTTTCCTTCCTTTGCCAAGTCAGGACTTGGAAAAACTCACTTAGAGGAGCATTATATAGACACGGGAGATGCAGTACCAATCAAATCTAAGTACTACCCCCTGTCACCTCCTCGAGAAGCTGAAGTTTACGCTGAAATCGAGCGCTTACTTTCACTTGGTGTAGTCGTTGAGAGTGATAGTGCGTGGAGTTCCCCGATTGTGGTAGTTCGAAAACCTGATGGTACAATAAGACTGTGTATAGACTTTCGTAAATTAAATAGCGTTACAAAAAAGGATGCATATCCCCTCCAACATATAGGTGGTTTATTGAGTAGGGTGAAGAACACGCATTTTATAAGCAAGATAGATCTTCAACAAGCTTTCCATCAAATTCCTCTCGAAAAAAGTTCCAGAGAGAAAACAGCATTTGCAGTCCCAGGAATGCCGTTACTTGAATTCACAGTTATGCCCTTTGGGCTTTGTAACGCTTCGCAAAGGCTTGTTCGTCTCTTGGATAAAGTTATTCCTACGAAATTTCGCGACAATGTTTTCATTTACTTGGATGATCTGCTAGTCTGCACTGCAGCTTTTGACGAGCATATATCTGTCCTTCGAAGACTAGCAAAATGTCTTAAAGACGCAAACCTGACCATTAATATGGACAAAAGTAAATTTTGCCAGAAGGAGATAGAATATTTAGGTTATATAGTAGGTCAGGGATGCTTAAAGACAGATCCTGCAAAGTTGGAAGCGATTACCGATTTTCCACTGCCCAAAACTGCTCGTCAAATTCGCAGGTTTGTTGGCATGACAGGGTGGTATCGCCAGTTCATACCCAACTTTGCAAGTCTCTCAGCACCTCTCACAGACTGTCTTCGTAAAGGAAAAGAATTCTCCTTGACCAAAGAAGCTGAAGACGCTTTTCAAAAGTTAAAAGAAGCCTTGACTACTGCCCCAGTGTTGGCACAGCCTGATTTCACCAAGCCATTTGTGATACAGTGTGATGCGTCAAGTTTAGGCGTAGGTGGAGTACTGTACCAGTTAGATAATGAAGGGAAAGAACACCCTATTGCATATGTATCGCAAAAACTAAATAAAGCGCAAAGAAATTACACGGTCTCTGAGCAAGAATGTATGGCAGCCATCGTTTGCGTTAATAAGTTCAGACCTTATATCGAAGGTCTTCCTTTCAAGATAGTCACCGACCACTCAAGTCTCAAGTGGCTTATGGCACAAAAGGATTTGAGTGGACGACTCGCTAGGTGGAGCTTAAAGCTCCAAGCCTTTGATTTTTCGATGGAACATCGCAAAGGTTCCTTAAACGTAGTGCCAGACGCACTCTCCAGACTTGACATGTGCGAAATTACACCAACCGTCAGGCAGTCTGAGATTGATTTAAAGTCTGAATTCTTCAATTCTTTAGATTATGAAAAATTAAAAAAGGATGTTAAAGAAAATCAGGAAAATCTGCCAGACGTGTGTATTTCAGATGGCTATGTATATAAGCGAGTTAAATTTAGGACAGGTTCCTTGGACGAGGAAGAAAGTCTGTGGCGATTATGGTTGCCAAGGGAGTTAACAGAGGTAGCTATTGCCAATGAACATTGTGCGGCACCAGGATGTCATGGTGGCCTTGAAAAGACACTTTTTCGCGTAAGGCAAAAATATTATTGGCCAGTAATGGTAAAACAAATTAAAGCGTTCATTAGTGCCTGTGACATTTGTAAAGCGGTTAAACCTGCCAACTCAACTCTTCGACCCAAAATGGGCAATCAAATCGTCACAGAAAGAGCAATGCAAAGGCTCTACATTGATCTGCTTGGTCCATACCCCCGCACCAAGTTAGGAAACACCACAATTTTTATTGCGATCGACCATCTTTCGAAGTTTATCTTCTTGAAACCATTGGGTAAAGCGACTTCAGTAGCTATTTGTAAGTACCTAGAGGAAGATATCTTCCATCTGTTTGGAACCCCGGAGTTTATCCATAGTGATAATGGCAAGCAGTTTGTCTCTAAAGAATTTTCCAAACAGATGGAGATATATAAGATTCAGCATATAAAAACAGGTCTTTATTCTCCTCAAGCAAACAGCTCAGAGCGAGTTAATCGTGAGATAATTTCAAAAATAAGAGTATTCGTGGGTGAAAAACATACTGAGTGGGATAAATATGTCTCGACTATAGCTTCGGCTCTCCGTAGTGACTACCATTCCTCAATCAATAGCTCACCATACTATGCGTTATTCGGCCAAAATATGATCTTGAGTGGATGCGAATATCCAATCCTAAGAAAACTCAAGGCTTTATCAGATCCTGAAATAGGGACGATTCCATCTTCAGATAGAATGCATCTCATTAGAACTCAAGTTAGAGAAAACTTAGACAAGGCTCATCTGAAAGCCGAAAAGACATACAATCGAAGAGCAAAAAATGTTCGTTTCGTAGAAGGTCAAGAGGTATTTCGGAGGAACTTTGGTCAAAGTTCATTCTCGAAACAAGAAATTGCGAAATTTATGCCTAAGTTTCTAAAATGCAGAGTGAGAAAAAGAATAGGAAACTGCTTATATGACTTGGAAGATTTAAAGGGAAGACTAATAGGGAGATTTCATGCAAAAGATATGCGACAATAGAGAAGATTTGCGACATCTACAAACTGAGGAACAAGATTCGATTTCCTCTTCGTGTCTTGGAAAATATTCTTGAAACAAAGAGGGTTTGTTACGAATCTCTAGAACTTCCTATATAAAAAAAAAAAAAAAAAAAGGAAAAATAATAATAAATAAATAAATAAAGAGAAAGCCTTTGCAAGTGTTGCACCCTGTTTTTTCTGTATATGGAATTCGAAATTCGAAAACTTTTTTTTTAGTCACTGAATCCACTCAGGAAACAGTGAGTGCCAACTCTATTCAAGTGGGTATAGCTTCCCGCCAAAAGCTTTGATAGGTCTTTTCCTTTCGACCACCAAGCGAGCAGCATCCTTACTTGAGGTACCTTCTTGCATCATAGAAAGAAAAATTTGTAGATTGTAAGGATTTTTTTTTTTTTTATCTAGAACAATAATTTTTTTTTGAAAGCAAAGTATCCTTTTGGAAATATTCAAAAATTTACCAAGTGTTAAGCAAAAAGGAAAGATCGATAAAGCCGCAAGAAGCCTTAACTTGCGTGGTGTTATTCTACCTTAAACAGGGAATTGACCACACTAGGAATTTAAAGATCTTCAGGTAAAATTTAAATAGTTATGACATATAATTTTGACTAATTTTTAAGTCAAGTAAAAATGTGCAATACGTGCTTTCTATATCTAACATGCCTTTTCTCTTAATCATATAGACACCTCTGCGCGGAGCAAATAATTAGATTTGACATTTGCACCACGTGCACCTCTCTCCTGGTCAGTTTCAATTCACATAGCATACGAAGACCAGTGAAAAGCGACGAAAGAATAAAGTTCAAGGCCAAGGCAAAGCTCTCTTCTATTTGAATTGGAGCACTTGCCGTTTCACCTAGCCATCTAGCTCAGTAACAGTAACTTTCATCAAGCACACCTCGAGCCAAAGTTTAAATCCACGATCCAACGAGGGAACTCTCCGAGTTATCCCCAAGCTCATCAGTTTAGTAAAAGTCGTGGGAGCAATCGGCTGGCTCAAGTGGCGATCGAGCTACGAGCAGGTAAAGTGCGGGGAGGGGGGGAGAAGGTGATCCCTCCGACAAGCGAGTGTCACGCGGAGGCTCAGTTTTGGGATGAAAATCCTGAAGCTTAAAGGTTGGAAGAAAATTACCTACCAAGTAAATAAAAATTAAAAGAATATTGAAATAGATAGGAAGGGAGAAATCCTAATTTAAATTAAAGAAAGAAAAAAAAAAAAAAAAAGGGAGAAAGAGTGCAAGTGATATATATATAAAAAAAAGGGGGGGTAAAACGAAAGAAAGACGAAAATAAGCATAAGTGTGAATGTATGGAAAAAGTAAAAAGTCATATAAAAGAAAAGAAAATTATTGTTAAAGGTTCTACTGCTTTTACTGTAAATTCATATTATATAATTGATTTAAAAGAAAAAAAAATAAGAGTTACAAGAAAAAAAGTGATTGTGATAGTGTTGGTTTGGTTTGGTATTCCACTCATAACCATTATATGAATATTTGCTCAATTGGAACCCATTGGACTCTGTGCACAGGATCTCCGTAAGCGGTAAGTTTCCATAAAAAAAAATATACTGTTTTTCTCTTTTCCATAGACCAAACTACCACTAGCTTCTTTTCATAGAATTTGTTTATTTACTTTCATTTTCATTTATCATTTTTTTTTTAATAAAATTTTTGCTAATTAAAACCTAATAAAAATTTAAATTACTTAAAACTAAAATAAATTGATATAGTATCTATAAATAAAAAAAAAAGACCTAAAAGAAAAAAAAAAAAACCCAAATATTTGAACTACTTAAAACTATGAAATTTTGCTAATTATCTAAAACAGAATCGCACTACAAAAAAAAAGGAAAAGAAAAAAAAAAAATTAAAACTTAAACCTATGAATTATGCTAAGATTAAAATACTTACCATACAAATTTTCATGCACTAAAGATTAAAGTTAAAATTAAAAATGTCTATAAACCTAATTGCATACATTTAATAAAAATTACGTTAATCTAAAACATAATGTTTTAAATTGGTGAGAGCATGGGGGTGAGGGGGCGAAGTCATGATGCCGGGATAAAAGTTTTTGTGTAGCTTTAATTTAGCAACTTGAATGAAATCAGGGACAGTTCATAGAAAGAAACACAAGGATACATGATCTGTCAAGGCGTCTGCGTATGCAGGTGAAGGGAGGGAAATAGGTATCTTAGATGACCACAACATCTGTCGTCAATGAAGCTTGGGTGGATATAGATGGAGATATCCGTCCGCTACCTTTCTATTTTTGAATCTTGGCATGAATAGATGTTTTCTTTTGGTACGAGTGGCTGTCTAGGGGCAAGAACTACCCCCAATCCGACGTTACCTAGCCGTGCGTATGCGAGCATGCCAAGTAAGGCTCTTAGGCACCCACAAGATTACAACCGTAGCAAAGTCACTCCTTGAGAAGGTTGTCGCTGTGGTGCTTTACTGAGTTCCTAAACATGATGTTTTGACACATCTCAGTTTGTTCGAAACTGCCTGGTAGTTGGTGTGGTTGCAGTTAAGATTATTCTGGTGAACTCTTTGAAGCAACTTCCTAAGCTGGTGTCAGGTTTATAAAGGTTTTGAACCTAGATAAATATAGCTATCCTGTGATGACTACACCATCCAGAGTATTGCTGCATCAATCTTTGACTCTTAGGAGTTTCTATTATTTCGGAAGTAGCTATATACAGCTCTGCCGAAGTGGCACAATCGTTCTTTTTTGACAAGATAATTTCCTCGTGGCACGGTGGCACGAAAAATTTTAATATGGCACTTTTTTTTATTTCCATTATTTAACTTGAAATTAAGCAAACTGTATTTCATTATTTAACTTGAAATTAAGCAAACTGTAATAAAATTCAATGAAAATTGGCCGTAAAAAGTGAACAGGAGCACATATTTTTGTACAATGCACGAATAGAGCAAATGATTTTCTTTGATTATTTTTGTTGCATTACACCCCGTAATAATATTGATCACAGTTTTTTTTTCCATAAAATAGAAAAATTTGTGGTTTTTTCGTATGGCACAAAAATTGGCATGCGCATATGTTTAAAAAAAAAAGAAAATCTAAAGTCTATCTTTCTAAATTTAACGGGTCATTTAATCAGAAAAACGACTTTTGTAGAAAATTTTATAATTAGTCCATAGGAAAAATTTCTTCTAAAAATATAAACAAACGAACCCCAATTTTTGTGGATTGAAGACCAATATTTTGAAACAAAAATATTTCTGTCTGAAGAAAAATACTATTCTTGTTATGTATAACAGTTTTTTTTCTACCTTCCTGCCTACTTTCGTATTTTTAAAGTTCTTTATAATTTTAGAATAATCATTTTATGAAACTAATGCAAATCTAGTTAAATTTAAATAACAACAAATCAAATACCAATATGCCTCAGGCCTTTCGCAAATTCTTAAAAAAAAAAATCATACATTCATTCACAAGAGTTTCAAAGGTAACTGCAATAAATTTTCAAAACCAACGCCCTTAACAACGAGAAAAATACAAAAAAAAAAAAAAAAAATTGCTTGATTCACGTGTTGGCTGTCGCCATTATTTCCGCCTTCCTTTCAACTCATTACTGGGAATTCTTTCATTCATTTTCGCTGTGTCAATAAAATATAACTGATATTTCCGTTCTTTCATAGTTCGCTTTGCAATACTTATTTCTGCCTCCGACAAACATTAAAACATCCTCAAATTTCATTGCCAAGAGCAAAAAAAAATTGCATTGTTTGTGCACCACACTTTCAGAACGTTGGAAAAAACGCGCGAAAAGTGTTTTTCTATTTTCTATACTCACACCAATAGGCAAAGGGAACACGATGAAATATCTAAAAAAAAAAGAGAAAAAAAAACTAATAGGTACAATAGGAGAGCCTTTCGAGGAATTAAGGTGATCAAACCTTCCCATTAGGGACGATCTGTGTGCACGCTGGCTGCTTGGGCGATCAATGTTACAATCTACCTGCGAAGGACACTCATTCTGCATCAATTATTTGCAAGGATTCTTGAGGAATGCATAGGCTAGGAATACCTATTCCATGTGGCCTGATAGAAAAGACCCGTGTCAGTGGCACTAAATAATTCATAACAAAATTCTCGTACCGAGAACACACAATGCCAACCAAAATGGATCGAAATCGCAAGGACTATAGAGAACACACCAATTAAATGAAAATAAAAGAAAAGGGATCAGCATTGGATAGGGTTATTCTTATTTTCCTTCGCGTTTTCCTCGATTTGCGATTTCCAATTCCCCCAAGCACGGAGTACTTTAGCAAAATAGAAAAATACAAGAAATCCTTTTTACAAAATTGAGACATTTCTAGTGGGAAGGATACATTGCATTGCGCGACGCGGAACAATTTTTTGTTTTGCTGTACCTATATACAGAAGTCTGGGCCTGTGAATTTCTGGTTGTCAACTTCCGCTTGATTTTCGCGATCTAAATTATTTTCCAGCATTTTCCCCTTTTGCGTTTGCCGCTTTTGTTATTTTTTTTTTTGTTATTGAATAGATTGAAAGGATGTGTGCCATTTTAGTACCATCCCTCGCATATTAAATTTTCCTTGAAAATTTTCGCACACCCATTCCCATGGAAAATAAGTACATAATACCTAACTATTGCAAGGACGAAATTATTAGTATTAGAAAACCGCCAAAAATTAGAAAGATTCGCCGGGAAAAAAAGGGACATGACATGAATAAAGTAAAATCAGCAGCAGCTAAGGACGAAAGAATGAATATAATGGCAAAAAGGAAAAAAAGTATAGATGGGTATTTTGTTAGTGTTGGTGGTCTCTTCGAATAATAAAATGCAGCGAAGGTGCGGGTAATTGCAGAGGACATGGTGTTATTGTTTGGACGCTTCCTAAATTGACAACACAAGCGGAAAGTAAGCGGTCCTTTCTTTGCAATCACAGCAGGATATCTGCATAGCATTTGTACCTATATTCAGGTTCTCATGCGAAACCGGGATAATACCATTAACGCAGTGCATCGTTATATTATTATTTGAATGAGTAGGTTAGGTACGTATATGTACGCAATATCCACCTACCTACAACTACTTTACTATACATACATACATATACCTATTTACCCAAAACTGAGAATCCATTTTTACCAAGCGCAGCAGCTATTCTGCATTTTTTCGCGGTGATTTTCTACATTTTTCCAATTGAATTTAGAAAGCGGATTGTGTTGAATGTATACCTAGATGGTGGTGTTTGTGTCTATTTTGATCTTTTTCCTATTGAAAAAGAGATCCGTTACTTTTGGGAATGCTGTCAAAATGAAAAATGAAAGAATGATAGATGGATTTGAAGCAGGACATGCAAAACAATGATATATTTTTAGATGAATTTTTAGTGGTAGATATGACTTAAGGAAAGAAATTAGTTTGGCTAATCCTCCAAAGAATTGGGAAGGAATTAAAGTAGCGATACATATACTACCTAGGTATATATCTTTGGACAGGTAGATAAGGTGTGTTTTTTTCTAATTTATATTGGCTTGGAAAAAATATAATTCACAAAATAAGACACAATAATGAAGCTTTAAAAATTCTATGCCTTGATACATATGTATTAAGGCTCATAGTCTAGGAAAAATAGACTTTTATACAAAGAAAAAATTAGTTAAGGGCTAAGATTTAGCATGGATGTTGGTAATGGGACTCTTTAAAAACTCATCGATCCGATGACCGCTAGGTCAGTTATAAGGGGGGTCCAAGGGTCTAAAAATAAGTTTTTTGCAAATATCTCAAAAACGGTTTGTGCTAGAGAAAAATTTTGTTCCTCAATCTTGTAGCTGAGGCGATTTCCCATAAAAATTATTTTCGGGGTTTTTTCGTAGCTTTAACCATTTAACAGTTACAGCAAATGAAAAGTTAAAAAAAGGGGCCAAATGTCATGAAAATGGGAGTTTTTTGCAAATATCTCAAAAAAAGTTTGTGTTGGAGAAAAATTTCATTCTTCAATCTTGTACCTAGTCCATGTAATTTCCAACAAAAATGGCATTAACTGTTAAAAAGTAACAGTAAATCTAGAAGTTGAAAAATCTCTAAAAAAGGGGCAAAAAGTAACTAAAGTGGAAGTTTTTAGCAAATATCTCAAAAACGGTTTGACATTGGAAATTGCATGGGCTACAAGATTGGAGAATGGATTTTTTCTCTAACACAAACAGTTTTTGAGATATTTGCAAAAAATTCCAATTTTCATGACACTTGGCCTCTATTGAGAGATTTTTTAACTTTTAATTAGCTTTTCATTTGTAAAACAGAAAATACCATATTTATAGGAAATCATCTCAGCTACAAGATTGTGGAACAAAATTTTTCTCTAGCATTAACCGTTTTTGAGATATTTGCAAAAAACTCATTTAACAACATTTTAAATCAAATACAAAACACTTTAAATCATGTTGTCAACTAACTTAATTCAAACATAAACACCTTGCTGTGAAGCCGCCTGCTATAAAACAATAGTTTCATGTTTCGTCAGGGCAAAAGCTCTGCCGGAGAGAAAAGTTAAGGCCAGTCGCGCACATGCAACTAAACATTTTGGTATTGGTTTCGATTTTGTGCACAATGGGCTTATATGGGAGTGCGCGCCGGTTTATGTGCGCGGACTCTCATATAATCCTATAGTACTCAAAATCGAAACCAAACTGTTTAGTTGCATGTGCGCGCCTGGCCTAAAAATTCAGCTACTTTTTGCGTTGCATCCTGCGCATGCGTCGCCTATAGGTCACTTCTCATAAGAACGCTGTTAGTTGTATACGTCGACGCAACGCATGCGACGGATTCTATGGGTCGGGCCCTGAAGACTTATCGACAGGAGATTCGCTGGATTGGAGTTTTATTTCCCCTTTTTCGGGAGTAAATGCACCACAGCACATTGTTAGACAGTATGGTGATTGTCAACTGGTCCCCGAGTTTGAAATTTGCATAGCATTTGCCATACCTACATTACATACATACATTATATTCTTAATCATTTTCTCTATCTTCAACAATGCTCCAATTCTTAGAACAAAAATTTCTAATTTAGTTAAACTGATGGAGCACCTTCACAGTTTATCATTGTGGTTGCTATTTGACTTAGTGCCCAAAGTTGCGACCAGCGGTTTTACAAAAAGCAACGCAGTCATACCGTTGCAAGTCCTGCAGTTATTCACTTTCTTCAAAGTCTATTTTGTTCACATATTTTTTTTTTTAGATCACTGCATAACCTCTAACGGCTGGTTTTCGTATGTGATGGACTTTCGGGACTGACGACGGTGAAGAATCATTGTCTTCCATGAACATTTTGTCTGCAAATTAAACAAAAGAAACTAACTATAAAAATGCCTCTGGGGATTTTTATATTTTTGTTCTTCTGATCTGTATACTCCCATGGAGGATACTGTTTTGTATAGTTGTTGTTTGGGTTTTGTTTCAGTGTCAGCATAATAACATATGTATATGATTTTATACGCTACTGTCGCGTCGGTCGCAGCTAACTACATAACAGAAATATGGAAAAAATCCACAGACAGTATTCGTTTGTTGCATTTTTATTGTTAAAAAACTGCAAGTTTTTAATTATTGTCGTCTACAATCTTAACAGGTTTAAGAAATGTAGACTGATAAATAGAAATTAGTCACATACGATATCGCAATAAAATTATATAGATTAGATTAGGATTTTATTTGTTTAAGCTTAAATTTATATAAATGCAATTGAACTTAAACTAACATCAAATTAAACTACAGTGAAAGCTCCCTTATTCGGACATTGACGGTGCGAACACTTTAGTCCGTCTAAGGGAGTTGTCCGTCCAAGAGAAAAAAATACAAAAATAGTTATATGAGTAAATGTATAGTATATAGTGATTAGTGGCATCATATACCAAATTTTTGCACCTACAGTCCATGAAATTCATTCAAACTAAAAATGAATATGAAAATATAAGAAACAAGATGCTAAAACGGACTACAGCTGCTGCAGAAATAAAATCCGTTGTGCATTTTATCACAGACAATGAATTGGTGAAATCGCATCTATTGTCGCTGTGAACCAAAGCTCCCCAAAATAAATTAAATAAATCCTCAAAATTAATATGGAAATTTCATATGAAAAAACTGCCCATAATTGGGGATTTATTTCATCGATTTTTGGGAACTTATTTCATTTTTAAAATGGGGGGTTAGGTATTGATGAAATAAGTCCCCAAATTCACTTATGAAATAAGTCCCCAAAATTTGGGTGTGTACTTATTTCTTTGAAGAAATAACAAAATTACGGCGCGCGTTTAAACAGTAAGGCGTATGAACAGTGAGGATTTACCGGTAAATTCAAACATTTCATTATTAGGGCTCATTATAGTAACATATGTATGTAGTATATATTTATAAAACAGCTGTTGACATTGGATAAACATTATAAATTCATAGTTTCTCTAAATCCATATTCTTTAAATGCAAAAGAAACTTTGCATACATGCAACCTCGCACCTACCCCAAATCCTATCAGCAGAGGAGTTGCAGGGGGGCAGCATGCCCCCCATATTTGCCTCACTGTTTATACGCCGTAGTTTTGTTATTTCTTTGGGGACTTATTTCATTTTTTTGCTTGGGGACTTATTTCATGCGCTTTTGAAATAAGTCTTTGAATTTGAGGACTTAAAAAAAAAAAACGTTTTGGGGAGTTATTTCATTTTTGGATTGGGTGGTTATTTCATTGGGAAGTTATTTCATGGAGCCGTGAACCAACCAGGGGGAACGTTTTTAATGCAAAAAAAAATATATGTAAAAGTAATTCTGAAAATTAGCGTTGGAATTTACATACTAAAAAAAAGGATCACGGCTAATATTCTTGTTCGCGTCCGGGTAATGGAGTCTCCGCTTATAAGGGATCATAAAATGCATGAAATTTAGATCCAAGATCCACGGTCGTGAAAATTTGTTCACCTAAGGGGATTAACCGCTGAAGGGAGCTGTCCGCAATAGGAGCTTTCACTGTACTATTTAAAACTTTATTGATTATATAAAATATATATTTTTGTCTTCTTGATCTAATACCTAAATAAGTATAAATAAAAACAATGTGTCTTTTATAAAGGTTGTTATGTCTTCCATCCGTCCTTGCGTCGGTGGGTCGGTCGGCTTGTTCAAAGAAAGTAATTCCTTCCTTCTAAAATATATCCCGGAATTTGTCATCTATATGATCACTCTGAGCTTCAGATACATCTAGGTGGGTAGAATTGCCTCCTGTAGTAATTGTTGTACCTCTGTTCTAAGAGATAGCATCTTAATTGGTCAGTACCTCCTTCCTTTTGAGGGGGTTTCGATACATTTCTGTGCATATTCTCAATATCTTTCTTTCGCATAGTGGTATCTTCTTTATCGCTGATGGTAATATGGTGAAGGAGATGGGACAGGCGTATACGTAAAAACGTCCTCTTAGTTTAGTTAGTTAGTTTATATAACTTTTTATTTAACTTGATTAATACAATGTAATACAATATTTTGTTTTTAGCAGAAAGTCTTAAGGTTATGGCAGTAAGCCGTCTATCAGATTGACAAACGTCCTCTTACTGAGCCCCTTCTGTCTTCTTAGTTAAGCAGATGTTTGCATGCTTTAGAATTGCCATGGCATGTTGAACTTCATCTGTGAAATTAACTTCAAGGTACTTTGTGTTGCCTTTGGTCTAAATAACGATGCCGTCTGGTGATCAGATCTTGATTTTTTGGCATCTTCCAAAGGTTGGCGGCGTAGTCTTGTACCCTGCGAGCTGCAATTTCCGTTGGTATAGACGTCGTATGTATATGTGATGGAGTCGTCAGCATATAATTCTGGCGTGTTTCTCGGTTCATCTGCGGTATAAATACTGAAGAGAAATGGACTTATACCTTAGATCCTGGAGGAACTCATGCCTCAATGCTCTTTATTCCTGATTTTTTGTTTAGAACCTGTGCAAAAAAAGAGTCTATTAATAAAGAAATTTTTAGTTATAATCACCGAATGTCCTGGAAAGCCAATAAGTCCAATCAACTTGAAAATGATTCGTTTAATCCTCACCACGCTGTTGAAGGTCTGCCGTATATGGGGAATGTTGTCTCCCACGGTAAAGTCGCTGTGTAGTCCCAGTAGAGAATGTATTATAGTTCATCGCCCGGAATCCGTACTGGAAGTTTAGTATTATCTTTCTTTTCTGACAGAATTATTTTATCTTTCTCAGCAGCAGTGATCCAAGGACTTTACTCATGCAACAAAGAAGTGATATTGGCCTTTATCCTTCTACATTTTGTCTGCTAGTCTTCTTCGGCAATGGAACAATTTTTGCAGATTTCTTCTATGCTTCTGGAAAGTACGTAGGCGTTGTTCAAGCAGTTGTTAAAGAAGACCATCAACAGGAAGATTGCAATGTTGGGTTTGGTTAACTTTCTCAAGACAAAAATGGAAATGTTGTGTCATGTCCTGTTGACATCTTGGAGTTTCCAGTATTGATGGTGGAAGCTTCCTCAGGATTGGTAAATATTTTATCAATTTTTGAATGGTGGGCAGGATTATCTCCTCGCTGAATGTTGTAGTTGTTGTTCATATGAGCTGTGAGGTCTTCTTATTGCACTCATTCCTCGACTTCTATCAAGGACTCTGGGAGATGAAATGGCGAATGATCAATAGTGAAGTGGTTGGCGAATGCTTCTGCCTTCTCTGTTGGAGTAGATATGGCGTATTTTGTCCATAGTTGATAGTTTCTGGGATAGTTTTTCTTCTTCCATAATATGATGGATTTTATCTTCATGAAACAATCTTATCCAGGTTTGACTTCTTCAAGTCTCTTCTGAAGTTGGACGGCGTCTTGGAAATTTTTAACCGTCTGATCAAACATGACTTGGATGCACTTCAGTTAAGAGTAGCATCTTTCATACTCTTCATTATAAGTATTGTATGTAGGTACGAGGGAGCATTCGATGGAGTTTCTTCCTTAGTCTTGTCCTGGTTAATGGGAAATATGTAAATGGGAAGATTAGCAAACCTATTCTTACTCTTCCTCTGAGTCTTCTTTTTGTCCAGAGTGCAGTGCAAGTGCGTTGTTGACTGCCATCTTGAACTCATGGATACATTTTACTTTTGTTATAAGGTTAGCGTAGCTCGTTATCTCTGGAAGTTCAGCTTCGGTGTCAGAACGGAATTGCTTCCAACTGATCCTATCAAACTTGACATGGTATTCCAGATCAGTTTAAACATATATTACCCTCTGCATTAGACGGACACTTAGCTACAAAGCAAGATCCGAGTCAGATGTATGTGCTACACA
This sequence comes from Epistrophella euchroma, assembly GCA_947049315.1. Classification (NCBI taxonomy): domain Eukaryota; kingdom Metazoa; phylum Arthropoda; class Insecta; order Diptera; family Syrphidae; genus Epistrophella; species Epistrophella euchroma. Next base: position 65,379,132 of record OX346246.1, on the reverse strand, counting down.
GTAATAGTTCTTGAACTACTGTGAGAGTGTGTTGAAAAAATTTGCCGAGATCCAGAAGAAGTCTAGCGTTGATGGATTTTTATTTTTTGTTTCAAGATTAGGTATCAAATGTGAGACGTGAAATCGATATCTATAAAATCGTCATATCGTACACAACCCGAACTTAATTATTTTGTTGCCAATCCATGTATCTACATGTTTGAATTGCTTATAGAATCCTCAAATGAACATGAACGAAAAACGAACATATATTAAAAATAGACTAATGATATAGCTATACCTATTAAACATTATTTCTCATTGTTACACATCTCAAACTTAAAATCGATTGAACTCATCAACGAATCCAAGAAAATTTGAAGAATTCTTATCCATTCTGCAGATCAAAACACATCAAAATGAAACATCTGCGCTGCCATAATTTCCACATTTTCCCATTCAAAATCAAAAGACAAACAGAGCGGGAATAAAAATTTAAAATCCTCATAAATTCCGTATTTTTATTCCCAGAAAAAAATGGCCGGCCGTGCGCGATTTAATTTCCTTGTTTCCCTTGAGACATTCGCTCATATACACAATTCAATTTTCAAATTGCCTTTATTGGCAAAAGAAGGGAACAAAATCGAACGTTGTAATCCTTTTACCCCCGTTTATCTGTCGTCTTCAGGAAGGAAGATATTTCTATTGCTAATCGAAGAGGTACAAGACGGTCCTGCAGCTAGCGCAAGGCTAATAAAATAAAAATACGATCCTAATTTTTGAGGAATATCATAAGCATAAAGAAACCAAAAAAAAATAAAAGGACGCGAAGTCGCGCAACATATAGCAGACACCTTTGTTAGCAAATCGCAATAAGAAACTTTGTGTTATCAATTTTTTTTCAAGGCTCCAGTGAAGCCTGCTGTGAGAGACCGCACTAAACAAGCTGTGAGGGTAGAGAATTCTTCCTGCATTCTTCGCAGAACATGTCAAACAGAGTGTTAGTTAGTGTTGTCTCTAAGGTATAAAGGACGATTTTTATTTTTTTTTCTAGTCGAACAAAAAACCATTTTCCGCCGAATTCAATTACCAACAATAAGACGGTTTAGGTCGTTTCTCCTTCTCTATATGAATAGAAGCGTGACGAAATGAATAATTTCAATGCGCATCTCTATATCGAACGCAATTATAACAATGACAGTTCTAATGCAAGTCATTTTGTAAAAAGGACATTTTTATGGAATGTGATTTCATCGGTTTTGTATTTAATTGCAGCCAAACGTGTAGGTAGTCGATAAGTCCCTTATTGTAAACGTGCATCAGTGTATAGTTACAATGTGTGTGCGTGCGTAGTATATGGTCAATGGTTGATAGTAATGTCTATAGGATTATACCCTTCAACTTATACCTATATCCTGTTGTCCATAAAATATACGACTCCTGCACAACCTGGTAAGGCGTGATTCTTATAGTGGGCATACGTTCCTATATAACATCTCCTTTTCTCGAAATGGCATCCTTGGAACTGACAGGATGTTCGCGCGGTGATTTTACGACGAACATTACCTCTTGATTTTATAGCCATTTGAAGGAATCGTCTTTTTCTTATTTTATTTCTATTCTTCGGTACTTGTAAATCAATCGCATGCCCTAAATCACATCAGCTAAGGGCTGATCGAATCGCGTCTTTATGATGCACACTAAAACGCGTAAAGTGTGTGCCTGTGATTTTACGGCTTCTACGTGTGATTTACAACCAAACCTGTGTGATTTATGGTGTAGGTATTTGAATTGACTTAAGGACAAGTCGTAAAGCGATATTGTGGTGATTTTTCTCTTCCGCGAACTTTTACGATAAGTTGTTTCAAAAATTGGACTGCTGCTGCTTGTTTGTCCTTTTACATGTATTTTTTTTTTTCAATTTTATGCCCCGAGGATATTGGGCAATTGGTGTGATGTGTTTGTTCAGTGAATATTTTGTTTGTTTTAAGTTCAAAAATATAGGCCAGTATGACCTTGAAAATAAAAATTTTATTTTATGTTTTTCTTTTTTTTTCATTGAATTTTCTATTGTGTGTCAAATTGGAAAATATGCGCATTGAAATGAAACAAATGAGTGTACTTTTTTTGTCGTAAATTTGACTTATAATATCGAATAAAATCACACAAAAGTGACATGGTTGTGATTTATAGATGTTGGATCTTCTATAGATGAAGATATGTAGGTTCAGAGGTACCTAAATAGTTTATACTTATTTTACCTTGATAGAGCAAGACGATTTCATATTATGTGTGTGTCCGTCCAGCCATCAGTCAAAAATAACAATACCTACAAATATTTGATCTAAAATTGAATCTAAAGTCAACAAAAACTTTTGACCCTATTGTGGGATTTGGGCAACATTTTTTCTGGAGAAGAATTCAGCTTTCCAAAGATAGGTACCTGAATTTTTTACTGTAAATATTTTGTTTAATAGACCATAAAAGCATTTTAAGTTGCGAAATAGTAAGTACTTACCTATATGTTATGTAGGGTTTCCAACTTTCTTCGAAACTAAAGGAGGACGCATGTTTTCAAAATAAATAAAAACAGCATAAATGACATACAAAAAACACATAATCAACAAAATAAAAATAAAAAACACACAATTCAAAATCTTCTCAGGAAAGAAACAAACTGTGGCTTAACTTACTCTTTAACAATATTTTTTATATTTTTATACATATGTATCTATGTCTATGTAGCTATTCAGTTTTTGTTTTGTTTAAATTTATACTTATTTTTCTTGACTTTCTGCATTATTGTAGTTTTTAAAAATTAAGTATAAAATGACCAGAAATAGGTAATAGCATTTTTTAGTCACTTATACAACGGCACATAAGCAAATTTGGATTGTAAATGACAGCTAAGAGACTGTGATCCTGCTAAGTAGTAAAAATATATCTCCATTTCAGTTTAATTTTACTTATCTTTAAAAATAAATTGATAACATTTTAGTTTGCTGTCCATGTCATGTTCATTTAATACAAACACCTTATTAAATAATGCTCTATTTGTCAATCGTAAAAATATATACAGTGAAAGTGAAAGCTCCTATTGCGGACAACTCCCTTAAGCGGACAATCCCTTTAGGTGGACAAACTCTCACAACCGTGGATCTTGGTTGTAAGTTTCATACATTTTATGATCCCTTAAGCGGACACTCCCTTACCCGGACGCGGACAAGAATATTAGCCGCTATTTGTTAAATTAAATTCCCTTAGGCGGACAAAAACTTTTTTTTAGTATTTAAATTTCAACCATTATTTTTAGTAATACTTTTACATAAATTTATTCTGCATTAAAAACGGTCCCCCTGGTTTACAGCGACATAGATGCGATTTCACCAAATTACTGTCTGTGATCAAATTCATAACGGATTTTATTTCTGCAGCTGTAGTCTGTTTTTGTGTCTTTTTTCCTGTATCTTCATGTTAATTTTTAGTTTGAATGAACTTCGTGGCTTGTAGGTGCAAAAATTTTTCATGATGCCACTGTATATTATACATTTCCTTACATAACTATTTTTTATTTTTTCCCTTGGACGGACAACTCCCTTAGACGGAAAAAGTGTTGCAACCGTCGCTGTCCGGCTAAGGGAGCTTTCACTGTAATATAAAAAATTGCTCATAATGATGTCTGGAAAAAGGACTCAAACTACCTATACCTATTACCTAAGTAGGTAAGAAAAGTTTGTTCTCAAATATTGAGTTACAATCTTTTCTGGTGGCCGATTTTTCAAAATCTTGTAATTACTTTTGAATAAGTTATTACAAGATTTCAATTTTCTAAAAAACTATGAGTCATTTGGGCATTTTCTTTTTGGTGTTTGACTTAGAATTAATACTAGCATTGAATTTTGAAAACAAAACAAGTGCTAAATAACGTAAAATTTTATTTAAAAAAAAATAGATTTTTATAAAAAACAAATCTTTTTTTTTTTTAATTTTGAGTTTCGAAATACATTTTTCAAAGACTATCACTTGAAAACATTTTATTTAAAAAGAAAGTTGAAGAATGGATTTCTGGCTTTCACAAAAGTTATAGGAATTTATTCCAAATATTATCGTTGGATTTTCATGAGTCTTTTTCTATTTCAAGTCAATTTTTTGAAAAATTGCCCTCCCAATCAAACGGGGGGATATAGACTACCCCCTTCAAAGGATTATTTTCTGTTTTTGACCAAAATTATACGCTCTAGTATTTTTATGCATCTTGTACCAAGAACCACTTTTTTTATTATACTGAAAATTATACTAGGTATATTTTGAATATCTGTTTTTTCGAAACTGTTACACCTACACAGATAGTTCTAGGCTCAAATTGAAGAAAAATTAATTACTTTATTTACTTTAATTACTGAAAAAAACAGGGCCTGAGCCCTATTTCATAAAAATTGATAGGTGCCGATTCTACAAATTTGTCACACTTGTCTGACAAATTTGTATTTCATAAAGTTTTGACAGGTGACAAATTTGTTAGAAAAATACAATGACAAATTTGTCACGACAATTTTGTCATTGTCATATTTTGACACATTTGTCGTGATCTTGAAGTTTTTCATGGCTTACATAACTTTATGCAGTACCCAAGTCGAAAAACAATGAAAAATGGAACAAAACTAAGAATCGGCATCACTTTCACTTGAAAAAATATTACTTAACATTTTATCTCAACTTCTGTCTTTTCATTGTCAACACATGACCGTAACTGAGTTTCCTGTCACAATTGTCAGTTAAATAAATTCCGACAAATATGTAAATTGTAATATTTTTTTGTTTCATTGAAGCATTGTCACTAAAAATTTGTAAGAAAATTCCTGACAATTGTAGAAAAATACTTGACAATTCATTGTCATGAAAATTTTTTTATGAAACGAAAAGTTGACAGTTGTCAGGTATTTTGCGACAGTTCTACGAAATTCTCAAATTGTTTATGGAACGGACTTTTACAATTGTCAAATTGTAAATTACAAAATTGTCACCTGTCACAATTGGCAATATTTATGAAATAGGGCCCTGGTCTAACCCGACCCGCCCATTGCCCTGCCCTTGTATCCGCGCCTGGTATGTAGTAGTACTCTCTGCCATTTACGAAAAAATTATTTTACATCAAAGCATTAATTAATTTCAATCTCCAATGATAGGTACAATTTGACCAGAAAGTACCTCTGACGACTGGTGTAACAGTTTGTATCTACCATTTTCGATAATGATTCGATACCTTTGTCCAGTAAACAATTCTACATTAAACTTTATTACTTTTATGAAATAAAACTAAAAAATTAAAATTAAGATACATACAAAAAAAAATAGAGTACAATTTTAACTGTCCCTCAGGGCAGTCATCTCGGACCTCTTCTTTTCATAATTCAATTTTCTTACTTGTTTGCTTTTTTTGATGACTTAGTTATTTAGCTCTATAAAATGTGAGTCAGGCTGTCATCGAATGCAAATTGATTTGGATGGATTCGCAGCTTGGTGTACTTACTGAAAATCATTTATTATTGGATATAGTAAATGTAAAAGCATAACATTTACAAAATCACTTGTTGCTATTAATTATGTAAGTATACCTACCGTATTTCTGATTCACCGCTTGAATTAGTGTATAGTGAAAACGACCTAGGAGTTATTTCAAAGTTATGTTTTGAATTGCATCTAGATTACATAATATCGACAGCTAATAAATTATAAGGTTTCATAATAAAGAACTCGAGACAATTTTCGGACCCTTATCTACACCTTTAAATCTTTGTATTTATCTCTTATACGACCAATCTTAGAGTATGCATGTTTTATTTGGTTTCCATTGTATAGAGTAGGTATAAATCGTCTTGAATCGATGCAAGAAAAATTCGTAAGCTTAATTGGGTTTATAATATCTTGCCATAATCGTATGGTGACTGATGTCTCCTGATCGATTTAAAGCCTTTGGATTGGAAGCTACACGGAAATATTATCTAGTAATCCAAAACTTTTTTCTCTTTTCCTTTTATATGCTTCTTAAAGGCGATTGAGGATAAGGGAAACACTGTTTTTTGTTCCCCATTCGTACACAAACTATGGTAGATCTGATCCAATTTCAAGGTCGTGTTCTGAGTTTAACTCTATTTGCCAAAATATTGACTTGTATTTAAGCAGGGATACTTTTAAAATTTTAAAATTGTTATGTTATATTTCATAGTACCTATTTTATAGGTATTTCTAGTCTGATAGACTTTGTTAAGCCGATAGATAAATGATAAATAAATAAATATTTAAATAAATGGTTTTTTAATCGTTGAACTAAAAAAAACACCCCCAAATACCTATATGTATTATGATTTATTATTTCGACTGAATCATCCTGTAGGACCTATACCTACCTACAAAATTTTGAAGTTTCCAAATATCATTAGTTTTAAAAGCTCAACGTCTTCTTTTGCGAAAAGAAAAAAATAACTCTACAATCACCTTCCACACATAAACAAAAAAAAACTACCCCATCCATATCCCTTTAACACGGTCAAAAGCAGAAAAATCGCCCAACATTCACTCCCCCTCTTATAGGTACAAAAAAGTGCGTAGGTATAATGTAAATGGTACATTTTCAAACGCACATATAAGCAGAAAAAAAAAACATACTTACATCCGGTCCTAATTTCATTCAACGTAAAGTGAAAGTGGAAAAACCTTCTCCACGGATAAACATCACCATCGACCACCCCACCCCTTACCCAAAAAGAGAACTCATCTAAGCTTCTATCCCAAATGACACATGAACCACCATCCTATATATGTACACCACCCACAACCTCCTTCCATAGCCACCATATACACAACACACGAGCAGATATACGCATGAGGCATGAAGCATGATATACAAAAACCGAATTCGGGATAAAAGTCTAGAAAAATAGTAGTTGTAAGTATGGAATAAGGGCAACAAAAAATAAACCTTTTTCGGGTGAAAAATGGCCACGGGCGACGCGCGTTACAGCACAACTTAACTAATTAGACTCAACTCACATGGGGAACTATTATTTACAAAATAAGCTTGGCTATGGCTCGATATGAACGAGCGTGTATTCGGTTCGGTTCAGAAGTGCGTATGATGGCGACTCGCACGCACACACATTTAATGCCCGAACAGGACATAACATAATATATGTAGTGTTGTAGTCCCGTTTCAGAAGAAAAAAAATGCGAACCTTCGGGGAGATCCATCCAACCACCCGCGCCATCAGCCTCAGCCTCGCTCGACAACAACGTCCAGCACGAGGATAATGGTGTCTTCAACCCTTGTAGTGAATTTAAAGTACAAACCCCTGTTCCCTGGAAATGGGATAGCTGGCCGGTGCGTGGTGGCGGTGAGGGGCAGAGGAAAGAAAGTGATGTGAGTGGGGTGGATTGGATTGGAATAAATGCTTGGTCCCCGCGACATGTCCTTACATCACGTATGGTCTCGCATGGGGGACTTGCGAAGTTTTCCTCGAATTTCTTCGCGCGCGGCGTGTTCCTGTCTTTCTTCTTATTACGCTTATTTGGCGCGGGTTTTATTGTTCCACACGCACACCATTAAAAATCGCACTTTAGGACTGAAACGGGCCGGGACTCACATGTAGATCCTTGCGGAATGTGATATGCCACATCGAAGGGGGTACGACGAATACATGTGATGACTCCTTTTTTTTTATTTAGCTTAGTTCTTCGGTCGCCCCCTTTCAATTCAGTGGAAGTGACTCAATTGTGTCAACCCTTGGCGGCATAGCGGCAGCCAGGATGATAACGACTTGCCAGGGTACGGATGAAGGAAGACAATAACTACGGTACGGCTATCTGTCGAGTTCGGGATCGGGTGGTTGAAATGGAATCGCTGGAGGGAAGCATGTGCATGAGAACTGAGAATTCTCTAAATAGCGAGTGTGTCTTTGTGTGTATATCGCGCTTATTATGTATCATTATAAGGATCTGTGAACTTAGTGTCCCGTGTTTTTGCAATGCGAAAATCTTTTCCACGTTTATTTTTTTTGTTAGTCGTTTTTTTTTTTTATTTTACATGTTTTTTGTCCTTTTCCACCCATTTAGAGACAGAGAGGCTCTTGAACACACAGTTACAACACGGGGACTAGATATGCCGTTTGTGCGGAGACAGAGTTCGAAGAAATTCTGTGTGCTGTGTAACTTTCGCGTAATTTGAGATTTTCTTTTCTGTCCTAATTTGACTCGTTGCGACAACGAGGACTGCGACTATATGTATATGACGACGACATTAATGTCTCACATTTCGCGACGCAATGCACGTTGAATTGCTTTGGTTGATGGAATTGGGGGTAAGCATAGCCTTTTTTTCAACATACTTTGGAGTTTGGTGTAAAAATAAAAAGTGCAGTTCATCAGGAAATGTTTTCGTTGTTGACGTTTTTTATTGAATACTTTTTTAATCGGGACGGACCAGGAGACATATTATTCAAGTGAGAACGGTATTGTTCTTTTCAAGTGATTTTTTGTTGTATTGTTTTTCTTGCTGGCGGAGGACGTGTGGGGGTTTTAACAAAGATGGTGGTCACAGCCGACACTAGCTATGGGCTAGCTATGCATGAACTTTTTTGCCGAAGGAATTCCTGATCGTCTTTTATAGCTAAGTGGTAGGTTAGGGGAGGGAGGGGTTGTACAATTTTCCACCTTTAAAAAAAGAAACCAATAATATTGTATTCTTTTCCATCATGTCCATTTAAAACTTAAAGTTTTTTGAGTAATAAGTACTCTGTTCAGGGGCGTAGCTACCGCTGTATCAGCAATATCAATGAAAGGGCCACCGAGATATTGGGACCCCGAGAAAAAGAGACAAGACAAGAAAGTGTAAAAAAAATTTCATTCACTTGAATAAGAAACAAGTTCGATTATTTAAAGTGTGCTTATAACACATCTGATAGTCGATGTGTATCATTGCTGCTTAGATATTTTGATGAAGTACTCAAACTAAACAAAGTTTTCAGAGTAATATGTTCGAAATCTTAGACAAGGCGCTCATTGAAGTGGTAACGAAGTTGAGTGGAAGTGGCGTAGAAGGTGGAATTGGTGAAACCTATGTAATTAAATGAAGACGTGCTCATCGAAGTAGAGTGGCGGTGGCATGATATTTTACAGGTGGTGTGGTGCCAGTCTGCTGCCACATATCTCGAACATGTTCAATTTTTAAGTGGCGAGTAAGTGGTGACGAAATGGATTATTTTTTACAGCTTACGAGTATGCTTGTGATTACTGACTCATAGAATGAGAACTGGTGAAGGTATTTTGCCACCGAAGTGCTCGTTAAATCACTTTCATATTACTTCGCCGCCACTTCATCACCAAGCCACTTGTTCACCACTCCATTGCCACTCGCTACTCCTTTACCAATCCACTTCCTCAACACTTCACTGAGCGCCTTGCCTTATAGAACCAGATAAATTGTTATCGTTTCCAAAACGACATAATGACTGTTTGAAAAATATAAAAAAGACTTGTCACTGCAAGTGTTTAAGTTCATTAAAAAAAATCCTTATAAGCCTGTGCCCCAGTAAGGCAAAGACCTAGCTACCCTTCTGACTCTGTTTTCTTGTCTTAAAAACGAGTTAATAAAAACAAAGTTACTCGTATAGAAAAAGAAGAAATAATTTAATTTAAATTAATTAAAGTAAATAAAATAGTTCATATTGAATTCCAATCTTTTCTTGTGGCCGGTTTTTGAAAATCTTGTAATGATTTTTTCAACATCGTTAAGGATTTTTGACTGTGAATTTGCATAAGAGCCTTAGTTATTAACCACAGCTTCTGGAACTCGTGCAGAGCGGGTACTTTGATGGAACTTCGTAAAATGAAGTTATTCAGTTTGTATAGCTGTAGCACGGTATCTTTACAGCATTTTTGGCTTCCTCCTGGATCTCAGTGACAGCACAGCACCTCAAACTTCAAAAAGCATAACGCAAGAACCATCATCTGTTCCTATTCCCACACACAGTTCGAGTGGAAATTTCATCTCTTCGGCAATAAGTATTTTTCTGGTTTCTATCCAATCTTCTTCATCGGATTCGTATTCTTCACCAGTTTTAGCATAAGCTAGTTCCTCGGCCATAGATTATTCATTCATTCACCATATTGTAAGAAAAAATCAGCTGGGAGAGCAAAGATACATCGGTTGTTTCTTAAGGTAGATAAAATCCCATTCAATACAGCACGCACAAAAATGGAAAAACTTAACGGACTATAAAGTGTTGCACTTTCGGTTTTTACGAATATAAATACAAAGGCGCAAAATTTTAGACGATTTAGTATGGTGTTAAAGCATTTTTAGTATGATGCTACGTTAAAAACAGGCTTTTTCAAATTTCAAACGAGTTAGCATCGTATTATCTTTTTAACATTTTACGAACGATAAAATCGCCAAATGCCTATTTTATATTTTTAGTATCATACTAAATCCAAGTGTCACTTTGGCAGCTACAATTACAAAAATGGTTTGAACTGTCACTGTTTTAGGCGTGCTCAGCAAGAAAAATAGGTTTAGTATGATACTAGTTAGAAAATGTTTAAAACTAAGAATATTTTAGTCAAGAGTTTTAAAGTTAGCAAATTGTTAAGTTGTATCATGCTAATACCGTTTGCGTTTGCGTGTTTGTTGTTATGGACAGGGATTGTAGGTAGCTGATAACAAATTTTATAAATATGTTATAAAAAAATATTTTTAACTTTTTTGTCATTCACATTTTATAGTTTGTTGGTTCGTTTTTGCGTCCCAATGGGGAGTGTGTGGGGGAGGGGGGGGGGGTAGGAGGCTTAGATACCGTCTTCACGATATTATCTACAAGCAAGTAGTAAAATGGACTTTTAAAAAATTGTACCTCTGTTGCTGAGTTATGAGTTACGTACAATTGCTTCAAAAAACGATGTTAAGGATATGATAACGCGTTGTCTTGCCTTAAACGTTTATCGACATAAAAGTAATCAGTGATGTTTTTGCAGACTTTGACAGAGCAGCGAGATTTCTTCATCGTCATCCTGTACAAGTGGACGAATTTATTACGTATTGCCGAGATACGACGGCTCTGGCTCGTGCCCATGATGTTTACGCTACATATGCGACTTTGAAATGGATAAAGAGGTATGTATGGCGGTTATTTACAAAATATCCTAGTAAATAAGAACATTTGTTCAATAAGTCATTTCCTGGCCTAAAACCACACCACACTAAAAGGTTCGATCAGATAATTAACTGAAGGTTGTTTTTCGCTGCATTTGCCAAAGTTCGGAGCATCTCCTTCTTTGCGGATACCTCACACTATACAAAGGTTCCAATCATCGGCCATGCTTTCATCTAAACAAATTTGACAGATACATCCCAAGTAACATTTTTGCTCTCATAAGACGCTCGAAAAGCCTTACGAGACTAAGTTTTTAGAGCTAAAGGCTCTCTTAAAGAGAACTTCAAGTCTGTTATCAGACTGTTAAAAGCCTTAAATGGCCTAGTTATGGAAAGGGTCTTCATGTTTACAGCAATATATTCATTTATTCTTCTTATGGGAAGACATATGCCACTTTTTAAAACTGCTTAACTCTAGCTAAGAGAGTGCGTGTTGTCATGAGTGACAACTTAGCAAAACAACAGTCACCGATCGGAAAATTATTAATTGGCTAATTAGCCGTTAATTAGTCGTGAATTAGTTGTGATAATTTCGAATTTGTCGCTCGATGTTTTCTTTGTTTTTTTTTTGCAAAATTGTGAAATTGGTATCAAGTTAGCGGCCTCTGGAAAAGGGGTAGAAACTTCTTATATTGAATGGTTTATTGCCATTCGCCAGTCCTGAATTAGTTGTTACAATTTCAATTTTGTCGTGCAATGTTTTCTAGGTTTTTTTTTTTGCGAATTCGTCTCGAATACCATATAGAATGCTATAAAAATTTTTGAATGGCAATAGATCATTCAATATAAGAACTTTTTACCCCTTTTTCAGAGGCTGCTTCGCTAAGTTGATACGAAGATAACAAAGCAGCAAATGAACAAACGTAGAAAAAATTGCATGACAAAATTTAAATTGTCACAACTAATTTAGACTTTCTGAATAATAACTAAGCAATAAACTATTCGCTATAAGACGCTTTTACCCCTTTTTGAGGTGCTGCTTAGCTAAGTTGATATCAACATAGAAAACATCGAACGACAAATTCAAAATTATCACAACTAATTCACGACTAATTAACGGCTAATTACCCAATTAATAATTTTCCGATCGGTGAATGTTGTTTTGCTAAGTTGAACGTCATGAAAACATGCACTCTCTTAGCAAGAGTTAAGCAGTTTTAAAAAGTGGCGTCTGTCATCCCATAAGAAGAATAAATAAATAAATTGTTATAAGTATGAAGAGCCTCCCATAACTAGGCCATTTAAGGTTTTAACAGTCTGATAACAATCTTGAAGTTATCTTCAAGAGTGCTTTTAGCTCCCATAACTAAGTCTCGTAAGGCTTTTGGAGCGTCTTATGAGAGCAAAAATGTTACTTGGGATTGTTAAGATGTCGGATATTCCACGTACCGATCTGAAATTTTATTTCGAGTTATCTATCCTAGACTTGTTGTTGGCTTTCTGTGTTCAAGAGAATTCTTCTGCTACCGTTTTTGAAGGAATGCTTTAGTGGGAACACTCTCTTGTTGCTCGGTAATTATTAGCCACATATTAATACTACTACACTTCGGCATGTGGACAATGCGTGGCCTTTCTGTAGAAATGAGTTCCATCATCGCATAGCTCTAAGTTTTATCATAAAAGTAAAAAAAAAACTTTTGAAGGAAAATTCCAAATGGACTTTGTTGTTTGTTCGCGGCGAACATTAATTTATAATTCGTGATTGTATGAATAAAAACAAAGTAATAAAATCGAAACTTTTTTTTTATTAAAGTGAACAAAGCAAATCTTTGCCCTCAAAATGAACACACAAAAGTACCTACTCGTACATGTATAACAAATTCATGTTATACCTCATTAAACTTTCCGCTCCCTCCAACACGTGATGTAGATGTAAAATATTGATTTACATATTTTCAAGAGGACATCATGAGTTCAATACATATGATATGGATGTGTGTGTTGTGTTGTGAATAAGTTATTTAATTTGTGCACCGCGACCGCAGCCCAAGTGGTCGACTGTTAGAATTCAGAAATTTCAAGAATCTCCTTGTGTTGTTGGACGCTATATATACACTGTTGGCGTCGTACGTCGTCGCTGGCCTTGTTATCTTCAGCGTCGCAGTCGTGACCAAGCTAAATTGAGCAATGTCCTGGTGTGATGTCGTTCATTCATGCGGTCGCAATATGTGCGCCTACCCGCAAACCAAACGCACATATTAATTTACCCTCCAGTAGCAGGAGCAGAGCATCATCTAAGCACAGAATGTCATCCTTAGAAGTGCCTGCGGATGCCATCTTGGAAGCAAAGAATCCAATCCAGAGACACCCAGACCAATTCGGGACGGCAAAATCTAATCTGTGAAGGTGGTGGCCGCAAGAGGTTGGGTCGGGTGCAACTGGGTTGAATTGGATGCTATATGGGAGGAGTATGCTCATTGGTTATCCTGGTAATGGCACAGCGAGACTTGCATTCATGTTGGTGGCAGCAGCAGCCGTAGCAGAAGTGGTCGTGGTGTCAGTAGTGGTCAAATGGCTGTCCATTGTGTTTATTTATAAGTTCGGATGGAATCATTGTCCTTCGTTGGCATCGAAATCCTTTACTTGAAATAAAGCTTCGCTCGGTGCGAATGTGTCCGCAGATGTGGCTTTATCGAAAGGAGCACAGAGGAGTGTAGCATAGTGTTATATTCTGAGCATGATGGGGAATATGGTTCCAAGTAGAAAATGACCATCTTAGAGGACGAGACGTGACAGGGAAATTGCGATGTCAGATTCAGGAGTTTGCTATGGTGCAAAGAGCTTATACCGAAAGAAACTCTATTAAATAAAAAGACAAAACGTCTGACTATAATAAATGTGTATAGGTAGTTTCTGTTCAGTATATGTAGGTACAGATGAGTAAATAGGTTTTCTGCAAAGAAATAGTGAAACAAAACATTAATGTCGCTAGTCACGAAAAACGAATTACCATTGCCGATTGCGAAACGGGGTAGATACTTTATTTTCGTGTTAAATGTATTGATTTGTTATTTTAATTTTACTTATAGTTAAGAGCAGGACCAACTTTTTGAATAAAAACAAAATATATGTAGGTAGGTTTGGTATATACATACAAAAATAGTAGCACGTATGTTCTCCTAAGGTTAAAGATATTTAGAGTGGTTTTTTATTTCAAATACTAACTTTTTGTTTCATCAAATTGAAAAAAAATCATTACAGAAGCAAAAATTAATTTTGTTTTTCTTTTGTTGGTACATAAATAAATAAAACGCACGACTGGATCGCACAAACTTGCTCTTGTAGTGAAAGTTTCTTCGAATTTTAAAGATTGAGTGTATTAAAAGTAAATTATTTTGTTAAGGGAGCCTTAAGTTTAAACTAGTACCTATTATACATTATAGAGCTTAAATTGAAAAATTATTAAAAATCAACATAATTCGAAATAATTTTATTAAAAAAGTTTTTTTAAGTTGTTGTAAGCGCTATAACAAGTACACTATCTGATTTCATTAACTAAACTTAGTTTTGCAAAAAAAAAAAATTAAAATCGTAGGAGCGGCTTTTTTTAAATTAATTTTTTATATATAAAATTTTGTAAAATTTTTTAAGAAAAAAATTGGTACACAATTTTTTAGTATTTATTTATGTTAAATTAAAAATTAAATTTCGAAAAATTTTTTTGAAATATCGAATTTAAAAAAAAAAAATAGAAATTTTTTTTTAAATCCAAAATTTGTTTTTTTGAAAATTTTGATATGCAGTATGATTTCAACTTTTGAGAAGCTCTTGTATAAAAAATTTAATTTAAATCGGTTACACATATAATGAGATAGTCCAAAATAAAAAAAATGGTTCTATGAGAGGTACTGTTAATAATGGTTAACTGTAAATTTTGTTTTTGGTAGATCGTAGACCATACTAATATTAGTATTTAGAACAATTTTATTCAAAATTAAAAAGTCGTTTTCGAGAAAATTTATATTTTCTGTAAAGGTTTTTTAACATTTATATGGAAGGTACCTTTAATTTAGACTATAAGAAAAAGTTTTTTTTCAAAATACTTTAGATATCGTTAAAAACCCCATTGGTAACAAGTTTCATAAACATCAACCAAGTCGTTTTCGAAATATTTGGTTTTCAAAAAAAAAAATTGAAACTTTTTTTTAAAATCCAAAAAAAATTTTGGAAAATTTTGGTATACAAAACTATTAAAATTTTTCAGAAGATTCTCCATAAAAAAAAATTAAATATCAAAATCAGTTTATTTCTTTTCTAGAAAAACGAAAATAAAAAAATGGTTCTATGGGAGGTACCATTTAAACCCATTTTTTTGGAAATTTTTACAAAAAGGTAGCATATACCTATATAAAAAGAGAGAGAGGTAAAAAAATCCTCCTAATTTATCTGTTTTTAAAATATACATAAACAATGCAGACCCTTTACAATAAATAATACAAAATAAGCATTAGCAGGTAGTAGCCCGTGGCGTAATGGTTAGTGCGATGGACTGTCACGCCAAAGGTCTGGGTTCAATACCAGCCGCTTCCACCTTAAGTTTTTTTCTGGGCTACTACCTCTCGCGAAGAATTGACAAATCCTCCAAGAGTATCTCTTGTCATAGAAAAGTGCCGCTCACATTAGCCGTTCGGATTCGGCAATAAACTGTAGGTCCCCTCCATTCCTGCAGGCACGCACACAGAAATGGTTGAGAGTTGTAAGTCACTAGGCCCTGGTTCTTCATGAGCCATTGTGCCACCAAATTTATTTAATTTATAATTAAGCATTAGCAGCGAGTCACTGTGGCGTATACGTACTTTTTTTTATCAGCATAATAATAGTTAGATTTAAAATGTATGCATCACAGCTTTAAAGTTAATTTTATATAATTGGTATGAGATATACATAATTTTGAATAGCAAACCTGTCTTAAGTCAAGTCAAAATATGTAAAACTTTATGTGAGTTAAGTCAGAGTTTGTTGTTTAAAAACAAAAATAAAATCGATTGCGAATTTTATCCCACTAAAATTTTACTCATTTGGCACAAATATGTTTTTTTTTTTTTTTCTTCTAATCATTGTGGAGTATTGTGAAGCTTATAGTTAATTAGTTTTACCTACCATAACCAGCGCCATCATTCAAATTCAAATTGAATCGGATACGTAAGAATTATGCACGTACAAACAAACATAAAATTTAGAAACTTATAAATACTTTTCCGGTAAAATTTTCTAACTTTTGTCTCCGTAGTTCGTCTGGTTCAATACTCCAGTGTTAACTAAAAATGACGTATCTTTATTTTTTAAATGATTGTAGAAGTTTCTTTTTTAAAATTTATAAACAGGGAACGGATTCTGTGGAAAATGCCATTTAATTTTGCATAGTCTGATCAATATTCGGATTTTAATCAAATACAAATGACGTCCTCCTGATTGCAAATAATACATTTTGTTTTGCCTTTTTCAACTTTTTCATCAAAACAAAACGATTTTTGTAACGCAGATTGTTCAAAAACCCTCAAACTAATTTTCTTGTTTATTTTTACAATTTTCTTATATTATACTTTTTCTTTCTGTAAGAATTTTCTAAAAGAGTATAAAAAAAGTATAAAAAAAGTATAAAAAAAGTATAAAAAGATGAATGAAATCGGAAATTAATTTATATATACAGGGTGTCCCGAAACTCAACGTCAAGCGGTTACCGTGTGATAGGGCAGATTGTGCCCGTTCTTTGAAAAGTATGAAAAAATAATCCATCTCGCTTGGTTTGGTAGTTATAGCAATATTAAGAAAAATAATGAAAATCGATACCCTAGCTCACATTTTTAGATACAGTGGTTACAAATTTTAAAATTTTGCTGTGTTTTCTTTTTTTACGTAATCCTTAATAACCATGCTATTGATCGCAATCACAAATCCAAGAATTAATATTGTCAGTTTCGTAAGAAAAATAAAGTTTGACTGAGTCATTGTTCAAAAAAATTTTGTAAGCTAACTTTGACACTTCATATTTTTAAAAAAATGTACTACACTACCCTCAGCAATTTATTTAAAAAAATGGCCCGTTTCATCAAGATTTCAAAATGGTACAACACTTGCTGCTTATTTAGTCGTAGAAAATACGATTGCTTTTTTATTTGCAAAAGGACCTCAGCGCACTTCATATCACTTTTACGTAAATAATGCTTTTTTGTGCTCAAAAATCGGTTTTACTGAGGTGTATGTAAGATAAACAGAGGCACTTGAATAAGACACTGTTTGCAGTAAATTAGAGTGAGACAGATCGACATTTAGTATTTTATACTTTGTATTTTCTCTTCATGAGATCTGATAACTTTTTCATAATGAAGTCTTTGCAAACTATTTTACTTGAATTTGTTTTGGTAGAATCTACTCTACTTCTTATTAACAGCTAACAGTTTATAGTCCACTAACTTTATTACCGAGAATATGAGGACCTTGTGATAATAGTTTTATAAACCGTTAGACACAAAGTTATATAAGCTTTGTTAGCAACCCATATTGCTTCTTTTTTTTTTTTTTTATAACAAAACAGGCAAATTTTAATAGATATTTTTCGAGTTCACAATTTGTGTGAAATTTAAAATACAATTAATTGTGTTTTTATAAACTTTTGAATTAAGTTTTACGACATAAAATTTAATATATAAAATAAAGACAGATAAGAGCTTGTTCGCCGAAATACATTTTTAGTTGTGTGGACATAGATACTCGTACTTAGGCACTTTCAAAGGAACATGGTTGCTGTGTAAGCAAGGTAAATTAAAAAAAAATAGTAAAACTTAAAAAACTATGTTTTTTTTCCTAATGTTTGAGTTTGAAATGGAATTGTTTAAAAACTGTTGACTGATACAACTTTATTTAAAAAGAAAATTTAAGAATGGATTCCTGGCTTTGACAAAACGTATATATATTTTATTCTAAAAAAATTGGTTGGATTTGTATGAGTCGTTTTCTATTTCAAGTAAATTTTTTGAAAAATTGCCCCTCTCAATCAAACGGGGGGATAGAGACTACCCCCTCCAGAGGATTTTTTTTTTCTTTTGGCCCAATTTATACGCTCTAGTATTTTTATGCATCTTGTGCTAAGAACAATCTTTTTTTTAGATAGATAGATAGATAAAATTCTTTATTTTTTCGATTTTATATTGATACAATTTTAAACTTAAGAATACGGACATGGCAATCTGCCGTCTGCCGGATATGACATTTCATGAGTAAGTAAATATAAAAATTAAAAAAAGAATATTAAAAAAAGAATAAAAAATAAAAACTAAAAGTGATACTATAAATATTTATAGTTTTAGCTAAGATTTAATAAATAAATGGGAGAGCGATAATATGTACTGAAGTTTTTGCAATTTTAATGATTTGCCACATAAAAAGTAATAACTCGAAGAAATATTTAGAGAATACAAATTTCAAAAACTATTCCGGTAATTCATAGCGTGTTTGCAAAATTTGTATAGATTAAACCAACCACGACCTCCGTTTAATATCTCAAACAGGCTATTGCGTGAAAAAGAGCTTTCTTGGAAATACAAGCGCCGTATTTCTTGCAGCAAAGGGCAAACAGCAATGAAGTGGTAAACATCTTCACATTCTCTTCTGTTACACAATTCACAATACTGCCGAAGATCAGTTCTATGTGGGATGTAATTCAGGTCTAGGATTTCTACTCTTGCTCTGAAAATAGTACTTACAGCCTCAGACGAGTACTTAACGTTGAAATAGCTATCCTCAGTTAGAATCTGATGGTTAAGGTTCCTGTAGAATAACCTCGAAGTCGACGATGAAGCTCTGGTTAGGTGCTGGTCAAAAATCCTTTCATCTGTCTTAGCAATAATTGATGCGAATATATTGTGCCATTCGAAAACATTTGCCTCTGTTAAGGACAGAGAAAGGTCATTGGATAAGACCAACTGATTCCACTCTCTAAAAGGGTACTGATTCAATTGCAGTTGTCTCATCAGAATTTTTTTATGAAGACTGTTATTACTTCTCCTCATCACATTTGTTAAATAGTCTGCATGAGCTTTTAGATTATTGATGTAGATGGGTGGTAAGCCAGATTCCACGTGTATAGCATAGGTTGGGGCTGAGTTCGGCAATCGAAATAACCGTTTGAAGAAAAATCTTTGAACAACTTCAAATTCTTCGAAGGGTGTAACACCAAAGGCTTGCACTCCATAGCACATGCAAGTGTTAACTGTCGCCCTAAACACTTGATATTTTGTCGAATGGTCAATGTTTTGGTTAGAAAAGAACCTTTTCCACATTATATTTAGCGCCAGCTTAGCTTCAGTGCTTTTATCCTTTGCATGCTTCAAGTTCGATGTTAACAAAACTCCAAGGTACTTGAATTCACGTACTATGTCAATCATTTCATTATTGAGATGCCAAGATTCTTCAGGTAGCCTCACCCTTCTATTTCGACTCTCAAAAATCATAACTTTGGTTTTTTGGACATTGATGTGGAGATCCCAAGTCTTACAATAATCATCCAGATTAATTTGGAGTTGGAGAGTAAAGGGGTTGTCAGCTATTAATACCAAGTCATCAGCGTAGAGAAGAACTTTGATGAGAGTTCCAGCGAACATTACACCTCCAGGAAGCATTTCAGAGATATCATCGATAAATAGCGCGAATAAAAGAGGGCTTAGAATACATCCCTGAGGGACACCTGCTGACGTCTCAAACCACTCTGACAACTTCGAACCATCCCAAACTACTGCACTAGATGATAAGAAATTCTTATAAAGCATCAGAAACTTCGGAGACACTCCAAGCCTAACCAGCTAATATATCAGAGCCTGTCTGTTGACGGTATCAAAAGCGGCTTTAAAATCAACAAAACATACATAAAGTCTCTTGTTTTTTCAGTATACTTCTTTTTTTTTATTATAATGAAAATTATACTATGTACTTGTTGTTATAAATTTATTATTGCTAAATTTTGATTATATGTAAGTATTTTCGAAACTGTTGGATCTTCACAGATGGTTCTTGGCTCAAATTGCCGAAAATTTAATTACTTAGAAATCGTAGAGCGAAGTTATAGTCGAAAAACTAATCCTTTGGGGTTAATATTGCCAATTGCGAAAATTTCGCGTTTTTTTTATATTTTTGACCATGACGCGTTTGGCGCTCGAGTTCGAAAACTTGAATTTTTCATAAGGCCAATATTATAAACGACTCGGCAAAAAAACATAACTACTGGATCTAACGCAAACACGCCCTTCTATGAGATAGCAAGGTTACTGGACTACTTGTTTAAAAACGTTTTTTGAGTTTTTGTATTATTTTCAATTACGTTGCAAAAAATCATTAAATTGGGTTTTGGTGTTTAAATCATTATTATAATGGTAGCGTATTTTTTTCTGAAAAGCATCTTTTAAAAATAGTTTTCTGTAAAAACTTCAACTAAATACACTGGAAATACGTACATATATACCCAGACTTATGTCGAATTCCTTTTACCAAAAAAAATCGATTTTTTTCTAAACAGCATCCATTTTTTTCTTTCAATACAAGGGATTTGTTCAGAAAAATCGATTTTTTCTTCTGAACAAATCGATTTTTTGTTAAAAGGAATTCGACATTAGATTTGTTTTTCTTCTGAACAAATCGATTTTTTTGTTAAAAGGAATTCGACATTAGATTATTTTTAGTTCAAAAAGTTATGGAATCATGAAATCCAAAATATTATTACTTTGAAAGTATTGACACGTACGACAATAAACATGTAAAAAGTTTGTTGTCTCAAGTTCAGTAATTTCAAAATCGAATTAAATTTCTTTTTATTCCGGATTGAAACTTACTAAAACATTTACAGCCATATTGTTGGCTTTCTTCAGAGCTAGTTTTGAGCAGAAACTGGTTCTATTCAGGTTTCGAGTTTTAACTTTTTCACTAATTTTTATTACTTTGATATCTAACGGCTATATTATTGACTTTCTTCAAAGCTAGTTTTACTGAAAAACTAGTTCTATAGGGTTTTCGAGTTTTAAGTTTCTCAAAAAAAATTATTGATTTGATTTAGATGTCAAACTATGTATGAATATTTTGATTTAGATGTCAAAGTAATACAAATTTGTGAAACACTAAAAACTCGAAACCGCTATAGATCTAGTTTTTCGGTAAAACTAGTTCTGAAGAAAGTCAAGAATATGGCCGTAAATCAAAATACTTATTTATACATATTTTGACATCTAAATCAAATCAATATTTTTATTTGAAAATTTTAAAACTTGAAACCCCTATAGAACTAGTTTTTTTTAGTAAAACTAGCTTTGAAGAAAGTCAAAAATATGGCAGTTACTAAATCCCAAAATTACACAAATATATGTATATAAATATATATATAAGATTCATAAAGCTCTCTAATTTATACTGTTGTATTTATGTAAAAATAGAACTCATTACAAAACGAACAACTACTATAGAAATAAACCCGGTTTCGCCATATGCAGTGTATTTAAACTTACAGTTATATGACTACAGTATGACGATGACCCCTTAAGGACATTTAACCGAGTTTTTACAGTTTTTTTTTTTGTGTGTTCATTTTTAATTCTATTTTCTTACATCCTGCAATAAAAAAATTATATAAACTTTTACTTTCAATATATTACAATGTGTGGTATGGAGCGAGCTTTCTTTTTTTTTATTCTTTGCTTGCACATTTTTACCCCAATACTCGTTTTAAGTCCTTGAAAGGATTCTTTTTTTTTTGTCATGTGTAACAGAATATGTATATTCTTTTTTTTTATTATTTTATTTGCCATTTCTCCATTCCCTTTCATTGAAGGTTAATTCAGTAATTTCTGGTTGCATTTTGCCGTCTTTTGCTTTTAAAAAATTGTATATAAAGGGCGGGGGTTGGGCTAGCTCAGTGGGGTTGAGAGAGCTGCCTTCTCATACCCAAATTGCTTGTTAGTGTATATAAATGGTACCGGCAATAATAGCTTAAGTGTGGGTTGTGGGTAGAAGACGAAAACACTAAAAATGAATGAAACTCTTTTATACGGCAAAGGAGAGTAGAGTCTAGGATATGGAATCCATGAAAAATAAAAAAATTAAAAAAGACACACTGTAGAAGAAAAGAATGAACCTTTACTATATGGGAAGAGGTATAAGGTGCTACTACTACTCTTCTTAAACCCTATATAGAAACCGAAAGGACATAATAATGTATAATTTTTTTCAAGCAAACTTCTTGCCCCATCTTAGAGCTCTTTCCAAACTGGGGTCCTCTGTGTTGTCCTTATTATGTGTATTTTATTATTTTTTTTTCTTTAACTATATATTTTTATCGTTTCTATATGTTGCCATTGTGTATCTAAATATATATAGCTATCATCATTATCATCACCATCATCACAGGATAATGATGTGACTCTGGGTTCTGGAAACTGGTGTGTGCATTGGAAACGTTTTGTGTAAGTTTTTCTCTTTTAAGAAGTTTTCCGTTTCCAAACACCACTTTCAATGTCAGCCAGGATATATGTACCTATACACAGGCTACAACAACACTTCGAATGAAAATAAGGGGTGTAGTTAGGCAAGGCAAAATCTTCTTAGGATAAGGAAATAAAATAAGAAAGTATAGTAATATAGAAAAAAAAAAAAAAAAAAAATAAACGAAAAAATAATAAAATAAAAGTAAACTTTTGTGGATTGAATGGCTCCTTCGAAGAATGCTGATGAGAAGGAGGTGAAGGTACAGGGGAACTCTGAAGAGGACGGGAGTTCTTCGTCTGGAAAGGCAAGCGAGGTCTATGGCCCTTTTTAATGTTGCAACACTCTTATGTGGCACACCAACATCCTTGGGCTTAAGGAGCACCATGAATGAATGAAAAATTTATTGCAAGACTCGCTCTGAATGAGTATAGAAGGTCGTTCTTCTTCTATACGTCTTCTAATATGCTTCTCTGTTACGAGCCCCCCCCCCCCTTTTCCTAGGCATTAGCAGCAGTAGAAGCACCCCTATTTAGTATTTTTCTTTCTATCAAAGCTCTGAAGAACACTCTTTTTATAGGTTTATGTGTATGCAATCGCCATACAGAGAGTTAGACCCAAAGACAGACAGAAAGATACTGCAAAAGCATTGAAATGATGATAAAAGAACGAAGGAGGGAGTCGAACAAAAACTAAAAGAAAAAAAAAAAGCTGAAGAAAATTTTTTTATTGCCACATAAACCAGGCATTGAGTTGTGACAGAAGGGGTTTGTGGGGGGCGGGAGGCATGGGGTGGCACTGACTGGCTTGAGGGTATGCAGGAAGCAAAGTTCAACACAGATATCATTATATTAAAAAAGGATAAAAACTAACCTAGGACAATAAAATTCTGGTTAGAGATGCCAGACTATACATTCATAATGTGTTTACATTATGTATCACTGTATGTTCCTATACTATTTTCTATAGCTACATATGTACCTACTTCTTTTTCTTCCCCGCACCTCCTGATGGCAAAGGGCAAATTGCAAATAGCAATGGCAGACATAGTATAGTTGTAGACTGGAGAGTAGAGTAGAATCGTAGTAAAAATGGTTATAGAGCCCTTATACCTATGGACGAGTATATTAATGCACGAAAAATTGGTTTTATGATTCAAGGACATAAATCTCATTATAGTTAGTTTTTGTGTGTATTTCTTTGGTTTTATTGGTATTTTCTGTGCAATACTCTTTAGGTAAGTATTTTATTTTTCTACTTTTTTTTTTCATTTTCTATTTAAGTAGAACAACTTTCTCTAGTTTGGACGAAGAAGAAGTTATTGTCCCTTTGCAGTTCTAGAGAAAGTTCTTTCCTACTCGTCGTAGCTATAAAGATTCTTTAGGTGCATTTTTAGTTCTTTTGTAGCTTCTATATATAGATTCTCTGTCTGGAAGGCAGAGAGAAGTCGTTTTTTCTTTATATTTTACTGGTTTGGCCCAGTGTTTATCTTTTGCTTTTGTTTAAGTGAACTTTATATATATAATATGTAATGTAAATATTTCTTTGTACATAAAGCTGACATTGAAAAACAGAGTTTTCTTGAGGTGTTTTTTCTTTTTTTTTTATTATGCCTTTGATTTATACGAGTAACATTGTTATATTTATTTTTATTATGGAAAGTAAAGTACCTATTTCTTTCGTGTTAAGTGGTTAAAGTGTGTCATGCTGTAAGTTTTTTTTTTTTTATTTTTATAGATCGACACAGAAAGGATTTTCTGCTTTTCTTTCTTTATAGACAAATAAATACAAATAATATTGAAGATGGGCAAGTCAATTAAATGGATTTAACTTGTTGTGGAAGTTTTTCTTTGACAAAAGATTTTGTTTGGAGTTATTTATGGGAATTTTTATTTTTTCTTTTCGCCAAGTCAAATGAGAAATGATAAATGTGAGTTAAATGGCGCCTCTGATTTTATAGTTAATCAATCAACAAGTTTTCACTCCTCTTTAAATGTTATTGAAATAATAATTAAAATACATAAATTACAGGCTTTTCTTTTTTATAGATTTTTGAGTAGTAAGACGGTACTATACCTACCTAAGAGGCCTACAAAAATAAAATACATAACAAACAGGACTTTTTTTTCCAAATTTTCAAGTCTTATAGTTGAAATAAAATTATTGCGCCCCACAGGCCCTTTTATCTCCACAAAATACTAATTTTATAGGAAAAGGAAACTAATTTTTACTTTTTTTGTCTAAGCTATAAAAGCAATCCACCTCAGTTTTCAGCTTTCAGTTTAATTGTAAGTAGGTATCGAAAATAATGGATGCAGCTACTGAAATTTAAAATAATTTTATTAGTTTATTTGCTGAGCAGTATTGCCTATTCCTATTATTTTGTGGTTTTTAATAAATTTCCGGTGAAATCTCGTTTTATGTAGGTATATTTTAATAATATTTAATTAATATATTTTAATATATCCTAAAAATCTGATTTGTTACAAACTGCTGGGTCGGATTATAAATGCACTGGACTAAGGTAGGTGCGGGTAATAAGGCCTGTCGGCTAATAAGGCCTAAGTTTCAAAAAGGCAAGTTAAAATAGTAGGAGACACTCACGGCTAGCCTACAATGCAGCTAACACCCATAAATGACGCATTAGACTTGTTGACACGTGTTCGCTCACTCATCGTCTTCAGTATTGTGTCATTTATTGGGACAGTTGATTGTGCGGTCCAAATAATAAAAAAATCACCCTATTTAATCGTAAATATTTTGTTGTAAAATTAGACTTATGTTTTTTAATTTGTCCTTTAGTTTTCCGTTATTTTCTGTTTTCTTTACTTTTTACGTTTGAAAAATATATAATAGTTTCAATAATGATTTATTTAGTTTTTCCTTACAAATGGTGTCGGGGGTTATTAAGGCCTGCAAAATTTGACGGTAGGCCTTATTATCCTCCAACTTTTTGTATAAACATTTTGTCTGTTTTAAAGTTTATTTCACGGGTTTTTGTTTTTTTCAAAATTTTAGGCATATTAGTAAGTAATTACAACTTTCTGCTAATTGTTTTATTGTTGTTTTAGTGACTTAAACTACGATACTCCCCAAACGAGCAATCTGGTCGGACATGAGGCTGTGTTATTAATGCGGCAAGTGGTATCATGAAGAATTCGTCGGCTAATCAGCGGATGATCAAGACATTTTTAAGTGTTAAATAAAGAAATAATGCCTTGTTTTTAAGACTTTAAACATTATTAATGCATTCATTATTTTTTTTTTGATCAAAATTCTAAATTTATGAGGTGTATTTTGAATTTTGAAGCATTTCAAAGACTTAGGCCTTACTGCCCGACCGTAGTTTAATAAGGCCTATTGACAAGGTTTTTAAGAATGTTGAATTTTGTTTTCGTTTAAGGCAGAATTTGCGTTGTCATGTTAAATTTTCAAAGTAATATATCTGCAACATTAAATAACAATCAAATTTGTTCAATCTGATAAATATTTTTCACTTTATTTCAAATCTTCCTTAGCTAGGCCTTATTATCCGCACTTACTTTATATGTTTATCACTTCATAAAAAGAGCTATTAATTTAATTCTAAGTGCTAAAATGGGCTAAATTAAGATGAAGATATGTCAACAAAAAACTTAGGTTACTTTTCTTAGTAAGGGAGATAGATTTTGAAAAAAAAAAAAAATTGGAAAGACTTTCCGTAACTTATACTGTGGCGATTGTGAAACTAGGTACATATTTCTTTTTCAAAGAAATAATATTGTAACGTTTTTGTGCATGTTTATATCAGAAAATCTATCGCTCTTAGGAAAAAAATTTTAAATTTTTTTCTGTGAAGTTTTATATAAGCTTCAAGTTTTTCTGTGACATATCGTTGGTTCGGATGAAAAATTACATTTTATTGTTATTATTTGGGCTGAAATTTCAGCTTGCAAAATGTCTGCAAACTCGTTCAAATAAAAAATCTCTATGTCTGAAAAATTTCTGAAACTAGCTGACCTCTTATGAGTACTGATTTACATTTCAGATGGCATATTTTTTTTCCAATATCCCAGAAATGAGGTGCCAAAAATCGCTGATGACCTTGAAAAACTTTGATCCTGGATTAAAAATTAAGGATTAAATTAAGCCAGACCAATTTCTGAAAAAAATGACCTTTTAAGACCAATTACTCAAGTTTTAGATGACATACTTCTTTGCGAAAATTCAATTTCTGTATGAGGTGCTAAGATCCCACAGCTCTGTTTCAGTATTCATAAATACATTTATGTTGGTCGGATTTAAAACATTGAAAACTCCGAACTACAGTAAAAAAGAAAAACATAAATCGATTCAGTTTGATTTTAAACGATTTGAGTATGATAATTATGTAAGCTTAAAATAAATACTTCCAAGTATAAACTAAACATTTACATCGTTGATCAAAAAATCAAAAAAAAAAAAAAAAAAGGTTAATATGCCGTTATTTCGTCCTCAATAAGTTATGGTCATAATTTTTTCGTGCAATTTTATCTTTTTTTTTCTTATAATTAATTAATATATAAATTTAGCAGAGATAAATTTTATTTTACAGAAAATAGAAAACAAAAATTAAAAAAATTATTTATTGTTTTTGTAAAAAGAATTAAAAATATGATTGAGGAAGTTTTTCGCCTTGAATATATCTTAAGGCCAAACGGCTCAACTTCACTTGATTGTATACCGAACACCTGATGAATTAGTGTGGGTCATATCCGGCTTCTTTTTGTTGCTATGACATTAATTTTGCGATTTTTGTGATTCTAAAATAACTAAATTTGATAAAAAAGTTATTTGAAAAAATAGCTAGAAAGAACATTTCTAACAAAAACATATTTGGTTTTTTTTTTCAGTTTTGAGGAAAAATGAAATTTCTGTGCTTTTTAAAAAATTGAATCTAGGCGTACCTATTTTCCTCTGGCAAAACTTGCGGGAGCCACTGATTCCATATTCGACCTCAAAATTCTCTCATAAACTATGGTTTTTGAAATTGCAATTTAAAAGTGCAAAAATCAGTTCTGTAATTTTGATAAGAATATCTCGAAAATACTATGGATGAGACCCGATTAGGAATTTAGTGCAACAAGAACACTATGATTGTTGTTAATAAAGAGAGGAAGTTTAAAATGTGTCGCGCTTTCTTTTATTTTATGCAATCTCACTTTGAGATCATAAAATAAATAAGAAAACACATAATTAAAAGTGGAAGTGAATACTCTTCAGTCAACCTCATTTATATTTATTTTACTGTAGGGATTTTGGATTTTTAAAACAATCGTATCCAAACAGTATATGTGAATATTAGAGAACTATCTGTCTTTGCATACCTATAAAGCGTTGCCGCCCGAAATAAAATTATGTGCCATAATTTGAAAAACCTGTAATCAATTTTATTACGGAGTGTAATACAATGACAAAAATCAATGGAAATCATTAGCTCTATTAGTGCATTGTCAAAAATTATGAGTGTGTTTCTTTATTCATTCTGGATGTTCAGAATATTCGCAATACTAGTTTTGCGTTTCTTTATTCGATGGAATATTCCGGATAATCGATTTTGTTCTTTCTTTATTCATTCCGGAACATTTGGAATGCATTCTTTTTATTCCATGTTAAGAGTGGAATAAAAATAATAATGAGCGCGTTCAGTTAAATTGACGTTCTTGTTCTCACATTAGTGTTATTTATTTAAAAACAGCATAATAACTCGAAAAAACGTACCATTGTATAAATGCTATGTATTTAATATAAAATTTAATTTAACCACCCCATATCCTGGCCAGATCGGCTGGCCGACCAGATTTATGCATTGAGTTAAGATACTGTGTCACTCACTTATACCTACACATTAATTTCTTACTGGTTGTCTTAGGCTCATGCTTCAAATTTTAACTCATGGAAGCTCAGGCCATTAGCTTTCAGAATATCATAACTTGTCCATACCAAATCCTTACCAGTTGGTAGAAATAGCTTAGTAAACCAAAATTACGGTCAACTTTTATTTTGAACTTCAATTTTTGGAGTTAAAAATCCAAAAAAAATTACTTACACAATGTTAGTTTTATCTTTCAAAAACTTTTCCCGTTTTTGAAGTTTCTGAAAAGTTATAAAAGTAACCATAAATAATTTTAGATCAAGAGTTATAAACATTTTAATTTTTATTCTTAATTTTTTTAAATAACAGGTAGTTTTTAGTTTTTTGTATTGGGGATTTGGATAAAAAACTATTAATTAGGATAAAATCTAGCTCATAACAAGTTACACATGGTATTTTCTTTACTCAGTTTATAAGAGTTGTGGAAATGCATTCGTTTTATGCATTCTTAAATTTGATAGGCCAGATAAAATGTACTTTTACCGCGCAAAAGCTGCAAGTGAACATTTTTAAATGCAATAATCCTCATTTTGGCATTATAAATAATGCCTCAAAAGTCCATTGTCGAAACTAGCTTGCATAATAAGTTATTGAAGGTGTTATGTGGAAAATATCGGTTTTCCGCATATAACCTTCAAACGGTAAACGCTAGAGAAAAGTTTTGTATGCAAAGCTTGTAGGTCATGGAATTTTCTACAAAATAAGTCCTTAAATTTTTCTCTCTCTGACTTACCGTATAGAAGATATGGCCATTTAAAAAAAACGAAAAACGACAAAATGTCGATATTTCGCATATAACTCCTAAACGGTATGTTTTTTTCGGAAACATCTTCATGTCAATTTTAAACAATATATGTCCCTCTACAAGATATTATTTACACTTTTTTCCTATTGTTGGTCGTTTTAAAGATTTCATTATTTTAAAAAATTAGTCAAGAGTCCAAAATAATGGTTTTTCATTTTTAATCTTGAATCTTTGAAATAGTAATATATTGTAAATCTTGTGGAAAAAAGTGTCACATTATTTTAAATTGAAAATATTAGATAATATAAAAATCTCAAGGCTCAGGCCATTTTTATTATGAGCGTGGTCCCTATAAGACAACTTTACTGTGTACTCAGGTACGATAAAGCAAGTGCATATTCTAATTCCCAGAAAAAAAGAAACTTATTCATATATGCGTGCTGTATTGGAAAAACAAATTGCAAATATGCATTTTTTGCAATGCGTCAAGTGGTGTTTTAAAAGTTATATCTGTGTTCAAAAAAAGAATCAACATTATGCACAGCAAAAAGTTTTTATCTGCTAGAAAGCTCGAAGAGTTATTAATGAATCCAAGTTCTGATAAAGAGGACGAAATAAATTTCAATTTGGAAGCAGCAGTTCAAACAAACCGTATAATTTTGACTCCAAAAAATGATGCTGTTATTTAAACGGAAGGAAACCCCAATGAAATAATTCGTTTTTATAGCATCAAGCATACAGTCATCAAAACAGAAAAATGTCTTCGATGTCGCTAGTGTTCCAGCCAAACCGTTTTTTCATGCAGGAAATGTAATATCCCGCTTCATCTAAAATGCTTCAATGAATACCACACAAAAACCAATTCTTTGTAAACATAATATATTTATATATGTTAGCCTTATTTAAATTTCTTCATTTTTAATTTTCAACAATCTTTTCATTACCCAGTTTATCTATATTTAATTTATTTTTCATTAAGGTATTCAAATAAAGTTGATTCACATTCCATGTACAAATCTTTTTTTTCAATAATTTTGATACCCCTTTCGGCGAGCGTTGCGAAAACGTAACGTGAATTTTCTGGAAAACCAGAAGCTTTTCCAAATTTTTTTTTATAGATTTCCTCTATAATTTGACCAAATATAGACAGTATGTGAAATTTCAAGTTTCTAAGTCAACTGGTACTGGTAGCCGCCGGAAATGGGTTAATTTTTTTTTGTATATGAATAAAGAATGTCTTATGTTATTTTTAATGTTATAGAATGTTTGACCTAATTGGAACTTTACAACGGTCAATATGTTAATTTTGAATCAAATTCTACTCTGGAAAATCTTTTAGCTTCTCTCTCGAATTAATGAACAATCTCGATATAGTGAATAGGCCTGGTTTTAATTACTACTGTATCGAGCGTTTACATTTATTTTATTATCTTTTGATTTAATTAGTACCTACTAAAATTCTATTTATATTTATGTTTACCCGAAAAACTTACACTTATTTTTCACTATTAAATACTTGATTCTTTATATTATTTCTTATTTTTTTTTTTTTTAGCAATTTGGGAACGAATTTCTGTCTCTAATTTTTTTTTAAATGCATGTTTTATCTCTAAAGTTTTAAACCACTTTATCACAAGCGCGTGGTGCATAGAACTTAGTTAGTTTTTTCATCAAATAGAAGTGATAGGTGGTCAAAAAATTTTCTTTTTTTTTTTAATCCTATCTAAATATTTGAATCGGTCATTATGTGCGAAGACTTAATGTTCGTATCGTGAATAACATCCATGTATATATCATATCACCCTACCTGCCTATAATTGTAACAAAAATATTTACCAAAAACAATTTGATTCTTATATTAATAGAGACACTATGGCGTATACGTAACCTTTTTTTAATGCGTTTTTTTAAATTGCTTTTAAAAACAATTTTTTCGTGGCAAATTGTCGAAATGTCATATGTAATTTCTTACATGTCATGTTTTTACACTTTTGGGCTTACAGTAAATATTTACGCCCCTGTAACATGGTCAAATGTAGTAGCCCGTGGCGTAATGGTTAGTGTGTTGAACTGTAATGCCAGAGGTCTGGGGTTAAATACCAGTCGCTTCCACCTTAAGTTTTTTTCGGAGCTACTACCTCTTGCGAGGAAGTGACAAATCCTCCAAGAGTATCTCTTGTCGTAGAAAAGTGCCGTTCGGATTCGGCAATAAACTGTAGGTCCCTTACATTCCTGCAGACACGCACACAGCAATGGTTGAGAGTTGTAAGTCGCTAGGCACTGGTTCTGCATAAGCCGTTTGTGCCACCAAATTTATTTATTTATTTTTAACATGGTCAAGTAGTTTAAATATGTTGTTTTCCAAAATCATATTTTATTTTTCTGAAGGTTGAAAACTGTTATCAAATGTTATCAAATAGCTCCAGCTTTTGAGGTATTCTAATTTAAAAGAGTGGAAAAACAAAGCATTTCATGGCTAGCATACATATTATACTTCAACTGAATAAACACAACAATTTTTTAGGCTAAGTTGTTGATTTTTTCAAAATTTTGGGCCTTAATGTATTATCTGATGGAGCTTACAGTTGGCTTATGATGCTAATAAAAGAAATTAGAAAAAATAATTCAAAAAGTACCGCTATATTTTCTCTGGAACTCTTGCAAAGCGTTCCATATGAAATAATGCAGATTTTTTTTGCGTCAACTGAATAGACAAATATTGAAGCGAAGTGTATGTACTACACAAAATCGATTTGCTTCAGATTACACAAGAAATTAGTTTTATTCCACACTACTGTTTATGGCGCACACAGGTTTTTCTTAAAAACATTATACAAAACTATAAATAAATCGATTTGCTGTTTTTTTTTAATGCAAAGTTATAAACAATTAACATGAGCTTAGTTTTCCATTAATCCCACTATTTAGACTGAAACTATTTCGTAGGCGTCTAAAGTGGAATCTTTCAGAGAGTACGCGCAGTACCAATTTTTTTTTGTTCTGGACAAATTTAGCGGTTAGCTTCCATTACTCTGGTTGAACGGGTATCTGCATATATGCATATATATATTTTAGTAGGTATGTGTTACTTTACTTTATTTTTTTTTTTTTATATTTTTTTGGCAATAAAAAAAAAATTATTATTCTGAAACCTGTTGCTAATAATTAGTAAAATCAATTTGTCATTTTTTTTTTTAGATATTTTAGTATGAGGCGAATTTTGTATCCGTCCAAAAATTTACTTTTGGGACTTAGCAAAAAATTGTATTTTTTTTTTCATAAGGGAAAAAGTTTTACCTCTGGATAAAATGAAAAGCCATTTCGACTTTTTGCGACTTTTCAAGACACTGGCAATTCAAGATGTTAGGAATACTAAAAATAAATAAGTAAAATTAAGAATACAAATATTACTTAAAATGTAAAATTTTGGACAAAATTAGTTTGAACACAATCTTTTTTCTTATTCTTTCAAAATTTTGAGTTTGAGAATAAATTTTTCAAAAACTATTCTCTCGAATAATTTGAATCAAAAACAAAATAAAAGAGCTTTAAAAAAAAGTATAACATGGCATTTTAAATGTTGCCGTTGTTTTTTAATGATTTTTTTTCTATTTTAAGTAGATTTTTCAAA
This sequence comes from Epistrophella euchroma, assembly GCA_947049315.1. NCBI lineage: Eukaryota > Metazoa > Arthropoda > Insecta > Diptera > Syrphidae > Epistrophella > Epistrophella euchroma. Next base: position 65,346,221 of record OX346246.1, on the reverse strand, counting down.
AATTTGATTAGTATAGATCAGAAGATTTTTCAAAACTGCTATTAAATACATTTACTTTGTTGATATAGATGAACTTAACTAATTGATTTTTCAAACTGAGAACTCGAAAATATGACAGCCCGATTTTATTTGTGTCCAAATTTTTTAAAACCAATATAATAAAGCTATTTTTTACTGTTATTCAACATAAGTTTTTTCATCACCATGGAGTTCTAAAAAACGAATCAAACCTACACAACTACATAATATGTACATTGTACATTCAAGAAGCGAACTCTCTTGTTGCTTTCATCATTTTAATAATTCTCACAAAATTGGTTTTAATTATAAATTTGTTTATACAAATTTATTTACAAAACATATTTCAATGTGTTTTACTATTCAGAAAATATCACAAAGCTAAACAAAGGTTCAACCAATCTAATCCAACCCCAAAGGATATGGAATTTGCTCTTGGTTTTTGTAAGCTTTTAGTGTTGTTATTTCGTTTTATTTTTTTTTAATTTAAAGATTAAGTACTGAGAGTTAGATATGTCAAGACTTCTCTTTTGCACCCTTAGCTTTTCAATTTAATATTTGGGAAAAACATTAAATTTTTCCATAATTTTAAACAATATTCGTAAATTTTTAAGAGTAGGTGGTGCATAGAGTGCCGTAGGTACCTTTGGGTAGGTACATCATTCAAGCTCCTTGAAAATTTAGATATTGCATAAAGTTATACACTTCTCGGCTTTTGTTAAATACCGGTCTCGTGGATTTTATTTAATAATTTACATGCACACAAACCAACAAAACCCAGAATTCTTCTGGCCATCACCACACCCATTTTAACCGCACTTTTGGACTAGAGCTCTGGGTTAGCCCCATAATGTGGGTATGGGTTTTGAGTCGGAGAAAGACCTAACGAGAGGGCAGCAAGTCTTTTGCAGAAAAACACGGTCACTAACTAAAATTTACTTTTCGAAAAGATTTCCAAGAAGCCTTTAAGCAATCGCTTTTCAATATTCATAAATGTACAATGGTTGGGGGAAGGGGTGATGGACCAAACTTAACTGGACTCTGGTCATTGGGAAGCTATATAAGAGTATAAACAATCGCAGAGAAACTTCGAGTGTTTTGTATCACGAGCTCATTTACTCCTTGTTCGGTTTTGGTTTATTTTATTTTGGTCTTATTTTTTTTGTGTAGTTGTTAAGGATAATGAATACATGGAAACACCCTGAGCGTATAGAAATACAAAGTCGATGTAAATATGGGATAAATATCGAACATTTTAACATGTACGCATTGTATACAACGACAATAAAACCAACACTCACACATACACACACAGTGAAGCATGAAGCTGGAATTCTTATCCTGGGACAGGACATAACGAACGAACGTCCATCTACCTTTGTCCAGTCCAGTGTGTGTGGTTTGGTTTTAGATTGCTTGCTCGCCTTCTTCTTGTTCTTCATCAGCATACCCATTTCTTGACCCTTCTGCTGCTCCCCCTTCACCCTCTGGGAAGCCAATCCTTTCCGTTTTCTAAACCTTTCTGGTGGAAACTTTAGAAATTTCCCTCATCATCATATACAGCAGCATCAGTATGGTGTATAGTCGTCATGGTGATGGTTCGGTGGAGGTCCTTTTAAGTTTTCAGAGCGCAAAGGAGAAGGACGACGACTATACGACGACGACGATTGAAAAGCTAAGGAGTGGACCGCAGCGCATATATGTACGTGCACACGTCTTACCTTATTCAAATTTTCGGTCCACAAAATCTGTGCACCAAACAGCAGCGCCAACGAAGAGTATATAGAGTCCAGTTTGGAATAGTCATTAGCATTTCTCTGAAATTCCCATTCCCATCCCCTAGGCCATCAAATGCACCAAGGGATGGAATTGGATTCTTGAAAATGGCCAATCGACGCGACCGTCACCCCTTTTTATCGGAGGGCTAACATTTCCTTGTGGTGAAGCGAAGGTCCAGCATTAGAATGGTTTCTCTTAAAATAACGTCCATCCACTTCAGGAGTCCTTATCGTCGTTGTCCCGGGATATAAGGACTTCAAGCATATCGAAGCTCCTTATGCCGCAGTGTATCGCAATCGCAATCGCAAGGCAATATCGCAATCTATCCCGCATTAAATTTATGTAACACAAATAGGGAGGCTGAAAACTGTGGCTATATAAAGATATAGGTATATTTCTGGAGGAGGTGTGCGGGCGGCAAGGGTATTGGAAATGAAATCCATAAACCTAAGCCGCCCGAAAATTTGTAATGGACATACACATGACGTATGGTCCTGCTGACCAAGAACGAACAAGGGATAAGGAAAGATGATGAAAAGATATTCTAACCCAAAATAACTTTATCATTCTCACACTATAAGATATCCCATATCAAGCTTTGATAGTATAGAAACGACAAAGTAGAGTATTTATTTTACAGCATTTCATAAAGGTATGGCGTCAGTGCATGCAAATATTATGTACTTTATTCGAAGCTCTTATAGATTAGCATACCTTAAAATATAAAAACTCCAAAGCTTCGACTAAGGTAAAAAAGAGCATTTAAAATCCAAAATAAAACTAAATCAATTTTCGCTTTTAAGACAAACAGACGTTTTTAATGGACGAGGCATAGCTTTTTATGTACATCACAAGAATTCCCATTTTATTGTTCCAAAAAGCCTTAAAGAGCCTTAAGAAGTATTCCGGAGTGAAATGGTTATTGAGTTCAGATGTCTTGCCGTGCTGCCTCTGGCGAAGAAATGACAAATCCTCCAAAGCTCTAAGACTATTTCTTATTATGAAAAAGTGCAACTCATTCGGATTCGGATTGAGCAAAAAATTGTAGCTTACACACTTTTTCTTACTGACTTCAGTAGAAAAAGTGTGTACGATTGAACTTTTGAACATTTCTCATCATAAGTTAGACACCCTGTACTTAGTACCCAGAGAAATACAGGGTGGCAAATATTTCCGAAAAATAGCCATTGGCCGCGTTCAATTCCTTACGTTTAAGATCTGAAATTTTAGATTTCTTAATTTTTGGAGCTTCTGATTGGCCAGATGTCATACAAAGTAGTGACTTTTAGTTACGTTTAGTTACGTTTATTCTGAAATTTCAGATAAAATTCAGATGACAGTTGTTTGTGGTGGGAGAAGTGTAAAAAGAGCTGAAGTGCTACACAAGAAAGTTGATCTTTATGATTTTCGGTGTGGTTATAGTGATCGATTTGTGTCTATAAGTTTTAATAATTAAATTGTAATGCTTACTTATTTAATTAAAAGAACTTGTTAATTTTTTAGTGACTCTTTGAATTAAAGGAATGATTTGTCTTACAAAAGTATTTTCATAGTTCTCCATTGGATTATTGTGGAACAATTTTTCATTGAAGTTAAAATAAATTTACTGCATTATAACAAATAAACCTGTTGGTAATCTTTTTACATAAAATTTCATCTACAAAGCTCATGCTAAATTAACAATTTTCGATATAATAAAGTTCTTATTTATTTCGCTTCAATGCAAATTCAATAAGTAAATATAGGAATTTGACACAATGGCGTTTGACTGAAATTTCAGATTTTTTTTTGCGTTCAACGAAAGTATCTGAAATTTCAGATTCTGAAGATTCTGTTGAATCTTCTTCTTGATACTCCATTGATACAGACTGGACCGAAAATCACCCCAAAAATCTTGCTTTCATAGCACCCAAGCAGATTCTCATCCGTTTTTGACAGGGTCCATGCCTCTACCCCATATAGCAGAAACGAGATGATTAGGGTCTTACATAAGGTCTCCTTGGTTCTCTGAGAGAGGGCTTTATTACTCAAATGCCTTCTTAGAATGAAGAAACAGCGATTGGCAAGAGTAATTCTTCGTTTGATCTCTGCGCTGATGTCATTTTGCGATGTTACAGTGGAGCCCAGGTAGACAAAGTCCTTGACGACTTCGTAGTTGTATCTATCCATCGTGACGTTTTGCCCGAGTCGACGATGTTGAGATTCCTTTCTCGATTATAGCATATACTTCGTCTTGTCCTCATTAACAGCCAAACCCATTTCCACCGCCACCGATTCAATACTTCCAAACAATTCAATATCATCTGCATAAGCAAGTAGTTGAACAGACTTTTGAAAAATTGTACCTCTGTTGTTGACTTGTGAGTTGCGTGCAATTGCTTCAAGAACTATGTTAAACAGGTTGCATGATAACGCGTCGCCTTGCCTCAAACCTTTCTCGACATCAAAGGGTTCAGTGCTGTTCTGGACTACTTTGACGGAGCAGCGAGGCGAGAATTCTCCATCGTCATCCTGGACAAACTTAAGACGAGTTTGACAGGGATGCCGAGATGCGCCATGGCTCTGTATAGTTCGTCTCCAGTCTACGCGACTTTGAGGAGACTTATACCGCTGTAGTTGGAACAGGTCAGAGCATCTCCTTTCTTGTGGACCGACCAAATTTCGGAGATTAGTTTGTGTATACTCCCTACGAAGTCATCTTTCCCTGCTTTGAATAGCGTTTTCGGACTTCTCCATCATCATTTTTGCCATCTATGTATTTGCAAAATATGTACATGTTTATGCATAGAAAAACCCTGATCAACGTAGAAAATACTAAACATTTTTATGAGTTTTATGAAAAATATATGTACAAAAATTTGGCAGTTTGCATTTTTGAGTAAATATGCAAAAATATGCATTTTTGAGACTTTATGAAAAAATATGCTTGAAAGACAGTATTTTTAGGGGAAGGAAAACACAAATAAAAGAATTATTTTTCATTAAACCGGATTTGTAACAATGTCTCGTCATAATTGTATTGCGAGAAAAAAATATGCTGTAGCATATTTTTGGTTGGCCTAGATATGGTATTTGGGTAACGGGTGTATGTATACACTAGCTCTTAAATTGTAATACAAATTAATACTATTTCAGAAAAGGGTTACAACAAAATTAACTATTTATTGAAATTGGCTTGAACATAACTAAAGTACATATTTAAATTTTGTTTTATTGATTTTGAATATTTTGTGCGAAGCTATTTTTTTTAACTGCTTAGCTTCTCAATAAAATTATTTATAATTTCCTGGAATATATGTATTTCTCCAAGAGATTCCTCTGCGGGGGTTGATTTGCAGTAGTCAAGACAAAATAGACTTATACAAGGGAAAACTTAGTAAGATGCTGAAATTTGGCATGAGTATTGGTAATGCGGCTATCTGTCTCTACTCTACGCACTGAGAAAGTTATTCATTAAAACAGTTTTTTTGCAAATATCACAAGAAAGGTTTATTTTAGAGAAAAATTTTGTTCTACAATCTTGAAGCTGTGCCAGTTTTTCACAAGAATGTTCACCTTGGTTTTTTCGTAACATTAACCATTTAATTGTAAGAGTTACAGCGTTTCAAAAAGTCAAAAAATCTGTTACAAAGGTCTAAAATTTATGAAAATTTGAGTTTTTTGCAAATATGTATCTCAAAAGTAGTATATTTTATACAAAAATATGACTTGCAAACTGAAATGATGCCGATAATTTTGTTCGTAGTATTTACCGTTAAAAAATACAGCAATTTAATGTCAGTTACAAGGGGTCAGTGGGAATGAAAATTAGTTTTTTTTTTGCAAATATTTCAAAAACTGTCTGTTTTAAAGAAACATTGTTTTCTAAAAACTTTTGGCTTATATAATTTGCGATAAAAATAGGTTTCATGACCTACATACATAAACAGGGTGGGGAAAAAGCTATGAACCGGTTTTAAAAGGATGTAAAACAAAAACAATTCAACTTACAGAAATTATGTTTATATTGTTTAATTCCGTACAGAACCTAGTTTTTTACATTAAGTTTTATAGATGATATCAGGTAGGTGGCGGCCGTCAGCCGCGATGCACTCTTGAAGACGAATTCGGAAGCTTACAACCGCTCTTCTTCACATTTCCATAGGTATTGCCATAACTTCCTCTCTGATTTTGTCCTTAAGTTCGTATGTGGACGAAGTTTAAAAACTTTTTCCTTTATGTACCCCCAAAGAAAAAAATCACAAATGCTCAAATCTGGTGAGCGCGCAGGCCAATCCACGTCACCTCTTAAAGAGACGAGGTACTGCGCTGGGGGAACACTTGCTTCAATCTCGCCATTGAAATCCTAGCAGTGACGATTCGCCCATTATCTTCGAAAGAGTTAAGACCAATAATCCCAAATTGGGATACTGCACACCATACAGTCACTTTAGGGAGTGAAGTGGACTCTGGTGAATTTCCCTTGGGTGTTCATTCGCCCAATATCGATAATTCTGTTTGTTAACAGTTCCACACAGAGCGGCCATTTAAAAAAAAGCAAACCCACGATGCTTTCCCGTCCAAACCATGGTTAATACTGAAAACTAGACTCTATCACTGCCACAAAAAGACCCCTCCCCTTTTTCTACCAAAACCACAGGCCGAGCGCCAGCCGGTCAAAACCGGTTAATACCTTTTGCCCCACTCTGTAGTTTTTTGACTTTTAAACCCTACATATAACATATTTGTTGACTTTTTAAATTGCTGTATATCTTTTTTACGGTTAATGCTACATAAAAACCGACAAGACCATTTTTATAGAAAATTGGCTCAGATACAAGATTTCAGAGTAAATTTTTGTCTAGAATAAACTGTTTTTGAGATATTTGCAAAAAAACCTAAATTCATGACCTTTGACCCTTTGTATAACTGACCTATTGGTCATCGGATCGATGAGGCTTTTTCTCGGTTTGTAAAGAGTCTCATTGCAAATATTCATTGCAAATTTCAGCCACTAACTAATTTTTTCCTTTCACACGTTCTCTAATTAAACAGAACCTTTACAATTAAAATTCGATCTATCCAAGGATAACACAGTTTTCCATTTAGTAATGGTACTTATGCAAATGCGATTCCCGCGTGTTAGTTTTTTTAGAGACCAAAAATAAGGAAAACCGACTTGTACCGCTATTTGCTGGATAGATCAGCTCAGGAGAGGTCCTGTTCACTTCTTATCGTCTTAAAAGATATAAAGGGAAAAGTCAGTTCCTGTGTAAGTTTCTGAATAAACTGTGCTAAATTTTTGTTTTTAAAAACCCTTGCTTTTTTTTGTTTTAATTCAATTGAATTTAACAGTAAACATATATAAAAAAAATACTTTAATTTTATTGGCGCAAAATTTTAGACGATTTAGTATGATGTTAAAGCATTTTTAGTATGATGCTAGGCTAAAAACAGGCTTTTCCAAATTTTAAACGAGTTATAATCGTATTATCTTCTTAACATTTTACTAAAGTTAAAGTCGCCAAATGCCTATTTTATCTTTTAAGTATCATACTAAATCCAAGTGTCACTTTGGCAGCTACAATTGAAAAAATGGGTTGAATTGTCACTGTTTTAGGCGTGTTCAACTAGTAAAAAAAAAAGGTTTAGTATGATACTAGCTAGAAAATGTTTAAAACTAAGAATATTTTAGTAAAGAGTTTTAAAGCTAGAAAATTGTTAAGTAGTATCATGCTAATACCTTAACATCAGGCTATTTAAAACATTGCGCCATTAATTTTTTCATTTTTTTCCATTGGCGTTTTGCAATTGAAAGTTGCCCATATGTCGAGTTGTTATGAATTTTCTATCCATTTTGTGTTAAATAAATAAATTAAATAAATTTGGTAGCAAGATAGCTTATGAAAAGAGCTGTATAAAGTAAGCAGACAACTTTAGAAAAATTTACAGATTTCACTCATATAGTAACCATTGGGACATTAAAAATGACTTTATTTTGCTAGATAAACCAAACACATGACTAACCTTTACAATTTAAATTAATTAAAACGTAATACCTAAGCTGTTTTAGACACCATTATAAGTTCTGAAGTTTCAAGGTGTATGTTTACATATGTATTTAATGTCACTATCCATTTGGCAAAAAATACTTTTCTATTCAACCAAAAAAATCTTTTTTTTTATATCTGATATCAAAACTCATTTTTTAGGGCAAGCAAAAATATGTGACTTACTGACTTTTGGTGACTAAATGACTGCAACCAGTCAAAACGTAATGCAGTCAATTAACTATAAGTCAATTGACTTTTCTAAATAACTTATAACTCAGAATATTGTACAAGACTGCTAACTCTAGTTTCAAAGTTACAGTCAAAAATCAAAGTTTTGACTTATGTTATTCAAATATTATATTTAAGTCAATCAACTCTGACTTAACTGACTGCAGTCTATAATTGAATGCAATCTTTACAACTCTGATAATTATGCCCTTAAAAATAAATTATATGCCCTAAACAAGTAATTATATGCTCAAAAAAAATAATTATATGCCCTAAAAATATGCTCATTATTGCTTTTAAAAATATATTCTATGTACCTATATATGTTTAAAAAATGCACAACACATAGTTTACAAGTGAGATTGTCGAACAAAACGTCAATTTGCTTGGGCTAAAAGCCATTGATGAAACCTATTTGAAATAGGTACCTACCTACATGCATGTTTTTTAATAATGGTGAATCGTTTAAATTCATCTACATGGGTTTATTTAAGACATTACATCAAAAATAAAAAAGAAAATTTACACGAGTGAGTCCCACGAGCTCTCGTGGCCAACAAAAATTTTGGTACATTTCAAGGAAAAAAATGTTAAAAAGTCAGAATTACAAGAATTAATTTTAAACCTATTTTTTAGGCCGTGTGCGAATTGGGTTAAAATCGCGTTAAATTTTATCCGAAGATTAATTTTTGACACTAATGAGGTGTGAATCTGTATACCTACGTAGAAATTTCAAAATTTAATTTAACAAAAAAAATATTTTTTTAGTAATGCCTCCCCTATAGACCTTTATTATTTATAGAATAAACATGAAAAATACACACAAATATGCCAAAATATGCACGTACGTAAATACTATACAATCCATTTTCGACGAAACATGGGATTTAAAAGACAGTGGGCCTTACCAATAATCAAATTTAGTTATGACTTAATATTGCAGTGAAGTTAACCATAATGTAATGGATCCTAAATAATTAACCATCATTATATTCTCAATTTTTCAGAGTCAATTTGATATGGTTCATTATTTATAGTCCACATAAATATTAAGTTAATACAATGCACGGTTTATTATTTGGAGCCCTATTTTCCATTATGGTCCATTTTACTGAAATATTTAAGTAGGTAGTAACTAAATTTGATTATTCGTAGGGCCCAGTATTTCTTATAAAATGGATTTCTAATCTAGTCTCGTCTTAATACATAGTTTGATAGAAAAAAATATGCTCTAGCATATTTTTAGTTGTCCTACATATTACATATATCAATTTCAAACAAGCTTTACCCCTGCTTGCACACTCAACTGCATCACTGGCCTTTCATATAAGACCGCACTGTATTCTGTATCAAATAATATTTAAATATCATTCTTCACTACCTACCTACATACCTCCATAATAATATAGATGCATATACACATGTACAACATACAAAAATCTGGCAGAGTACCTATAGGTACACTTTTGTTGGTTGCCTTGCCTTGTCTGTTCATTTGTCTTCTTCTTAATAATACCTTGTTGTTGTTTTTTTTTCTCTTTTAAAATATTCTTCATGACCATTCTCCACTGAAGCTTGCCTGTTGACGACGACCAATACTTTTCTTCGTTTTTTCCCGTATATCTACGCCTACTGTAATTCATCGCTTGTGTTCGTTTGTTTATTTTTATCATTCTAGAATGATTTAGTAACACCAACCAAAAATTTGATAGTTGTCCCCCTATACGCTGGAGTTCATTTTTCATATTCTAAATTCATTTGTTCATTTCAATCATTTCGGTCATTTCTTTAGTAACACCAACCAAAAATTTCGATGTGATGCCCCTATACGCTGGAGTTCATTTATGATTTATTGAATTTATTTAATTTATTTCATTTAATCATTTTAGTAACAACACAAGTCTGTCAAAACGATCCTATAAACATTTTCAATGTTAAAATTAACTTTTGACTGTCTCAGAAATGTCCAAAGGTATAAATCCGTGAAAAGAAAAAAAATGCGCTGCACTCAGTGGTTCTTCAAAAATTGTCAATAAGAGTTTGCATGCTAGATCCTCACAAATTACCCTCAACGTTTTTGACCATTTTTGGCAGAAACATTATCGCGGAAATTTTTTCCTTTCCATGGCATATTTGCGGCATTTATACGACAATTTCTGAGACAGCCAAAAGTTACTTTTTTGAAAGGTGTCATGCTATAACTTTTAACAACAGAGGGGACCTACAGTTCGTTGCCGAATCTGAACGGCTAAGGTGAGCGACACTTTTCTATGACAGTAGATACTCTTGGAGGATCAGTCACTTCCTCGCAAGAAAAAGTTATTTAGCAATTATGTAATTTCTATGGCTATTTTCTCAAAAAACTTCAAATGAGAATTTTTTTTGCGAAGGCCTGGAACCAAGTTTTCTTACGACAACTTTGGTCGTAACATCTACAAAATTTTATTGAAACATTGTTCTGAGAAAAATTGAAAAAAAAAACCGAAAAAGTTGTTTGGCAGTTTACTGTTCTACGAGTATATGGCCTATGTAAATGATAAAAAAAACTAGTTCCACTAACTATGAAATCACATCATCAAATAAGTCAAACTGTTAAGTCTCTAACTCGAATAATAGTGAAGCATGGATGCACAGATGCAGAATCCGACGGAAGCGGTATGGCTAAACCCGCTTTTTTGACATCTTTATAATCTTACGGCCATATTATTGACTTTCTTCTAGTTGACTGCAGGTCAGTGGCGGATTTAGGTTTGCTGCCGCCCTAGGCCCGGTTGAGTTCGCCGCGCCCCCTTGTTGTTTTTTATTACCTTATCGTTCTTGCCGAGCCTTTTTTCTGTGCTTTTATTTAGGTCGACCTACAATATGATAGATATGTACAAATGTATGTAATGGAATGTGTGAACTTAATTTTCAACAACTTCTCAGATAGTCGTGTTGTGTAGGGTCTCCAAGTTGTGGTATGTTCATGTAAAATGAATAAAATAAAAGGTATTAAAATTATTTATATATTTAATGCTTTATTATTTATAAATAAAACTAAAAACATTTTTAAATTAAACGAAAAAAAATAACGAGGTCTGAGTTTTTTGTTTTTCCTAAAAATTTTTAAAATATTGCCTATATATTTTTACATCAAAATATCTACCGATTTGACTTTCTAAATGTCCCTAAATAAACAATTAAAATTTTCAATAATAGTTTTCAATGATCGCTATAACTGGCCTCTTAATTCGAATTTTTTCCAAATCCGTGGTACTGGACAGCTTGATGAATGGCGCAACCACAAAATGTGAACTTGTGACTACTATCCATTTTATACACAAAATTTATTTACGTGCTTTATCGTTTATTTCATAAATTCTCAAACTTAAATCATTTATTGTCCGCTTTGAAAATTAATTATTTTTCAGCGGCCCCAAAGAAAGAGATAAAATAAAAAATATTATTTTGTAATTTTTTCAATAAAATTTAACTTACTCAACAAATTATTCCTCATCACCTTAAACTACTTTTTAACCAGTAAATATTCTCAGGTCTGTTACCTATCCCCTGTGGCCCACTAGCGCCCACAAGGCACTTTTAGAATACCTAAGTTATTTTGCAGCACCCCCCAAAGAAACAAAACTAGAAAAATAGTTTTGTCACTGTTTTTTTTTTCAATAAAATCACCTCTCACCACCCGCCCTCCCCCCACCTGTGGATCTCTAGCGTCAACTTTGAGAAACGCCCGTTTATATTATGAATTCTTATTTAACTTTTGCCCGAAAATTTTGCCGCCCCTAAAATTTTGCCGCCCTAGGCCCGGGCCTCACGGGCCTAAGCCTAAATCCAGCACTGCTGCTAGTTGAATCACTCCAAATCAATATTTCATCACGTTTTTAACACTGAATGGGAGAAATTTTTTAACATTTCTATTAAATTTTTACATGCGAACGGAATTTGGTTGAAAGAAATAAATAAATAAAAGAACATTTCCTTTCAGTGTGTTCGGAGAAAACAGTCTCGAAAAGGGCTCAATATTTAAGGGCTCCACTTTTTATAATATTTTTAATTTTGCGAAACTTATAGGAAGCACACTTTGTACATATGTACAAAATGCATTATTATAAAATTATCTCACCTTATTTGGTGAGTAAACTCAGGCTAAACAAATCGTCGATTTGTTTTCTTTTACAATCCGTTTCGTTATTTAAAAAGGAGGACGTTACCCAAAAAGCATAATTATGTATTGACAAATGACAAATTGCAAACATCAACAGAATTGCAACAGTAGAACTTTATTTATTAAATAAACAAGATGCTCCATAAAAAGAGAATACATTAATTTTCAATAAGTCGTACACCCGGGCGTATACGCACTTTTTTTTATTGATTGAATCTTACAAATCTTAGTTTAATTTTTTTCTCTGCACATCAAGTTGATTTATATCAATTGACTCATGTATGTATTATTGTGTTAGGACACCTTTCAGTAGAAAAAAAATAATATGAGGAGAAACAATTTTAATGAAATGGCGGGCGCAGAATGGAGTCCGAAGCAAATAATAGTTGTTAACTTTGTTCATTCATAGATTAAGGTACCGTGGTAAAAATGGAGCATACATAAACTATCGGCAAACATTAAAATTATATCGCGTTAATTTTAAACGATGTTTTCTTCGGTGTATACTGCCGATGTCATTGCCCAAATGAATATTTCCCAGTACCGTGAATAAATTAACTTTTTGATTTTGAATTTGGATTCAAATATATTTTGGACTATATTTCACTCTCACACCATTTTTAATAATTTTTATCGGACTGTACTGCATTGGACTGTGTTTCGCTTCGCCATTCTTCCACTTAAATTTTAAAACCGTGTTTATCGATTTAATGATTTTGTGAATCTTGATTTAAGCCTGCGCTACTTCACCAAAGTCTTATTTGAATACCTTCAAAGTGAGCTACGTATGTACCTCACGTCTGTCACAGGTAAAATCCGCGGCAATAAACTTTCCCCTGTCAGTTTGTTTCAACACAAACAACTGTTTTCAAATCAACCCGGTCCGAGAAGAAGGTGGTAAAGCAAATTATAGATATTTAGTAGCAGTAGAAGGCCAATATCGGCTTTAGAAAGTGCACCATAGGAAGAAATCGAAATAGCGTCGGCGGCGGCGGCAGCGATTGTAGTGGCTATTCTACTTGTTCTTGACGGAACAGAATGATTGGTGTACCTACGTATCCTTTGGGATATAACTTGCACATTCTGCTAACAAGCATTCACACCCACACACACAAAGACAATCAAGAATGAGTACTTAGCAAAATCTACTGCCGATTTAGAAGTAAGAACCGAAATGCTGGTTGACTCGTATACATTTTCGATATATGCTATGCATATGCAAACCCGTTAACTGGACATTGGTCTTTGGTCACATACAACCGTTTTTGTACTGTGTATACCTTTAGTCCAAGCTGCATGTTAGCAAAATGTGAAATTTTGAATGCGCGCGCTCACACAATCCTTCTTACATACCTACAGATTCCAGATCCTTGCCTGCTCTGCTCTGCTGGCCCAATCTACTCTACATATCTACGACTTCTTTTTCTTGTTCTTGTTCTTCGTAGTCTACTATTTCTACACATATTTCTCTAAGAGGTTGGGCGATGTTATGGAAGAGGTTCCATATGCTTTGGATGATATCCTTGCCAATATCCATTCACCTATACCTCAATTGGGGTGGTGCAAATGGAGAAACACTTCCCGATTTCTAATTTATATACACACATATAGTGGGAGCTTCGGTCTGGGCCTGGACATCGGCACAAAGCAGCGATGGTGGGCAGTGGAGTGTGTACGTTTCAAGAAAGGATACAAAATAAAAAGAAACTCCTAAATGCATCTCTTTCTGATGCCCGCTCTAGGAAAATCCATATAGTCTTTGTGTGTACGACATCGACGACGACGGACGGATAACAGATGCTGCCTCAAACCAAAGAGCTTGGTAAGCTAGTGGTTTGGACTCTTGGACTACTGTTCTTCGGGATATCTGGTTGTTCTATTCTTCTTAGACGTGCACATAATGATTTTATAAATACGAAGTCATGTACTAATATACACACAGGGAGTAAGTATACGGATAGATTCCTGGACATGTAGCACTCGCAATGCGGACAAGGAGGAAACATGGTCATATAGGTGGACAGCATCTATTTCTACACACAAACGATAGAGCCGTTGATGCTAGGATTTGCTTTTGCCGCTGTTGGTTGCCGACACTGCTGCTGGTTTCTGGCTGATGGTTTTGGTGGATCACCTATACTCCTTCCAAAAATAAAGACGACATTGATTATGGTGGTGCTGGTGGTGCTGGTGGTGGACATGGACTTCGAAAAGGGGCAACGATTGATAAAAGCCAGATTCGATATTTTGAAAAAGTTTCCATTTGGGTCACCATTTTCTCAAAATAACTTTGATCATTATATGCAGATACGTAATTTTATTTAAATTTTTATAGTCGTTTTTGAGAAAAATTGAAGAAACCAAAATATTTGCTTGATGGCTACATATTATAAACCAAATTTAAAGCAAATTAGTTCACTGGTTGTTTAATCTAGCTCAGAGATTTAGAGAAATTTAAAATTTGTACTTATACATTTTGAAATTATTTAAACATAAAATAAGGGTTGTTAAATAAGTCAAAACATTTTTGGATTTACAATACCATGTAGACAAAGAAGACGAGAAGGAAGCCACTAAGGCTAGTAGTCAAAGCCTTTTAGCTAAAATCTGCATTCATGCAGCCACCAGAGCCAGAAGTGTCATCTAAATTCAATAGGAAAAAATTCGAGTCAAAAAAGTCTAAAGTACCATAAATATTTATTTTATATTTTATTTTTATTTTGTAAAAAAATACTTTAAAATTTTTTAAATGCGCTTTGTTTGTGAAATACCCAGAAGTATCAGATTGCAAAATTGTAAAACCATCGATTCAGAAGATATAAGCCCTATTCCACAATGGGAATTTTTTGGGCAGAAGCCTGAAACGTGCGCCGTTTTCATACAACTATTTTGTTCATTACAGGTACGAAGTTCAATCAAAATAATCAAAATATTTTTTTTGATGGAATTAAAAAACCAAAATCCTGAAATATTTCTATGGCAGCTATTTCTGATTTAGGTCATCTAGACCTAAATCAGAAATTCGAACTTTTTCTCTAGAGAATTGCACAAAAATGGACTGTGTCAAATTCGAAACAAATTGGGCCACTCATTTAGGCTCTAGGTCAAATTTATTATAGTTAAAACAAAACTGTGCTTTATTAATTTTATAAATGTTCGGTTAAAAAATTAATTGCTCAAAGAATCGTAAAATGGTTTTAATTTTTAGTTTTTTTCTTCAAATTAAAAACTAATGTATTTTTGGGTTGTCTTCAATTATTCTCTAATATTTCAACGAATTTTTTTTTTAAGTAATTTTGTTTAAAAATAAGCATTGAATATTAAAAAAAAAAAAACACTACTTAGGGCGACTTGCAAAGAAGTTTTTTTGACAGCAGTAACTCCTGATTTATAAATAATTAAAGCTATCTGACTGATTTGAATCAAATCATGTTGCAACAAAATATTTTTTTCTCTATCTCAGTTTAAAAAGTTATCTTCTCCCCGTTCTCTGGATAAATATTTAAACTCTGAATCAGTGCTGTCGTTTCCCAAATTCCGAGGGTAGCACTTTTCAGAAATTTTGGGGAGCCCCCAAAAAATTAAAATAATTCATTTAATAAATGAAAAGAAACAAATACTTTTTTCTATCGAAGCAACAATTTTTAATATTCATTTTTGCAAATGAGTTTGCACAATCAAAAGAAACAACACGAGCCAATTTTTTTTTTTTTTTTTAAATATAATTTTCTTATTTTTTTTTCTTAACCAATTAAATATAGTGGTCCGATAACTTGTTTATTAAGTTTTAATGTCATCATGTTTTGTTGTTCTATAAATTTTTTTCCGAAGAATATCTGACTTTGAATGAAAAAAGACAACTTTAAATTTGGTGACCAATTTTTAAAAACCTGAGTTAATTTTCTACATGAGCTTTTCAAAGCTTTAAAGCCAATATGTTTTTTGGCACCTCAACGTTAGTTTTAAAAAAGTAAAAAAAAACCGCTTTTTATAGACTTAACAAAAATAATCGTAGGATTTAATTTGGTAAAACATTTTGAAGACCTATTAGACCACCAAATTTTTTTTTAGATTTAAAATTGATCGATCGAATTGTTTTTCTTTACCGAATGATCAAGTCGTACAAACAAATTGTAAACATTGTGAAATCGTCAATAAAATAGAACAGAAAATATCAATTTTTGACCACTTTTTGTCACAGTAAAGTACGTCCACTTTCCACAAAGAAACAGATACAGCTCTTCAAAAAAACACTTAAAAAAAACTGTATAAAATTATGTTCCCTTAATTTGTTTTACTAGTAAGTGTATAATAAATAAACATAATGGAAAACGAAAGACTTTTTGGGCATTATTTTAGTAAATAAATACATAGCATCACTTTGTTAAATACTTTCATTGAGAGTTTGACATTTCGAGTAGTTCTTCATCATTATATCGCTTTCTAAAACCTAACAGAAATGTGCAATATATTTTTTTTAAACAGCGAGCGATGTGAAAAAATAAAAATTTGTGTTCATAAAATGTAAGACAATCTTTCAATTAATTCTTTAATGTGGTGACTTGGGGACTGGGGAGCCATTTTGAGATATGGGTAGCACAGTAGCCCTTCCCGTAGCAAAGTAGCCAAATGCTACTATAGTATCCAAAACGACAGCAGTGCTCTGAATAGCTATCACGTCAAATTATAGAATTTCTTACGTGAAAGTAAGTCAAAACGTTAGAGTTTGTTTATTTTTCAATGTGTTTTGTGTTTAATGTGTTGGTGATTCTGAGAAAATACTCTTATCCACTTGTTCTTTATTTTTCGTTCGTGCAATTAAAAAACGATAAGTTTTTATTTATTTTTTTAAACTGGGATAGTTATCCTGAGTTTTACTTATTT
Organism: Epistrophella euchroma; assembly: GCA_947049315.1. Taxonomy (NCBI): domain Eukaryota; kingdom Metazoa; phylum Arthropoda; class Insecta; order Diptera; family Syrphidae; genus Epistrophella; species Epistrophella euchroma. The sequence goes on along the minus strand of OX346246.1, from coordinate 65,329,118 downwards.
ATCCATTCGTTTGGTGCAAGTGGCTCTTAATTATGTAAAATTTTGGAAAAAAAAATCAGGTAAAACATATGTTACACACTCATAAATTTATATATTTCCATTTTTTTTGTTGGGACCTTTTAATCTATTAAACGTATATAAGAACAGAGAGAGGTAAAACAATCCACTTGGTTTGAGTATATATAACATCATAGACTCCTCAATATAAATAATAATACAAAATAATCATTTGCAGAGTCACTGTGGCGTATACGTACTTTTTTATCAGCATTATATTAGTTAGTTTTAAAAATCTGTATATCACAGATTTACAGTTCGATGTGAATAGCAAACTCTTTTTAAATGAAAATAAGTCTTTATGCGAGTTAAGTCGGAGTTAAAATCGATTGCGAACTTTATCCTACTAAAATTTTACTTCCTTCGGCACAAATATTTGTGTTTGTGTTTCGATCATTATGGAGTGGTGTGAAGCATAGTGGGTTAGTTTTAACATTATCAGTGCCATCATTCAAATCCAAATCATGATCTCTTCATCAAATGCATCGCACAATTTGTATTTAATTTTTCTTAGTACCTACATATATGATGCTATATATGAATTGCTACCCGTTATTCTACATCAATAGAAACAAATAAGTTATTTTCTGGCGAACTTCTTTCCGCTTAAGTAAAATTAACCTATAAATGTCCCTTCATATGCAAATCGGATAATGTTCAGCCGAATTAACCACGTATAAACAAAAATTTAATTCAGAAGGTATGATTTTTACGACTTACCGCACTTTAAGGAAAAAATTTCTAACTTTCTGTTCCTTAGTGTATTTTCCTGGATCAATACAAATCCAACAAAAATCAGTTAAACGAAATAAATATTCGATATTTTAATTTTTGTTTGTCAATAAAAAACGACACGATTTTTGTTTACAATAAATTTAGTAAAGAATAAAACAAAAGAAAATTATTTTTCTTGTTGTTTTAGTGGACTGTATTGAATTAAATAATTCAAATAGAATTTATATATTATATAAGGAGTTCAATACAAGCTACTTTCACCTTAAGTTTTTTTCGGAGCTACTACCTCTTGCGAGGAAGTGACAAATCCTCCAAGAGTATCTCCTGTCATAGAAAAGTGCCGCTCACCTTAGCCGTTCGGATTCGGCAATAAACTGTAGATCCCTTTCATTCCTGCAGACACGCACACATGAATGGTTGAGAGTTGTAAGTCACTAGGCCCTAGTTCTTCATGAGCCGTTTGTGCCATTAAATTAATTTTTTTTTATAATATTTTATATCGAAACAACTCCAAATTATGAGAGAAAGTTTTTATTTATTGATTACTAAATAAAATTTGGTAAGTTTACTGGGCAAGTTTTCTTTTTTTCCATCTGATTACTCACAAAAGCTTTTGAAAACTTGACAAGACGGAATTTTTGGAATATGTATTCTGAAAGTTTAATAATAAATGGTAAAAAATGTTCTATGTCGTACAAGGTCGTATAGGGTCTTAGTATCATATTTATGGGATATTTAGACAAAATATATAACGTCTTAAAGGTAGCCTAATCCTCATAAAAGGTCAGCCAGTTTCAGTAATAATTGGTTAGCCAATGATTTTTTTATGAATTTTTTAGGTTTTTTAAAATAAAAATGCATCAAATACCTACAGAAATTGTTTTAAGAAAGTTCATAGAATGTGCATACGTACATATGTGAATATGTATATGAATACATATTTGCTTAAGTAAATATACAGATTACAGGGTGTCCCCTTTGTGCATAATACGACTTAAAATGGACAAAAAAATTATTAAAAACTAATGAATGATGTGTTATAGCTTTTTTGAAAACTAATATTACATTAGTTTTTATTATTATTTTATTATTTTTTTTTTGTTGGTTTCAATTTGATGGTAAAAAATAAATTAACTGCCTTAAAATAAATTTAAGAGTCAAATCTCTGCACAAATGTGCCAAAATTTCGTTTGTGATAGTATGGTTGCCTAGACTTTTTTACTTTACGTTTTTACATAAATACTTTTTTTTACGTTTATTACATTCAATTTGTACCTGCTATATTTTTACTTTGTTTATGTGAAAAACGTAAAAAATTTAAAAAGGTAAAAAAAAAACGTGAAAAATAATCAAAATTGGTTAGCTTCAAAACTGAAGATGAGAGTAGGAGCTGATTATTCTGTGTGGTATCTAAAAAATCTATCGGTTTTTTTTTTTTTTTTCAATATATTTATTAAAACAGATTCTCTAATCTATTTCCGTCACTATATAAAAAGCTTTAATTAATTATTTCTTCTTTCGATTTCAATAAAATGATCTTGCTTAATCTGAAAGTAGGTACTCGTTCAACCATACAAAAATTTAAAAAAAATACTTTTTCTTAGAGGCAGTAGCTCTATTAATACTTTTTTTGGCTTTTTATAAACAATTCAACGTACCTATGTATGTACAATGAAAGCTCCTATTGCGGACAAGTCCCTTAAGCGGACAATCCCCTTGAGCGGATAAATTTTCACTACCGTGGATCTTGGATTTAAATTCCATACATTTTATGATCCCTTAAGCGAGCACTCCCTTACCCGGACGCGGACAAGAATATCAGGCCATATTTTTTAAATTTAATTCTCTTAGGCGGACAAAAACTATTTTTTTAGTTTTTAAATTTCAACCCTTATTTTCAGCAAAACTTTTCCATATCTTTTTTTGCATTAAAAACGTTCCCACCGGTTCATAGCGACAGTAGATGCGATGTCACGAAATCACTGTATATATGTTCAAATATATAACGGATTTTATTTCTGCTGATGTGATCCGTTTTTGTATCTTGTTCCTTGTATAATCATGTTCATTTTTAAATTAAATGAATTTCATGCCCTGTAGGTGCAAACAATTTTCATGATGCCACTATATACTATACATTTCCGTATATAACAATTTTTTATTATTTCCCTTAGACGGACAACTCCTTTAGACGGACAAAAGTGTTGCGACCATCGCTGTCAGGCTACTTTCACTGTACTTAAATGACTGCAAGCTTTCTTTATTTATTTAGATTTTGGAAGATAGTGACATTTCCTCGCTTTTTTCTCAGTATTTTACTTTATTTACCTCTTCCTTACCTTTTTTATGTTTTCTAAAGGATTTTTCCTTTTTTTTTTTTTTACACATATTTACGCATTTTTTAGCTCAGGTAAAAAAAGGTAAAAAATAGTTTTTTTTACATCACTGCTAGATATAGCGACAATTTTTTATATCCCATTTTCCAAAGCATCGCCCCAAATGGGAGGCTTTCACCCACGAAAACTCGTTTTTACACTCAAAATAATTCCGCCAAAAATTTGGAATATTTCACCAACATATTATGACTTCTTACGTACGATTTTCCGTTACAAAGTTCTGAAATTTTTGTCAATTTCTCGATCGCAAAAAGACTACAAATACCAAACCAAAAATAAACCAAACTTTCGCATTATGTTTTGTAATACAAAGAAAAAGAGCAATTTTTTTCAATTTGAATCAAGAACTCATATCTACCTATTTTACATTTTGTTCGGGCCAATTTATCCAAAAGTAGGCCACTTCCAGTACTGACTATATCGAGAATTCTATAGCAAAACATAACTCCTCCCAGAATCAGTCTTAAAACAATGCCTAAAATGTTTTTTACATTCTGTGTATTATGATTATACTCGTGGTAGTAGTTTCAAGTATTCAAAAATGTTCGGTAGATTTCGAAATAATAAAATATTAAATAGATTTTGGTCCCACTGTGTGTGGAAGTGATAGTTTTCCTCCTTTCATATTCTGATGACTGGCCACTGGAGAAGGTGGAAAATATGCGAAAGCCATCCAAGCAGGCATTAGAAGAAAGATGTGGATCTAAGGCTCCTTTGGCTAATGCATTTGATGTACTGCTGCACTAAAGTCCTTCACTGAATCGAATGACCAGGATTATATCGAGTGTGGGTGGTCTTAGGAAATCAAACGTGGGTATGCTTATTGCGGCAAACAGTCACGACTATGCCATAGCCAAAACGACGACGCTGGCGCTGGCTGGCTATGTAGAAGGAAGAGGACGATATAGCTTTATAGATGGAGCGACATACATCGACATTGGCAATTCGAACCAGTAAATGAGTGAGTAAGCGAAATTGCGAAGTCGTCGTCGTAGGTCGTTGGTTGTCAGGGGATGGGCAAGAGGAATGTCCGTTGCCAAGGATATTGTCAAACACGACGAACGTCCACCACCACCTTATACTGTGCACCAAGCACCAATTTTAAGGAAGTTTAACGGTACGTCTTAGGGGATGAGAAAAGGAGAGTTCAATCCTTTTGGCAAGCGGACAACGTAAGGCGATGCTGCTGATGCTGATGTTGATGCTGATTCTGATTCGGCTTCTGATGCTGGTGCCATGAGTTTCGCTCTTGAATGCATCCGTTCTGAAAGTTTGCATAAGAGAATGAAATAGGACAGAACTGCTTGATTCTGGACAGCAGGAGGACAACAACGACTACAACTGTACGACGACGATGATGACGACCAACGATATGAGGAATACAATACTTCTTCTTCTCCTGTTCACTCGCCTCCTTTCAGGGTTGAACAGAGTTTGAGAGCAGGAGGATTGAACTCAAACCATTTCGAATACACAATCGCCACCGCGTGGTAGCCATCTTGACAAAATCAAACCAGGTAAGGTTCTATATTTTGTAACAACGAACGGTTCTTCTTCCCATTTGACTCCCACCTGAAAAACTATAGATAGACAGATGTCCCAGCCCCAAGTAGAAAGGTAGTCCTGCTGCTCATCTTCATCTTCGGATATAGAACACGATATTAGTTTTGACCAACAATAGTCGGAATGAGTCTTGGGGATATATTCGATGCATTTTATTTGAAGTAGGACCAGTTCGGTTGAGCTTTTGCTTGGTTAGCATTGCTTCTCTTCTAATGTCCTTATCAATTCTGCAGCTGGTGTTTCTTATTCTTCATCTACTTCTTCGTAATATCCTTGCCGATGCTGTGTTCGTCTGAAATCTCATTTTCTAGTGTCTACGCTCTTTTCACTATATCTATCCTTGTACGTAACGTAATATAATCATTTCTATGGAGCATATCCTTGCAGATTCGCATGTAAATAAATTTCACCCGTATTTCTATCTTTTATGTGCGAGGAGACAGCAGGGATTGAGTGCGAGTTAGAAATAGGGGAGGCATTGTGCATAGTTATAGAAACCTATAGAGACGATGGATATGAAGAAATTGAAGTCCCAGCAACCGTAGTTCTATGTATTTCGTAGAAATCCTCCTTTAGCCCCACTTAGCATGTGAAGAGATTGAAATGACCACTCTGTTGCTAGGCAAAGCAATCGAAGCAACTATGGCAACTTTAACTTAAGGATTCGTTACCCATATTGTGTTTATATACAAAGACCTATATAAATTGCGAAAGGAGATGTCGAAATTCGAAAATAGAATCCTTCAAGGAATTTATACGTGAGCTATACAAAGACGTGTTCCGTGTTCCGGCGGTGAAGATTAGGAAGGTATTTTATTCGGAAAGTAGCCGCTTATAAAGAAAAAACAAATCACTGATGATTCTGATAAAGGAAATATTTGAAATGTTGGTTACACCGCTTCTTTGATAGATTTTCTGTTGTAAAATTATAGTAAATTCAAAAGACCAAAATCATTCCTAAATTTTGAATAAAAGAGAAGCAACTGTAAAAGACAATATTGTTTAATTAAATAAAACACTTTGAAAATATATTTATACTTGCTTTATAGGCCAAGTATTGGTTTCGTGTAAAAAAAAGTTTCGTGGTTGTTTTGTAATCTAAATTGATGCTACGATGACAACGTCCGTTGATGGGCTGTGCGTGTGCGTATGTGTAACTATAGCACGGTACATCGTATTGAAGCTGACTGACTGCCTGAACAGAAAGGTGACGGAGACGCCACCAGAGCCGGAGCTGGAATAGCTGTCAAAATATCGAATACACAAAAATTCAGAACGTAGCCGCATACGGAGCTGCAGCCGCAGACGGAAGAGTTCACTGATTTTTAACTTTTAACGTACGACACTTTTGACTTTTGTATGAAGGAAAAAAAAACAAATTTTTGATTCGGAATAAATATTGTGGTTATTTTATCGCGAAAAAAAAAACTATTTATTAAAAGGAAAAGTATTGAAAACAAAAAATGTGAATTCTGAGCTTGTACACAAGAACATTGTTTTGTTTTTCTTCAAAATACTTTCAAAGCTGTACAGCTGCATTTTGGACACGTAAAAAAAACAACGTACGACACTTTTTGATATCTCTTCCAGTTCCGTCTGCGGCTCCGGTTCCAGCATTGTATTCTGTTCAGGCAGTGAAGGTCCGAGTTACTGTTTTTGTTCAGTTCTGCATATGTTTTAAAAGAGAACACTCGAAGAGACAATTAAATTGTTTTTTTTTTTTTTTTTTTTTAATATTTTGTGGTAAATTGTGAACAAGAGTCACCGAGATTCTTAAGCACTTTTGTTTTGTCTTTGTAAATTCTGACAGGGAGGTCACTGAGGTTCTCAAAAATACACAATCAGCGTTGCCGAACTGGCACGATCGTTCTCTTTTGACTTGATAATTTCTTCGTGGCACGATGGCACGAAAAAGTTCAACATGGCACGTTTTTTTTTTATTTTCATAATTTTACTTAAAATGAAGCAAATTTCAACAAAATTTATTGAAAATTGGTCCAAATTCCGTAAAAAATTGACAGAAAATAGTTTTTTTTTTTAAGCGAAAAAAAAAGTCATACATAAACATTTTTTTCGTTAAAGACCATATTTGTATAGTTTTTTTTTAACTATACAAGAGCGAGTTTATGCGTTCCAGTCGTGCTTTTTTGTTAATGTTCTGTTTTCTTGAAAACGATCAATAAATTAATTGATTTTGAGAATTTTTTTCTGGAGAATATTTAAAAAAGTTTTAAAAGTATTGTTCCTAAATCAGAGTTTTCAAAAATAATTTTTTGGATTTTCAAAAAAGATCTAATTTTTTTTAAACTTAATATTTTGTAAATGTATCAATTTTTTTTTAAGTTTATCATATTTTGTATATACGTAAAAAAGTACGTTGGAAATTTTTGCATGTTAGTACATAAAAACTTCTTATTCTCTTGCATCAGAATAAGAAGATTTTTATTTACTAACAATTTATCAAATTTCATGAATATATTCATACATAATAAAAAATATTTTTTTTTAAATTTGGTTACAGAATTTACATAGATTCAAACAAATTTCAGAAGTTCACTTCTCTTGACATCTTTTAAATCAAATAAAAAGGCTTTTAAGACTGCATTATTATCGTACGTAAGGCCAAATTACGCGTAATGCGCATTCCTTCATTTTATTTCAGTTTTTAGTGATTTTTATTTGAATTTTGAATTACAGATTATTTAAGGTAAACGAAAGGTCATTCAATGCTTTTTTTAAATGCAATATTTCATTTTTTTGCTTGATTTTTAAATTAAGTTGTTTGTTATAATCAAAAACAATATTTTTGAAAAAAAAAACAAAAAAAAAATGATTTTTTTCTTTTTTGATAGAATTTTCCCCAATAAATTTTTTTCTTAGAATAATCCCAGGAACTATTCCCCAATTTTTTTTGGAATGGCACTATGCAGTAGCTACGAATGAATGAAAAATTAATAAATCCTAAAATTTGTCGTACAAAGTTAGGAGTTATGATACAGTGAAAAACTCCTAATAATTATGTTAGTTTTTTTCTTCATATTTATAAATTTTTTTTTTGTAAGGAATTTCAACATGATGAAGTAATTTCTAAAGTTACACAAATAAAATAATTTTTTAAGAGTTTTTGCACTTTATTTTGTTAGAAGCTAGTTCGTCAATGTTGGGAAAAATTATTACAATTTTCTTTAAATTGAAGTGGTATTAAAGCCAGATTCTGCCCAAAATTACTGTATATAGGTACTGATACCTTACAAGTTGCAAGAAGAGGTGAAATTAATTTTGTGATATTCTTGTATTCTCCCAAAACTATCGAAATTGTGATATCGTTTAGAGCAGATCGCAACTCACAAATTACATGCCTTTTGTCATTTTGATTTGAAAATTATACTTTATGCAACAGAATACAAATTTCTAAGATTTGGGGTAGTAAAATGAAGTAAAATGGACGTATGGATATTTTCTTCTTCCGAAAATGAATCATAAAAGTTTCACGATTGCACAATTTTTTTAATCAAACTAAGCATTCCAGCGCCAACGCAACGGCTTTTGAGAATTTCAATAACAGGCACAAACGATGCATTCGCTATCCAAAACAGCATTTTCATAGTTTTTTTTGTTTCACTTCCAGTTTGGATATTATGCAAGCGTATTTGTTAACTCACTTAATTGAACAAAAAAATAAAGGGAACTTTGAATTTTTTCAAATTTTAAATAAATTTTTTGTAGCCCAATTCCAATTTTTTTATTATTTTTGTTGCAATCAGCTGTTCCAATAATGACACTACAAAACTAACCTTTGCTGTGGGGAGTTTTATTGTGAGGTTGTGACCCCTCACAAGGGGAGAATCGGGCTGTTAGAAAAAGTTCAGGCACGTAGCCAGAAGAGGCTTGAGGGGCTGAAGCCCCTCCGAAATGATTTTAATGTAAGCAAATTCTTATTTCTCTTAATAACACAAGACAAAATACCGAAGATGTTCTTTAATCCGCGTCGCAACTTGATTTATTTTAAATCCAGAAGCATTATCTACTGATGCATTTTTTAAATTAGAAAAAGATGCTCTGTTATTTATTCAAAGCTTGAAGGTTTAAATATTCACCATCAGATTAATAGAACCTATAAGATATTAACATTTTAAACGAAATTTTTTGTTTGAAACTTTTTTCGTTGATTTTTGCGTTGTAAAAATTCCAATAAGGTTCGATTAAGAAGCTTACGCATAGATATCCTTATTTCTATTTATCTGATGGTGACTATTAAAGTCTTTAAGCTCAGGGAAAATGACAGACCGCATCTTTCGCTGTAAATCTGGCTCTGTGGACTCAAAAAATTAAAGCGTCTACTTCTGCTGTGAAAAAATATAAACATGTGAAAATTTAATAATTTGTTAAATACATATTAATTTTAAAAAAATATACAAAATTGAAAAAAGTAATGTTTTATATTTTTTTTTATAAGGAACCTTTATAATACTAATTCTATATTTTCTAGTGAAAAAATCAACCAAATTTAAATAGCCTTGCTAAAAACTTGATTCAAAATATCTTTTAATGGCTTAGTCTACAAAAATCAGGATGAAACACCAAGTTTTGAGCAAAGCTGTGAAGTGAGACCCTTCCGAAGCAAAATGCTGGCTACGGGCCTGAGGAAGTTCTGTTTTTTGTTTTCTGTTTTCTATTTTTTTTTTTTTTTTTTTTTTTGAACATCTTTGTGTCGGTTAAAGTCGTTAAAGAAATCATTTAGATGCTTGAATCAACTACTGTTAAAAATTCATCTTTGGGAGAAGCAACTATTAAAAATACTAAGTTCCTGAAGTGCTTATAAACTCTTTTCTTTATTTTTACTCAAAAAAGGCAATATTTTATATTACTTAAAGTATTAATTTACATTTAAGAGACATAAAAGACACTCAAAAATTTTTAGTGCTTTCTTCTTCGTCGCTAAATTAATGCTCGCCGCCGCCGTTGAAACTATTTGCAGCTGTTTTTTCTTTTTGAACTTGACAGGCATGTATCTTTGCTTTCGAAGTTCACCAGTGCTGTCATTGATAAATAATTTTAAGTGTTGCTACTTTTTGTGTCTTTGGTGTTGGCGTCGCTACTTTTCTTAACAACTACTTATATGATTAATATTAGAATATGGATAAGGTATAACACATCTGGTCATAAAAATTACCCTACTCAATTTTTCCTCCGCCGCCGGCCGCCGGGGGAGGAACGGACTTAATTCACGACTCACAATCATAATGCTTACTTGCATTTCCATTTTATCTTTTGCTTAAGACTTTTTTTACTCGGAACTATTTCAGCATGAATTAACTCCTAAATGTTAGGTTCTGTTTTATTTTCGGATAAGAAATTGTTTCATTTTTATTTAGGACTTATTCCATTTTTTTTAGGGTTAGGAATTCGTTCACTAAGATATCTTTCATTAGGAGTTAATACATTAGGGGCTAATGCATAGCGCATTTTAGATTGGCGAAAGTAAAATTATTGAGCTAGACATTTCTAAATCATTTGATAGAGTTTTTCGTCAATTTGAGAATGCGTTTTTTCCTCACCTATGGATCTTGCATCTTCGGTGAAACTTCTTTCATTGTTAAATCCAAATTGTTTTTGTCATACGCCCAAAAATATATTACAACTCGCATTCCATAACTGGTCTGGAGCATTTGAACTTCCTTGAACAAAATAACTTATCAGCGTTACCTACTTATACGCTTAACTGGCTGCACAGAATAGACGCGCGGTCATTAGCGAGGCACTTGAAAAAACACTCTGTCAAATTTAAAATGCATATAAACTCGTTTGAGTGATTAAAATGGAGCCGCGACCGCGATTCGCGACGCTAGACACTAGCTAACTTTTAACTTTTGGCGCGCGGCGTTCGACAAATAAGGTGAAAGAGTAACCACGGCTACAGTTAGTGGTATCTCGGAAATTTCTATATTATTATACCTTATCCAAATAAAAAAGGCAGTGTAGGACGTTTGCCTCTCATTCTGGCTATAGTGGATTGCATAAATCTGTCCTTTATTAAAGCTCTCAAAGGGTTGTCGTATTGTTTATTTTGAATGGACCCAAATATGAAAGAACGGTATGCAGGGTTACCGCCTTTTTTTTGGATAGAAATTTTCATTTAATTGTTTAATTGATACAAATTAAAACACATTTATCTTTTTTTTTCCAAACCACCATGAGGTAAGATAATACACGACTTAAAAATACAAATTGCACAAAACTCTAAAAAAAACACACCTCTTCAAAAATACAAATTGAAAATACAAATTGCACAAGTTAAAGGACGATGAAGAAAACAAGTCTGGTACTGACGAAGGCCCAAAAGAAACAGTCGACACTTGCAATATTCTTAAATTTATTTTTAATATACACTTTGGTTAAATGTTTATTCTTTTATTTAACCTTTGTAAATATTACTTGAATTATAATTTATTGCACACACATTTTCAAAAAACTTTACAGACGATTCTTAAAAAAACTACCCGTCTTAAAAACATAAATTGCACAAAACTTAAAAAAAATACACTTTTTAAAAAAATAAATTACATAAAAATACTTTACTTCACATTAATTGACCGCTACGAAAATCTACGCAAATAATACTCTTTCAAAGAAAACAGCTTAAAATTTTGTAACTGCATTTCAACGTATTTTCCACACATTAAACGAAATGCAAAAGATGAAAACACTCTACGATAACCCTCATCATTAAAAACTTTTTTTAAAGCTCTAAAACCAAAAGCACCTCAACAGAAACCCAAGGAAAAAAATCTGAACGAGTTGCCAACTGGACATGGGTAACCCTGAATGCACATCAATATTTTATGGGGGTTGAAGTTGAATAGCAGCAGCAGCCATAGGCCACAGCAATTCAGTGCGCAGCGCACTCAGATGTGCGCTCGATAGGACGTTGGATCTGCGTCAGATGCTATCAGAAATTTACGGGCGGGCAAACACTTTTTATGAAGGAGTTCTTTCAATTTGGTATGGTGCTAAAATATGGTGCGCTACTTATTTTGAAAAAGCTCTCCCATAAGACGTGTACTGCCAATTTATGTTGGATAGACCTTAGGTATCAATTTTATTTCAAAAATGCAAAAATACACATTCGCAATAAAAGTTCAAAATACCCCCCCCCCCCCCCCCCCCCCATTGCTGCTGACTAAACCTCGCGGGTCTGGGCTGGGGACTTTTAGTATGTTGTACCTGGGGGTCACCCCTACCACTTAAAAAAATAATCCAGACTATACGATTTCGATTTACTTCATTTATTTTTAAGGTTTGGGTCTTTGTTGACCGGACTAACAATGCTTCCATATTTTCTAAAATTTACACCAATATTACATTTAAATAACAATCAATTTTCAAAAACTTGGAGTAGTTGAGCAATGACGGAGATTTATACGGTTCAAAACTAGAAACCCAAAAATAAGGCCGTAAAAGCAAGAGTGCAAAGAACAGGCCTAGCAAGCGGAGCAGATAAAATTAAAAAAAAAAATCAGTGTTTTTTTTTTTTTTGTATATTTGGAAATGACGACAGGGTTGCTTCCAGTTTTGGTTGTATAAGAAACCCCCTAACTTATGTACATTGTTATACCCACTGAAAACCCTTTACCTTTTCTATAGTTACTATTGTTTCATTTTTGTATGAAACAAAATATCTCATTCCGTCATTATGCAAATGTCTCCATGGCACTACGGAAATCATTAACCATAAACACTTTTATCTTAAATCTGATTAGTCTTACTACTTTGTAAGTTCACTCACCGTCGAACTATTATCAGTGCGGTTGCAAAGGTTCTCTCCTCAAAAATATCATAGGTTTGGTGGGTAAGGCCATATATAATATCCCCACATCCCACATGAGTTCAGTTCAAAATTAAGCAACACAAAGGCACAGGCAATTGGGGAAAATACATATGTGAAAAGGAAGCTGCATCAACAACATCAGAAAATAAGACCAAGCAATGAGTGAAGGAGAGAGAGTATGGGGAAGAAGTAAAACAAGAAGAAACAATAAAATAATAAAAAAAAAAAAAACGAGAAATATTCTTTTAACGACTAAAACTAAACTCTAAAATACGAAATAGGAAACAAAAACCAAAATAAAACTTCTCGTGTCCAGAAATCCTCACAATAGACCAAGTTGGAGAAAGGGTAAAAGCGGGCTACCCCATCCATTTTAACAAAGTATAGAAAAAGTCCAGTTTTTTGAGTTAGCCAGGGCTAAATAGCGCTCACGGGGTGTTTTCAAATTTCTGCTTCTTCCCTTCTGCCAAAAAAGCTAAAAGCTTTAGAGTATAAGGCTAAGAGTAACGGCAGGGTATTTAATACTTTGCATATGCAGCTCACAGAACTACCTGAAAAACTCTCAAGTCCCCTCACAAGGGGAGCCAAAAGATCTGTAAGTCAACGTCCGTCGTCATCGTCGTCGTCGTCGTCGAAGTCTTTTTTGCACCCACTCAACTGAATTCGGCCCCAAAAAGAATATTCTGAAAGAAAGACTGGAGTAGGGGCATCGATGGGGATGATTTAACCGGACCTTGTGAAATACTTATTTGTAGTTGTTTTACATATCCACATCGTATACCCGAACCCGCTTTATGTTTTTTTAGCTACTTGTGAGCGAAGGGAGTGGAAATTATTTGATAGTTAAAAACAGAAAATGCATGTCCTGCCAGAGGTTGGGTAGTTTGTAGTTGATAAGTATCCTTCGGGGATTTTTTCTTTGTTTTTTAGAATCCGAAGGATTTTTGTTTTGTATTTTTTTTAAATTTTTTTTTCACATGTGTGCTTTTGCTTATTTGAAGGTAGGTAACACATGAAATCGCTGTCATCATACTTTCTTTGCATTATATAAAGTTTCTGTGAAGTGAAGGAGGGGTTTTTTTTTAGAATTTACAGATTAGAAATATGAAATTTTTGGGGAACGGTGCGCTTGAATTAATCTGAAGCGTTTACGGATCGTGTGTTTTAAGGACTGCTTGCTGCTGTGATGTGATTCCTGGACCATCCAGTAAGTAACATACAAAATATGAATAAAGCAAAAAGGGTTTGAGAAAAAGGATGCAGTCAATCCGTTGTAATTGTCATATTGCGGCTGCCTTTCATCCGTTTTTCGATTCATGTGCAATGGCAGATGAATATTATTATTTTTTTTTTTTGTTCATATTTCCAGCAGCAGCTTTCTTTGGTTTTTCTTTTTATTTTTTCTATTATTTTGTATGACGTTTTGCGATGCGATTCCGATTTTTTTTTTTGTTCCTTCAGTTTCCTTTCTTTTGATTTATTTTTAAGGAGTTTTTTTTTTGTATTTGTTGGCATCGCTTTTTTTTTTTCTTGCAAAGCGGATATGGACGACGAACTCAAAAGAAATGATTACTCAAAAGGAAATGCGCTGCTGCGCCATATTTATTATGCTGTTGCCCCTTTCGGAGGATGATGACGAGATGCGATGACGATGCAATGGGTGTTTTAGGTGGACCTTGTTTTTTTTTTTCCTAGATTTATTTTATAATTTAGGGTTTTTTGTCGATTTTGTTTTTGTAATTTTAATTTTTTTTAATGTTTTTTTTTTTTTGAGTTGGTTCGACTCGGTTCATATAAAATGTGCAATGGAAAAATAATATAACAAGAAATAAAGTAAAAATTCATTTGCGGCCAGTGTAGGCGTTATAGATGATGAAGTGGAGATACACTTCTTGGTCATAAATGAATATTTTATATTAGGTATTGTCAAAAAAAAAAATATTCCTTTCGTTAAATCATAATTACTGCTATATCGAACCATTAAAAAAAAGCTGAGTATGGGGAACACATAGTTAAGTTTTTGCTCGATCTAAAAATTTTATTTTATTCACATAAATGTAATTATTATTTTTATTTTTTATTAATTAATTTAGGCCAAAAGGGAAAATTTTCATTTTGCATTAAAATATTTAGGCCAAAAGCAAAAATTAAGATTAAAAAAAATAAAATTCAATTTTTTTAAATAACAAAATAAATAAACAATTCAATTGTGAATATTCAAAAACATCGACAGAAAATGATTTCGATACCATGGTGGGAGCAAAGTCACTTTACAGAATTTTAGTTTCGACTTTTTGGCTTAGAAATTGTATTTTGAAGATTAAGTTTATTTTCTTCCAGCAAACTGAAATGTGATTTCACGTTCACTTTTGCACTATTTTGTGCATAATCGCAAGAATTTTGAAACATTTTCGGCGATCGTTTTTAGGCGGAAGATGTTGATAATCAAACTCAGACCTCTGGCATGAGCGAAATTTGTGGCAAGGCTTATGACAAAAACGCAGAAAAGGTTGTGTGCACTATAAGTTGGGCCCAGTGTTTAAAGAATTATATCTTTCACTAAGCCAAAAAATATTATAGAATCAAAGAAAACGTATTTAAATCAAAGTAAAATGGCAAGCAATTCGGGGCCAAACATGTTCTTATTAAAATCAAAGCCGCGCGTAGTCAATTAAGATCCAATGAGAAAGGAACTTTAAAAATAAATACGTTGCGTATTAAATAGTTCAATGGAATACGCTTTTGTTTAAAATAAATGTTTTATAAGCTTGTTCATTAAAATTACTTCGTTGTTAATTACTTACTTTTCTCTTTAAATTTGATTCAAAAACGTGGGCTTTGTTTTTAATAAGAACGTGTTAGGCCCCAAATTGTTGCCATTTTACTTTGATTTAAATACGTTTGCTTCTTGATTGTATGTCTAGCCTACACCTTAAGTTGGTGGCCAGCAATTTCCTCAAACAATTGGGAAATAATCTGAAACGAAAATTGAAAAAGAAAATTTGTAAGCGCAAATAAAAAAAAATATATTAAAGGCTGAAAAAAAAGAAGAATAAGATGTTGACAACGCTAAAATGATCCATAATTATTATGAAAAAAAGAAAAAAAAAAAAAACGAACACGATCTTACCACGCAAGCGTAGGCCAACTCTTGAACGTTACTAGAACCTCAAAAGCAACATTTCAGTCAAATACCTTTTTGAAAAGCAAGAAATCTCTTCTTTGATTTTCATTTTAAATTAAACTGTGTAAGTGAATAGTTTTTGAAATTTTGAATTTTCAAACTCGAAATTTTGAAAAAAAAAACTAATTTTTTTCAAAATTTTATGTAATTAAGTAATTTGTTTTCAAAATTCAATGCTTTTTATTAGTTTTTAGTCAAAAACATAAAACCGGATGCCAAAATGTCTTAGTTTTTGAGAAAATTGAAAATAACAGAAGGAGCAATTTTCTTAAATAATTGACTTAAGACAGAAAAAAAAAATATTAAAATTCACAAGGCCCTCAGTAGTCGATGAATCTTATAGAAATCGCCGGGACGAATCGCCAATTGTTGTGGACTAAAAATGTCGTAAGAACTGGCATTACAACCTCTCTATCGTTTACTTCCTAAATCTGCCATAGTCTAATTTTTTTTTCAAAATTCATATGAAGAAAAAAAATGGTAGAAATTGTCAGTTTCATTAGAAGAAGTAGAAGAAGTTAAGTCCATCTGTTGCATAAATATCCTCAACCTCAGCGAACAGCAGTCATTTAATTTTTTCTTCAAACATTAGATACCTACCATTTTTACAAACACCATCAACAACAAAGCAAAATTAACAGATGAAAAGGCTTCTAATGCAAAAAGTAGTTGTATAGCAAATAGCGGTGCACAGTGCATAGGCATAAAAGGTGCATAAAAATAATGTCTCCTCAAAGTGCACTCTGTGCTCATCATTATTTATATATTTTTTTGTTTGTTGTCTCTGCGGTAAAAGGTGAGTCCTTGCCTCTCTGTTTTTATATTTTAATTCCTACGCTAAAAAAAAAAAACATGGTTGTGGGAGTTGGGTTAAGTTAAATAATATTCAACCCATTTCGCTAGCGCATAAAGTTATTAAAAGAACACAAAGTGAGAAACATGGACGACTATTGTTTCCGTTTCGAGGACATTGTTCCTTTGACGCATTGCCACGTGCCGCCCGCCGCTATTTGTAATATACTAACGACTACTGGTTGAATGGCTTTCTTTCATTTTCACAAGCCCTGCTTACGAACTAGCTCGTTGGTGACAGCAAAATAAAATAGTTGCAGGATTGTTTCTTTTCACCATTGATTTAAAAGCTGATGACGAGTACTGGAATTCTTTATTTTTTGATGGGCATGATCTGGGTCATTTATGTAAATGAACTTTATTGATTTTGATATATTTTTTTTTTTTATTTTCAGCCTTCATGCCTGGTTTCACCGACAACTCTTCTTCGTCGTCGCTATGGCAACAGCTTTGAAATGGCCACCTTATTGTGTAGCATGTTGATTGGAGCAGGCTTTCCCGCTTTGGTTGTGTCTGGATCAGCCAAACGGGATACTGTCAATAACGATCAGCGAAATGTTAAGTATACCCTACCAGAAGAGCAAGATTACCCCAGGAATCAAGATAAAGAAGACGAAACACCAAAGACCAAAGAAAACGACAAATATAAACTGAAATCGAAACCAGATTTAGTGAGCCACTTAACCGATCAACTTGAGCAAATGAGGCTGGAGAAGGAAAATCAGGAAAAATTCGAACAAGAAGAAGCTGCAAGAATTGAGCGTGAGGTAAGTTAGTCACTAAAGTTGCTGCCCTAATATATTTATCAGTGTTCTCTGCATTGTTTCGTATGTTGTTCTAGAACTTAGAAGATGAAACTTCATTCAATGACCCTTATCGCCTTTCCCATTCTTGGGTTGTGATAATTCACAACGCACCATGGAGCTGTAAGCCTCGCACCAAGATCATAAATGAAGATGGCGATGAAGTTGATGCTCCTCCAAGTGTAACATTCATAGAACCCTCAACCGGATTTCAGCATGATCCTTCATCAAAGGCTTACATCCACATTGAAAGTATTTGGAATCACTTGAACTATTATGTTAATTTGCAAACTTGTCGCATTCGAGATATGAAATGGGATCTCAGAGAGACAAGCCAATGGGAACATCTCTTAGCTGGCGAGCCCCCAGAGATGCGAGTTGAAGAGCAATGTTCTGATGAAAATTTAATTGATGAGGGAAAAAAACTTTCAATCGAAAAACACTTGGACATGGGAAGATCTTGGGTGGAAAAGTTGAATATCGGTGAGAAGGAATTCGATGAAAGATATCCAAATCTTCATAAGGCAATTCATTATTATCGAGTTCTGCACGAAAGATTCTCAAATTATATTCAACCTGATGGGAAAATAATGCAGGTTACATCTTTCTCGGATGATAATTATGAAGTTCCAGAAATACGCTGGGACTGGTATGAAAATCGAACGGATTTATTGACAAAAATTAAGTTCGTCTTCTCGAGTGGCCAGACAGAAGAATCTTTTCAAAAGGGAAGACCAGATTCTCTAAAACGTAATTTTATTTGAAATTAATTTAACTTTGATTAAATTTAATTGTTAAAAAAAAATATATATTTACTAGATTTTATTCATAATGTTGACGATAAACAACCAAAAATGTTGCATTTCTATTCATCGCCACGTTTGGACTCAATGCGGTTGTGTGAAGTACATGAGAAAAAAATTGTATTACATTTTGAAAAAGCTCCAGGATCGTGAGTATAAACTGTTCCTTTTAAAACTTTTTTTTTTTTTTTTAAACATGTGAGAAAATTTATACAGAGTTATATTTTAGTAGTACATATTTACAAACGAGTAAAATATATAATCTATATATACATATAGATAGATAACTCGTTATAACAAGTGAAGCTTGCTCGACTTTGGAGAGGAACATTAATAATTTAATTATTTCTATATTCGTGACCTTTTGTTGAAACAACTGAAGACTTATGTGGACTATTAGGTCTTTTATTTTTATTTTTCTGTAAATTGCGACGTTTCGAAGTGGGTTACTTTCTTTTTCAGGCAATTTGGTGATATTATAAAAATACTATTGTTATTATTTATTTTCTTTAATCTGCAAAATATTCTCAATTTTTCAATTGTCTTTAAAAAGACATTTACTTAAATCAAGAATTTTTTGAATTGTCTTTTTAAAGACAATTGAAAAATTGAGAATATTTTGCAGATTAAAGAAAATAAATAATAACAATAGTATTTTTATAATATCACCAAATTGCCTGAAGAGGAAAGTAACCACTTTTGAAACGTCGCAATTTACAGAAAAATTAAAATAAAAGACCTAATAGCCCACATAAGTCTTCAGTTATTAATAATTTAATCAATTATAGGTGGTCGGTGGAACGAAGTTCGCCGGCCAGCTTGCTAGATTAAAGGGTTTCGCAGTACAAGCTACAAAACTTTCGCACAGCACCATCATATTAAAATTGAAGGAATCAACAACAACTTAAGTGAGCTACTACCATATGGCTCGGAGAAGCTTGGTCTATGGTTCCAGTCCCAGTTTTGGCAAGAAGTTTTTCAAATACAACTGAACATACAAATAGATTAAGCACCGTTAAGTAACTATAACTCTAGCCTATAAAAACTTGGTTGTATCTCACTCAAGTTGTTGTTGTTTCATTCAAACCTTCTTAAAAAAACTAGATTAATTTTATAAGATACAAAAATATTTATTTTGGACACTGGCGTATGAGTGATTTTACAATGAAGGAATTTTTTTTCCCGAGTAAATTTAATTTTTCTTACTGAAACTTTCCAGAAAATTTAAAAAAAATCATATATATATGTATAAGTAATGTTAATGTATATGGCAGTTGATGGAATCATCTATTTCATCTCTTATGATTAGACACTTCAGCTTAGTGCGGACTTTGTTCACCAGGCCAAGAACAGTGAGCATTAAATTTTCCTTCGCATGCCAATACCATGTTTTTAAACGATAGCTGGTACCCAGCGTTATGCATGTGCGTTACTTTGTCTATGTCTAAACCAATCAGTTTTTGGAAGATTTTTTTTTAGGTTTTCACCAAACCTAAGAGAAATTCGCTTGGTCCAATACCACATTTCCGAAATATTTCATCTTAGAGCCATATCGTCCCGTTGAGAAAAGAGATCAAGTCTTTGATCTTCAGTTCGGAGAGTTCATTCAGATCGTCGAAAAAAGCCTTTCAACGATAATGACGATAATGGCGAATGATTGCTTTGATGGCTGCCTGACTGTCTGTCAGGATGGCAGTATTACGGTTCTGGTTAGGATTTTGTTTGAGTATCCTCCATGATTTCTCAATTGCCAATAAATCCGGGTGGAAAACAATAGCGAATTTGGATAGCCGATAAGATTTTGAAATATTCAGAGATTCGGAGAAGACACCTGAAACTACTCTACACTCCATCTTTGAACCATCCTGGAAGGAAAAATACCTTTAAAATCCGTACTGAGGTCCAGAGTAGCAGTGCAGTAGTCAGTAGTCAGTAGTTGTTGAAAACATAGTTCCATTGGGATTAATTTTGTAATATTGCTATGACCATATGGTGTAGAAAAACGTTTAAGGCATTCTTAAGGTACTTATTTAAGCTTATCGATATTATAGGCTTTAGGCCAGGCGCGCACATGCAACTAAACAGTTTGGTTTCGATTTTGAGCACAATGGGGTTATATGGGAGTGCGCGCCAGTTTATGTGCGCGGACTCTCATATAATCCTATAGTACTCAAAATCGAAACCAAACTGTTTAGTTGCATGTGCGCGCCTGGCCTTATTGAGAGCGGGCCACCATACAATCGAACCATACGTGAGGATTGGTCATACCACGGCTGTGTACGTCAACAGTATTTTCTTCGTTATTTAAGCTATTTTTAGAAAATGTTCTTCAAATGCGAATTATTACAAATCGACCTAAAAAATTTGAATACAAAAATATCAAATGCATCTGTTCAGTAAAGTAGTAGCCCGTGGCGTAATGGTTAGTGCATTGGACTGTCATGCCAGAGGTCTGAGTTCAATACCAGCCGCTTCCACCTTAAGTTTTTTTCTGAGCTACTGCCTCTCGCGAGGAAGTGACAAATCCTCCAAGAGTATCTCTTGTCGTAGAAAAGTGCCGCTCACCTTAGCCGTTCGGAATCGGCAATTAATTATAGGTCCCCTCCATTCCTGTAGACACGCAGACGCAGGAATGGTTGAGAGTTGTAAGTAACTAGGCCCTGGTTCTTCATGAGCCGTTGTGCCACCAAATTTTATTTATTTATCTGTACAGTAAATCTAGAGTTAACTCAACAAACTTGGTGAGTAAATTCGGGTAACTTTCCACTGAAAAATTGGGTCTAAATATGTAATTCTTATATTATATTACATTCATATATGTATATGTACAGTACAAACTGATACCAAAAAATCAAAATGTCTCCAACTTTCAATGCCACTAGGTTTTTTGTTAGAGTTTAGTGAAATAATAAGCCTGGTAAAATATCAGTCGATTAGTTTAATATTTAGAGGTCACTCATCGCTAACTTCTTTTTTCCATACAATTTGTAGCCACTTTAAACTGCAATAACTTTGGAAGGAACGCACTAATTAGATAAAAAGTAAGAGACATTTTTAAAGAACATTCAATTTTTGTATGGAGATAATAATTTGCTTTTAAAATTTAACTAAGATATATGTAAATGTTAACCAGATCCTTTAATGTTATTGAACGATTAAAAAATGCATTATAGCTTTAACATTAACTGTCCATTTTTTTAACGGTTAAATAAATAAATCAATAAGGATGAAATTTCAGCAGTACAAAAATTTCAGGGTATACATACATACAAATTATTGGGGAATGGCAAATCCTTTAAAATGTAAGGAAATTCTTATCAATTTGATATTCTTTTTTAAATTTGTAAAAATTAATGAAGTAGTAGCCTGTGGCGTAATGTTAGTGGGATGGACTAACATGCCAGAGGTCTGGGTTCAATACCAGCCGGTTCCACCTTAAGCTTTTTTTCCGGGCTACTGCCTCTTGCGAGAAAGTGACAAACTCTCCAAGAGTATCTCTTGTCATAGAAAAGTTCCGCTCACCTCCGTTTGGATTCGGCAATAAACTGCACACGCAGGAGTGGTTGAAAGTTGTAAATCACTAGCCCTGGGTCTTCATGAGCCGTTGTGCCACCAAATTTATAATTTATTTATTAAAAATTAATGAAAATATTGTTCTACAAAGCTTCTAGTTTTCGCCTTTTATTCGACTTATACATAAAGTTTTTTTTTATAATTTTTGGTCTCGTTTTTATTTTTAATTGGCTCTAACTTTGCCAAACTACAACCGATTCTTGTTTTTTTTTTTGTTTGTATTTCCACATAAGAAGTTATCAGTTTGAATATTTTTCTACGCGGATAACGATTTTCTCACAATTTTTATCAAACCCATTTGTAGGCATTTTAAGGTTTTTTTTTTCACAACGTTCTTTAATTCATTAAAGTCTTTTAAATCAGTTACATTTACATCCGATTAAATTTAGAAGAAGGTAGGGCAATAACTTTGAACAATATTGTTCTTAAAAAATTCTTAATAATAACTGCTTTTGGGAAAGCAAATCCCCTCTCTGTTTAGAACTCTTCGCGACCCTGATGTAATATCCTTTAAGATCTGACCGACCATTATCCAAAATTAGAACCATAGATATTGATTGCATAACAATTTACTGTTGAAGGCCTTAAATGGTTTTGCAATCGACCATCAGTGGGAGATTCTCGTTATTTATTCAAAACTTGCAAAAATTAATATGGATTCGAAGAAGCATCTATCGAGTCATATACAATAGATAACTCTATCTCAAATTTCCAAGAAACTTAACTACTTAAAGAGAATTTTATAGAAAATCATAACGCTTACACCAATTTAATTTTGTTTTTGCATTTTATAGATGCTTCTACAAAGGATTCATCACAAAGCACGGAATGAATAAACTAATGGTAATAAAAAATAGTAATTAAAATATTTACATATACCTCCCACTAATACAAACATGCACTTTACTTTCTTACGTTTATATTTTCTAGGAAATCACAGAAAAATTCCAACGAGACACCACCAAACCAGCTAGCCAGGATATTGCGATTCGTTCGTTTCTACTTTCGAAAAATAAAATTCTTTTGAAATATCACTACGTTTGTGGTGCACTTACAGCCGCAATCAGGGAATTCATTAAACCACCAAAGCCGGATTACGGTCAAGAGATTATCTTCGATCCGTCACTAACAAAAGGATACAAGGTGTGTGCAGCAAGCAAATAATCCTTTCCGTAGAATTGAACACACAATATTTTGCAAGAAATATATTTCAAATAAATATTTCAGTGAAGAAAAAAGCCGACGGCATTAGTGACACAAACACACACACTCATAAAATATTTTTCGTCCTTGCGAATTTGTAGCCCTTGAAATAGCATCTCAAGTTTTTTTTTGGTTTGTTTATTATTTCAGTTTGGCGATTCGAATCCTGATCCTACTGAACTGGAACTCTACTTATTGTTGTTGGAACAACTAAAGGCCGAAGAATCCGCCAAAAAGTCCTTTGACAGAACCATTGAGGAGGTGAATGGTATTGTTGAGAGAAGAAAGCGTGAAATCAAACATACCGATTTGAAATTCAGGACGTTTGATCCTTTACGAAATGCCACTGCAAGGAAACTCCGCCTCGAGAGGGTAAAATCAAATGCATCACATATAATCAGCAAATTTAATTTAGAATGACCTAATTAGCTGGTGGTAATGAACTCTCTTCCGGCCGTCATCGTCTTCGATTCGATAAATGCATTCATATCATTGTATAATTGGTAGGAGGATATGTTTGTGTTGTATGCATGTCCTGGGCTACTGTTGTGCAGCTCCCACTTACCCACCACCTCATTATATATGTTAATTTCAATTTGTTTACCTATTTAGTGAAATATAGAGATATGCCTCTGTCTGAGAGTGCTAATAGTGAAGATGAGAGGACTCCCAAGGTAGTGGCTATATTTAGATTAATGCATTTCTATTACTTGGGAATAGATAGTGTCACGCTATTGTATGTTTGTTGTCCCACTTCTTAATGCAAAATGGCAAGCGTCAATATTTGGGGAACGTAATTAAGTTGTATACACGAGCACAAGTGTGGTTGTGTGAAGACGATGGCTGACCGGCCGGCTTTTGTCCCAAGGTTCTTTGATCAAGGACCTTGAACTTAATTTGTTTAATCTCATATTATACTCCTGATACACTTAGCATTAATTAGTATACTCTTTAAAGACATGCCCAAAATATTAAATATTTTTTTATTTTAAGGACGAAATGGAGCAGAAAATTAAAAAGAACCGACTTGCAAATCATCCCGATTTTCTGGCTCCTTATTTGGTACCCTACAATGGACGTACTTTGACACACCAGGAATCCTGGAAAGCCTATAATGCATGTTTGGATGATTTAAAAACGAGATTTGTATCCCTTTTAAATGAATTGCAACGACGTTATGAAGATGTTTGTTCAAATCCTTTGTATTCTTTCTTTTTTACTATTTTAACTTTTTTTTTTTGACTATTGCAGTTGACAGCTGAAGCACAATCTTTAAAGAAATTCTTAGGAAAGTTCCATAATAAATTCGATGACTTCGATTATGAACGTCTCTTGCAGGAATCGAAGGACCTCGAGTTGAATAAGAGAATGGTGCAAAAGAGATTAACGATTACACACGAAGAAGCACAAAAGAAATATGACTTGGTCAAGCAGTCATTGCTTAAGGATAAACGCCTGCAATTGCAAAGTAATTCAGCAGGGAAATAAAGAAAAATAAAAGGGATGATGACAATGTCGGCATCGTTTTAATTGAGTGACTGTGACATAATTCTGTTTCTACATACATACATACATAATTATGTATATCGAATACTTAATTTAGATTTTTAAATTTCTTTGAATAAAAAGAAAATTTATCCCAAACGGAATGTGTTTTATCTGAACAAGGACAGAAAAGTTAACCATAAAGAAGGTATTGCTCCTGTGATAGGGGAGGGCGCTTTCAGTTATGGCTTATTATTTTTTTTATTAATATGAAGCTTAAATGCATTCAAGACTTTCTACAAAAGACTGACAAAAAGTGGCATAGTGAAAAACATAAACAAAAAACATGCTTTTTAGATGCTTGTATGCGAAAAAATTGTGTTCGATCTGTCAAATCATTTTGAAATAAGGAATCAGGATTGAGAGATTTTTCTCGGAGCTTGATGGGACAAGTGTTAAAAATATTGAAAAATACCGGCCTTACATTTTTTTCCCGGCTCATTATAAAGCTCAAATACATTAAACAAAATAAATTCTTATAGAGCCGTGACTAAATTTAAGATTTTTTAAATTAGGTATAGTCCAGAAAAATTAGACTGCCACTTCGAAAAAATTCCAACAAAGCTGAATTTTAGTGGAGATGTTTATTTTTGTATCTTAAGCATTTTCCAACAAGTAGGTACCCTTAATTTGGACCGGGGCTTAAATTTGTACAGGGGTGAAAGGGTTTTTTTTTCAGTTTTTTGCAAATTTCTCAAAAACTATAACTGCCGTAATATATTCACGCCGTTTAAAACTTGGTTTAAAAGCACTTAAACCGACTACATTAAACCGAACTAAACAAATAGAATTTAAGCGAAAAAATCTCGTTTAAATCGGTAATATTCACTCCGTTTAAGCAAAATATTCCATTTGGTTTACGTCGGTTTAAATTTGTGATTTAAACCGAACGTCGCATAGCATCGCAAGTATAAAAAAACTAAAAAAGGCTTTTCTTGACATTTATTTTTCATTTGTTTATTTATTTTTAATTAATTCGTGTTAAACACAAATACACATTAGAAATGTCTTTCATTCCTCTTTATCGTCGTTTACGTTGGGAAAAAATGTCAACAATAACATCCACCGCCTTGCGTCTTCCAAACATTCCTTGAACGATTTGTTGCGAGTTGAATTCTTCTTGATTTGGTTGCAGTTCCGCGTCAGTCGTTAATTTGGTTCCAATATATATCATATTATATTAAGCAAGATGGCAACTAAATTCCATCAACCTGACAGCAATATTGCAGCCCAAAAACCTCCATAATGCACATATAAAATGCAACAAAAGTTTTTTAACCGCTTCAAATTTTATATCTGTCCAAACTGAATTTCATTGGTCTGGCACCGATACCGTGAACATTACACTACCATTATGCACTTTCCTAACAAAAAAAATTGTATTAGCATTTTGAAAGTGCATTATAGTGGTGCTAGGTAAGAGGTATTACTGTCAAGTTGATGAAATTGAGTGTGGACAGTAACCACGAACAATTCTAATTTTTTTGGTTGCATTTTGAATGTGCATTATATAGGTGTTAGGGCCACGGTATCGCTGCCATACCGATGGCATTTAATTTGGACGCATATAAATATTATGATCACAAAATTTGGAGCGGTATAATACACATAAACTTCACATTTTGAAAATGCATTACGGTGGTCTTAGGGCCGCGATATCGCTAAAAGGTCTATGGCATGTAGTTTGCACTAGCACAAATGCCATGCCCACAAGTTTTGGAGCTATATAAAACACTGAGCAAATCGTTTACCAGCTCTCGGTCTATAAGTCTTTTCTGGTTAATTGGTCAACTCTACCCCGATGTGTGAATAACGTGCACAAATATGATGTGTTCGGATAGCCAGCATCGTCGAAAATCACATGATTGAATATTTTGTACTGACTGAATAAACCAATAAAATGCTGAATATTAGCTAAAACCATTTAAACCGTACTTAAACGACACGAAAATGCCTCGTTTAAGTTGGAGTTGGTTTATCGTAGTTAAACCGATCATTCGGTTTAAAATTTTGGTTAACGTCGGTTTATGTGAGTGAATATTACCGATTAGTCGGTTTAAAAATTTTAAACCGACTTCTGAATCTAAACCGATTTTAAACGGCGTGAATATTAAGGGCATAAGTGTTTTTAAAAAAGTGAGAAAGTAAAAGTTTTAGCTTATCAAGTTTTACATTTAAAATATTGTTACACTTTTTTCGTACAATCAATAGGTTTTGAGAAAATCTTGCACAAACTTTATAGTGTCCTGGATTTAGTCAAGAACATCTAATGAAGTTGCATGTTTCTACAGGCAAATATTCTTGTATCGTATGTGTTTGGGTACAACTCCACATTATATATATAAAAAAAAATCGGGATTGTAGGGGTTAGGAAAAAGCCATTTTATTTTCATTTAATAACTTGCCTGGATTTTATTTCGTAACAAAATGGCCAATGAAAAACTTTTAGAAAATCAAAATACCTACAAAATGAGGTATTAATGATCTGTGGCACGTTTTTCATCTTTAAGTTATAGCTTGTCAAGGTTTACCTGTATCTAATGTGGTTGAATGGAATGTTTAGCTTTAAAGACACCCCTCCGGCCTCTTCTGTGGAATTGACTCCAACAAAACCTATGACAACTTTATAGAAGAGGGTTGGTGAAATATCTTTGTCAAATATTATTTTTCGAAATTTAAAAATTTTTCATCAACTTTTGCATTTTAAAAATCGAAAATCACATTGATGGCGGATTCAACCACCCCTCTAGTACGAAATTTTTATTTTTCCTCAAAAATGTTTATGTAAAACTGTAGTCTGATATTCTGGCTTAATTTAAAGACTTCAGCCAATAAGGAAACAATAATATAACTAGATTTTGAATTATTTTCCAATATTTTTCAGTTCAGAAATAATTCAAAATAGAGAATGGTTGGCTTTCGAAGCTATAATTTTCGTTCTAGTAATCGGATCTTCAAAGTTGGAGTCTTTAAATTAAGCTAGAGTATCAGGCTACATTTTTGTATACAAATTTTTGAGGAGAGGTAAAAATCGGTTTCAATATCGCGGTTTTCCTAACCCTTACCCGATTTTAAGTTTTCATATCACAACGGTTTTTTTTACTTTATTTTAATCTTGAATTTGCATAATCCTTCTCTTAAAAAAAAAGAGAATAGAATCTTTTTATTGACCTACATCTGAACGCTCTGGGTTATTTTCCTCATCAATGCGATCGCAACAAGTTGTTATAAATTATGATTTATCACTCTGTCTCTGTATAATAAAGTGTTTCCTTTGTAGCAAACATCCAGAAAGTATTTATATCATTTTCATTGATAATTCAATTCCAAAATGGCTTAGTCCTCGAATACCGAATAACTTAATCATCATCAAAACAATAAATTATTAAATAGCTACTCCCATAAGTTAACATATTTTTATTCTTAGATGAAAAGAAAGAAAAACCAAGTCCACAATTACTATCATCATATTCACACAAAAATGCATATAAAATAAACAAACACTCAACAAATTACAACTCACAGCATCAGTATCACCATCAGCATCATCATCATCAAAACGAACACATCTTTAATAGATCGTAAACAGTCAAAGCGAACAGAGGGCACACCACCAACACACATCAGCCAAACACGCAAAAGGACATAAAAGAGAAGCCAGTATCCAAGGACCAAAACAAAACAGAAAGAAAAAGAAAATAAACTTAGAAACATTTCATCATAAACCCCGAGACAGTGCAAAGACTCCAAATCCAGGAACCAGTAACAAGATGAAGACTATATTCCATTCATTCGTATTATACAGACGGGGTAAATCATGCTCTATTAACAAATTACCAAACGATAAATCAAACCATCCAGCAAACACTTAACTTTATTTTCAATCATATAAATTTTATTATCGTTTTATTGGATGCAGAGAAAAAAGGGAGCGCAGGATGGGAGGGGTTGGTTGGATGATGATGTTGTTTTTTTTTTCTTTTCCTTTTACATACTTCCATCCTTGCAAGTGCGCCGCGCGCCGGCCGGCTGGTGATACAAATGGGCCTTGGGGGCCAAAAGGAATGTCGACTTGGCACTAAAACTTGTCCCAGAAAATGTCTAAGAAAGCAACATGCAGCTTGTGAACACAACGTGAAGAAGAAGAGAGTTAAGCGAGAAGGACCTCGAGCATACGATAATATTTCGGTGTACGGGTATAGCCATTTTAAAGAAAGTCCAGCTTCATCTTCGTCAACCAAATTACTGTGGGAAAGGTTTAAGAGCGAGCTTGGAAAAAAATCAAACTAATTTCTTCTTCTAGAAATCGTAATCCATATCATGGCACCGCCAGGTCCATCAAGCTGGGTCCACCACAACGGAAATTAAAAAATCTAATGACCCAGAAATTAGGGGCTAATTCAGTACACCATCCCCAAATCATTTTTTTGCCCTCTAAACGGTGAAGGGAATTTGGGGCTCCTTTGGGATTGGGGTACTACATTAGCCCCAAATTAGCCCCTAATGCCTGCATCATTACTGCCTTATTCATAAACAAAAATTGGTTATTTCAGCTCTCGTGTTCAGGGAAACTATACACCATGGAATAAGAATTTTCCGGACTCAAAATAAAGGCAATTGCTTACTGCTCCATTTGAGTCCGGAAAATTGTTATTCTGGTGTAGTTTCTTTGAACACGAGAGCTGAAATAACCATTTTTTGTTTATAAAAGGCAGTTAGATTTTAGAAATTGTGTATTAGAAGGTGTGGTGGACCCAGCTTGACGTCAAGCTGAGTCCACCACAAGTTTTAGGGTAAAGGAAATTTAGGGCTCTTTCGGGATTGGAGTACTAAATAAGCCCCTAATTCCTGCATAGTTAGATTTTTGAATATCGGTTGTGGTGGACCCAGCTTGACCCTTGACGGACCTGGCACCTCCGACCTCCCAAGAACAATTTTTCACTTGCTCTCTGTAGTACTTGTGGTACTTCCTGTCGTTTTTAGCAAACAATTATATTCTTGAGAAAATCGAAAATAACTTACTTTTTATTTATTAAATTCAACTTCCATCCGTTATTTTGTTGCTTCAAATATTCTATTTATTAATTAAGTAGTAAAAAAGATTTCGTTCTTTTCAATTTCTTAAAAACTAAAAGACATAAAGGCATCCGGTTTTTACTGTTTGACTAAAAATTAAAAAGAGCATCGAATATTAGAATTAAAAATACTACTTAGTAACGTAAAATTTTGAACAAAATCAGTTTAAACACAACTTTTTAATTTTTTTTCTTTAAAAGTTAAAGTAAGAAAATAAATTTTTAAAAAATTGTTCACTAAAACAACTAAGTTTAAAAACAGAATAAAAGCAGTGACTTCTGGCTTTACAAAAAAGTAAAGCCTGCCGTTATAACCATTATTGTTGTTTTTTAATAATTTCTTTTCTGTATTAAGTCAATTCTTTCACAAAATTTCCCCTCCCGTAATTTTTAGTTTTCTCAAAAACTTAAAGGCATTTAACCATACAGTTTTCTGTTTTTGACTAAAAATTAATAAGAGCTTTAAATCTTGATTGCAAAATTAGTACTTAACTACGTAAAATTTTGAAAAAAATTCGGTTTGATATTTTTTTTTTAATTTGTTTTTAAATTTTGAGTTTGAAAATCAATAATATTTCAAAAACTATTCTGTGATGGTTTTTTTCTTAAGCTGAGATAAGCTCGTCGTAATCCCCCAACTAACAAACTCTCCAGAGCATAGCTCTTGAAATCTGAAAAAAACTCCCATAAGACCTTTTTGTATCTCATAACTATACTTGAGAATTAAGATCTTGTTATAGTACTCACATTCGTCTAATAACAATTTTATTATAAGAGGTTAGCATTTTTCAAATGTCAAAGCATTTAAATCCTATATCTAGATCAATTTAAGTCTTTTAAGTTTCTCGTTATGAAACTAAAACGCTAAACGTCATTTTTAGACTTTACAATTCCATAATAAGACATAAATAAGAGTTCAGGAGTCGAATGGGAGCTTAAGTTTTTAAATGCCAATTGAACTGCTGTTTTAATTGAATTAAACAGAAGTGCGTTCTTTTTCCGAAGAAAATTTGCTTCTGTTTATGTTTCTATCTGAAACGCTATCAGCTAGAAAGAAGTGGCAAGTTCATTAATTTGGATCGATTTTTTGGTTTGGTGTACATATAAAGAGAGGGTTTGAGAAACTTGGTTCCTTGTACTAATAGTAGACACCTTGAGTATGAGTATCAAAAAATTTGCATGATATCTTAAATTGATGTTGCGTTTAGTAGTTGTCATCAATGGTATTTTCACAGGGGATTAAACTAATACCAAACTTAATTTACTTCCAAAAATTATGATGTCATGATGTATTTTCATTGTTTTAAAATAGAAATCTAACAGAATTAAAGATTTTTTTTCATACATCAGCAATAGTTAGAATGTATAAAAGAAAAGAACGTGCAACAGATATTTGTTTTTTCGTAGTCCCATAAGAGCATTTGAATTCTCATAAAAAGTGTTTCGATTGCTTGCTAAACTTCAAACCGAAGTCTCATACGAGCATTTGAATGCTCATAAGAATTGTTTTGTCTTCTAGCTCTCTTACTCACTGTGTAAATATAACAAAGGTCTCATAAAGACGTTAAATCAAGAGTTAAAGTATCGGTGAACAGCAGCCATATTTCAATACGAATGAAAAGTGTTCTCTTTATTTTTAGGGTTACCGAAACATAAAAATATGGTCTTGGTGAAATATTTTTTGACTAAAATCTTAAAAATGTATTTTGTGTAGATAATTATGTGCAAGTTATGTAAACATATAATGGTTAGTTTTATGTTAAAAAGGTATTCGGAAATGTTAGTTACATACAGAATTCAATGAACCTCCATGTTTTAATATTCTTTAATATTGAATATTTCTTTAATACTGAATTTACCCAATGCAATAATAGTATTCTGATTAAATCTATAGATATATGGAAAAATATGCGAGGCAGCAGAATATTTTCGCAGTATAAGAGAAATTGCAATATTATTTAAAGTCAGTTGTTCTTATTGTCTTGTTGGTTTTTGTTATACCTAAATAATAATAATGACAGTAAATGACAAAAAAAAAGAAAAATAAACACAAATAATGAAATTTTTTCTGTCCTGGTAAATCAAGCATAAACGTTTTTTTTTTACAAACAAAAAGTATTCATGGTAACCCCTTTTTTGATAAAAATTAGAAACAATTATTTAAATACGCATTATTTTCAAAGCGCGTTGTTATTTTTCGAAGTAAAATGTGCAAATTAGTAGATAGAATTTAAATTGCAACAAGATTTTAGTTTACATTATGCCACAATTATCACAATTAATATACCTACCTATTTCAATTTACTTTCCCAACAAATACTCGCATCAAAAAACACATTAGTTTTTTTTTTGATATGAGAGCATGACGCACACACACAAAAAAGAAATATAAAACGTGAGAAATGTATTTTTTTTAAAGTTGCGCATACTCATTCTCTTTCAAGATACTCCTGTAGGAAAACACACAGTCTCTTAGGAAGAGTTAAGCAGCTTTTTAATGCAGCGTCTGTCATCCCATAAGGAGAATAAATATACTGCTATAAGTATGAAGAGCCTCCCATAACTAGGCCATTTAAGGCTTTTAAAAGTCTGATAACAGTCTTGAAGTTCTCTTCAAGAGGGCTTTTAGCGCCCATAAGTAAGTCTCATAAAGCTTTTGGAGCGTCTAATGAGAGCAAAAATGTTACTTGGGCCAGGGTTTACCCGAAGAAAGCACAGCAAAACTCGGGTTGATTTACCAGTTTTATACAATAATGATTTTTATTGTGAATAATTTATTATTATACAATGGTCGAAAGCTTAATATAAATAACAGGGTATTTCATATATAAATATATCAAAGCTGTGTATTTGAGCTAAAGGAGTAAACTCAGCCCAAGATATTCACTTAGGAGAAGTGAACCGGACGGGGACCAAAACGGTTTTAGAAATCTAAATTCAAGCCCAAGGCTAAGCCCGTACTCACTCTGAAGGAGATAGTAGGGAAATCAACGGTGTATAGGAAGGAATCTAAGTCCAGCCCAAGGCTAGCCCGAGGGAAAATTACTTAGCCCGTACCCGTACTTACTCTGAAGGAGAGAGTAGTGAAATCAACAATCTAATTCCAGCAATTTAACGCAAGGCTAACCCAAGGGAAAATTATCACTTTTCTACAGCTCAGGGTCAGGGCTTTGTCGAGGGAGATCAACACTATTCTACAGCCCAGGGATAATCCAAGGGAAACTATCAAATTTCTACTAAAGGTATTCCTTTAAATAGTACTAAAAGGTACTAAGAAAAGTAGACGTAGACCTGAAGTGATCGACTGAATTATAATATACCGAGATCACTGGAATCTTATTACTCTGAACGCTCTACATAACACAAAAACTTAGAATTTTGATTTTCTACGAGTCGTAAGCTTCGAAATAATCGGAATTTCATACGTCCTATAGTTACCTTTTGAGCAACGACACAGTGTGAATTGTAAAATGGACAAGTTAAAAGTTAATCTTATTATGACGTTGCATTATTTGGTGTGCCAATATACATTGTGCCGGTACTGCTTGTACCATGCTGCTGCTTATGATGACGTGGCATTATTTTGATAAGCTTGTGCACACAGGGTGCACGATGTATCGGTGGTAGGTCAGGTGTTGGGTGCCAACGACCAATATGTGTCGTTGATGTTGTACTCTGCTGGTGGGTACTTATGCACGCTGTTGGTCGATTGTTGTTATTGTTGATTTTTTATTTAAGGTACTGGTGCATGTTGGTTGTTTTGTTGCTGTTACTGGCTGAACAGAATGATGACGGAGACGGAACTGGAGCAGGAGCTGGAATAGCTGTCAAAATATTGAATACATGCAAATTCAATAGGCGTGTCCTACCAAATAAAATCTCACTGAGCGCTCAATGTCAATTTGCGGGAGGCGAAATCATTTCGTGGGACAACATTCTCAGCTCAATTGTAAAAAAACTCTCACACTGAGATTCTGAAAAACTTTTGCTTAAAATATTTAATTTTTGAAGCAGAAAACTTATTGAAATGAATGAGAAATAATAAAAAGTTAAATTTATTTTAGTTTTTATTAACATTCCGTCTTTATTTTGTATTTATTTACCACTTTTGCACTTGCGCACCACACAAAAAATTAAATTTGACTGTCAAAAGAACAGCTGTTTTGGCTGAGAAAGAAAACTGAGAAATGAATCCAAAAAATTTTCGTCTCACTTGTCTCCGCAAAATATCGCAGCTCTCAGGTGAGATTTTTTGTGCCACTTAAAAAAATCTCTGAGCGCTCTGAGCGCTCAAGGCTGATTTCCAATGGCGCGTTCGCGTTAGAGACGCTTACGTATACGTTTACAAGCTTTACGAACGCGTCGACATGACAGACGACTTGAAGAGAACCTGAAAATCAAAATGAACCAACATAACTATAATTTCGAATTCCTTTCAACAAACTATTCCATTATTTTTTAAACAAAATCGTTTTTTTTCTTTCAATAAAAGGAATTTGTACAGAAAAACCGATTTTTTCTTCTAAATAAATCGATTTTTTGGTTGAAAGGAATTCGACCATTAAATTAACTGTCAAAACGCACGCTGAAGTTGATCTTTTTCTACTTTAACGTTGAGGTAGCTTATGTTACGTTGGTTTGTGTACATGCTAATAGGTGCAAAATCGTAACATAATACCCAACGCGTCATTGTAAACAATTTGCTTAAATTGCTATGTGTGAGCTTTCGCGTTGAAAGAAAAATCTGTCAAAGCGACGCCCAACGCGGCATTGGAAATCAGCCTTCAGAGATTTTTGCTTCATGCGACTGGCCTAATGTTGCGAACACAGCGAAACGTATCCGCATACGGAGCTGCAGACGCAGACGGCAGAGTTCACCAACTTTTAACTTTTCACGTACGGCCCTTTTGACGTTTCAAATTGTATGAAGAAAAAAAAACATCTTTTTGTGTCGTAAAAAAAATATTGTGGTTATTTTTATCGCGAAAAAAAATTATTTATTAAAAGGAAAATTATTGGAAACAAAAAATGTGAATTTTTAGCTTGTACACAAGACTATTTTTTTTGTTTTTCTTCAAAATACATTCAAAGCTGTACAGCTGCATTGTGGACAGGTACAAAAAATAACTTACGACACTTTTTGACAGCTCTTCTAGTTCCGTTTGCGGCTCCAGTTCCGTCATACTATTCTGTTCAGGCAGTTAGGCTGATTATTTTAGTTGCTGGTTCGGTAAGTAAATAATTTGGATTCGGTATACGAGGGTGGTGTAGTGTAACGCTCCGTTACAATTCCTTAAAAAAGATCTATTTAAAAAAAAAGAAGAGATTTATGGCTTTGTAAAAAAAGTATATCATGGTATTGTAAATGTAACCGTTGTTTTTAAATAATTTTTTTTTCTGTCCATTTTTTAGAAATTGTCCCTGCCGGCTGAACATAGAAATAGACCCCCTCCCATACAGTTTTTTTCTTATTTCGACATAGCCTTCACGCTCGATCTTTTTATCACACTCTAGGAATATCACTGGGATTGAGATTTCGGGACCTTGGGTTTTCTGGATTTTGGGTTTTTTTGATTTTGGGTTTTCTGGATTTTGGGTTTCCTGGATTCTGGATTTCGGGATTCTGTCCGACTCCTATTTTTTAATTAAAAATAAAAAAATGAAAAATTATTTTTTTAAATTTGATTTTTCAAAATGTGTAGGTGATTTTTTATAAATTAAATTTTAATTTTTTGGGATTTTGGGTTTTCGGGATCTTGGGTTTTCTGGATTTTGGGTTTTTCGGATTTTGGGTTTTCTAGATTTTGGGTTTCCTAGATTCTGGATTTCGGAATTCTGTCCGACTCCTATTTTTTAATTAAAAATCGAAAAATGAAAAATTATTTTTTTAAATTTAATTTTTCAAAATGTGTAGGTGATTTTTTAGAAATTAAATTTTAATTTTTTGGGATTTTGGGTTTTCGGGATCTTGGGTTTTCTGGATTTTGGGTTTTTTGGATTTTGGGTTTTTTGGATTTTGGGTTTTCTGGATTTTGGGTTTCCTGGATTCTGGATTTCGGGATTCTGTCCGACTTCTATTTTTTAATTAAAAATAAAAAAATGAAAAATAATTTTTTTTTAATTTGATTTTTCAAAATGTGTAGGTGATTTTTTATAAATTAAATTTTAATTTTTTGGGATTTCGGGATTTTGGGTTTTCTGGATCTTGGGTTTTCTGGATTTTGGGTTTTTTGATTTTGGGTTTTTTGGATTTTGGGTTTTCTGGATTTTGGGTTTCCTGGATTCTGGATTTCGGGATTCTGTCCGACTCCTATTTCTTAATTAAAAATAGAAAAATGAAAAATTATTTTTTTAAATTTGATTTTTCAAAATGTGTAGGTGATTTTTTTTAGAAATTAAATGTTAACTTTATGTGTTCATAAAAATGTTAACAAAACTTTATATACCTATAGATACCTAAATTTTAATTGAGCGCTAAAGATTATTTAAAAAATTATTTTTTCCTCTTTTTTGAACAGGGCAACAAAAATAAAATACAGTTTTGATTTTGATTATTAAGTTTTTATTTGATCTTCGGATCCCTTACCGTGGGTGGGTCAGGGGAAATCATTAGCTATACGGCGATACTTAAGACACTAAAAAATAATGAGACCAAGTGATTCCTGTTTATACTACTTAAATGCTAACGCAGCAAATCTTAGCGTCACTGCGGATGATGCAATGATTCGTTTGTTGGATACTTTCACACAAGTTGTAGAAGATAAAAAGTGCTGATTTACAATTTTTAATATCTCTTATGATCGCATCTTCTCTGTTTATACTTTAATTTGATGCAATAAGTGCTTATGCTGATTGGGTATTGAATTGAAAGTCAAGTGTTTTTGGAGGTTCATACGTTAGCTTGGGCATAACACCTTTGTATACAAAATTTCTTCAACGATCTATAACTTTTTTTCTTATACTTAAATAAAATTTCGTAAGTAAATCAAAATACATAGTTTTATAATATTCAGCTCTAAAAAGCGCAGTCTGGTCGAACATAAGAGTATGTTTTGGCGGTCCAGTCTTGCAGAGTTTTTTAGTATTTCTCTTGTCATTTCGGTGATCTTTATAGATAAAAGGTTTCTCATGGGAAAGTATAAGATGTATACCACATTTTTAGATACAAAGAGCCCACTATGCACTGGGTGGTAAGCATTACCTCCAACCAACATACGCCCATGTCTCTATGTAAAAGCCACAACCAAGAAAAAAAGTCCTTAGGAATATTTTTTATTGCTCGTTCGTCTTGTGCAATAGCAGCAAAGTGTTCCTCAGAAATGAAGAAGAGGGAGAAGCATATAGTATAATAG
Organism: Epistrophella euchroma; assembly: GCA_947049315.1. Classification (NCBI taxonomy): domain Eukaryota; kingdom Metazoa; phylum Arthropoda; class Insecta; order Diptera; family Syrphidae; genus Epistrophella; species Epistrophella euchroma. Next base: position 65,292,149 of record OX346246.1, on the reverse strand, counting down.
AACCAGGAGCAATACCGCCTCCATACCTCCAGCCACTCTTCTGGATTTGTGTCCATGCTAAACGAGCATTCACAGACAAAGTATGAAAAAGAAAACAAAATGTATAAATACTCTTTGGAATAGAATCTAAGGGACGATGAAGAACACCAAGACGACCAGTTCTAGCTACCATATCCATACCATATCAGCCAGCACCAGGAGCGGTAGCAGCAGCGGGAGCAGGAGCTACATAAATACGAGGAGGAACGTAATCGTTACATAAAAATTTTATGAGATTCGATAAAAACATGGCAACAACCTGTTGTCTGTCTAGATGTGCCTCACTGTACCTACTCTATACCCAACTCATGGGTTAAGGACAAAATACGTTTATATACGTCCCGTCCGTGTCGTATCAGGCCCTTAGTCCAGTGATATGTAGCAATTCATTCATTTTATGTATTTTTTTTAATTTTATTTTTAAATAAAAATTTGTTTAGCCGGCATAATAAAAATTAAATAGACTATATCTTTCTGGGGAGAGGTTCGTTTTTTCTTCAGGTGGGAAATTTTTGTATTTTTTTTTTTTTTTTTTGCTTCATTCATTCGAAATTTATATTAGCTGGAAAGTAATTGATATGGAACTGTGTGTGGTTTGTGTCATCAGGAGGTGTTTGAGTTTGAGGATTGACAGATGTTAAGAGGTGCTCTAAGTCAATCAATCGAATGAAGCTGTTAAAGGGATATAAGCGGTAGGTAAACATTCATCAATTATAAAAAATGATCTTCTAACAGACCTAATCTGATATTTGATTCAAACGAAAATTTTCTATTCTCGCAAATATTTCATTTAAAATTTTTTTCTTTTTATTTCTTCTTTGCAAAAAATAATAAGAAACAATTTATTTTGAAATCAAAAAGAGTATTCTTTTATTATTATTATATTTTTTGTTCGCATTGTTTTTCAATGTTTGTATGAAGTAAAACACTCTTGTGTTATTTCATTATGTTAATTTAGACGAAAAATTTTGACAAACTTAAACGTGTCCTAAGACCATTTTGGATTTTTTTGTCTCTTAAATTTTTAAATGCAATATTTTCAGAAACATTTTAAAACTGAAACAAAATCAGCTAAGCCACCATTAAAAAGCTTCAAGTGGATAGATCCAAAAAGAAGGCAAGACGTTCAGTCTGAGGCTGTAACGAAACCCATTTTTTACGGATTTCATTATCGTAGTGTAAATCAATTTTGTTTTTTACACGAAAGAAAAGCTGAATAAAATTTTACATGTGCCATAACATCAAGTGATAAAATTCAAGCAATTAAAACATTATGGGGCACTGGGGCGTATACGCGTTTTTTTTTTTTATTTGAAAAAATAAATAATATAAAATAAATAAATTTGATGGCACAAACGGCTCATGAGGAACCAGGGCCTATAGCGACTTACAACTCTCAACCATTCCTGTGTGCGTGTCTGCAGGAATGGAGGGGACCGGCACTTTTCTATGACAAGAGATATTCTTGGAAGATTTGTCACTTCCTCGCAAGAGGTAGCAGCTCCAAAACTTTCTTTATTTGAACAAAACTTTAAAATTTCTTTTTAACTTAACAAATTCCTAACTATAATTTTTGTTTAAGCACGTTGGTTTTTTGGTTTATATGAATTAAAATTATTTTTCTGTTATGAGAAATCGCGCGATAAAATAAGTTTAAAGTTAGCAGATCGAATTAATATAAATGGAATAAATCATTTATATTAATTCGATCCAAAATTGTTTACTTTTATCGTCGATTTTTCAGCTCAAATATTTTATTTAATATTCCAGTTTCCGCTAAAATAAGTCTTAATATATCAGTTGAAAGTATAAAAATAATATAGTGTTCCTGGTGTCTAAAAATGTATAGCTTTTTAAATTCCAATTATGTTGCGAAAAAATTATATGGGTAATTTTAATTGTCCAATTTTTATTTGAATTTAAAGTTAAAATTTGGATTTTCAGTTCGTTCAAATAAAACCGAATTTGTGGACAAAATTAATGTTTAAACTTTTTTGTTTTTGCCAGAAATTTTAGGTTTTTAAATCCTTATTTGTTGCGTAAATAAAGAATTTGTAGTTCTAACGGTTTTTTTTTAATATTCGAGATAACTAGTTTTAACTTTAGTTTGAAAGCGAGCTCTCAAAAAACTAAAATCTAAATAATGAGACAATCTAGAATTTTAGCTTTGTATATAACATATGTATACAAAGATTTTAGTTTGCATGATCTTTAAGTTAGCCTAAACTTATGGGTTGGGGTCAGAATCCCGAAATCCGAAATCCCGTAAGCCCAAAATCCCGAAAATCCAAAATCCCGAAAACACAGAATCCTGAAAACTCAAAATCCCGAAAACCCAAAATCCCGAAAACCCGAAACCGAAATCCCAAAAAATAGATTTAAGTGTTGACTCTACACAAGTATAATAGTAAACAAGAAGATTACTGTACAATCCCATTAACGTTGGTTGTATTCTGATATTAATAATTTGTTATTGTGCTTTCATTGTTGTGATTGCATAGTTTTGATAACATTAAGTGTGAAGGAAAAGATTTCATTAAATTAAAATTTAATAATATGTGAGTTTTAATATTAATATTTCTTTTATAATTTTTAAATTATTATTTTCTTGTAAATGGTGTCATAATTAAAGGTTAAGTTAAGATGAGTATTGCTACAGTATGTTATTAGAAAACGCTACAAGATGAAAGAAAACAAAATTAAAAAAATCTACTTAGAACTTTTTCTATTTGAAGTTTTATTTTAGTTATATTTCATTTGTTTTGTATATAATATTATTAAGTTTTTGTTTAGTAAAAATTAAGTAGATGAATTTATTTAAAATAATTTATTGAAAATATACATTTTCCTATTTTAGTTACAGGATCTTGGCTTTTCGGGATTTTGGAATTCTGGGTTTTCTGGATTTTGGGTATTCGAGATTCTGGGTTTTTGGGATTTTGTGTTTTGGGGATTTGAAATTTTCGGGATTCTGGGTTTTCGGGATTGTGGGTTTTCGGGATTTTGTGTTTTCGGGATTTTTGTTTTCCAGGATTTTGGTTTTCGGAATTCTGTCCTGCTGCCTATATTTTTCGATTTTAGTTACGGGATTTTGGCCTTTCGGGATCTAGGATTTTTGGGTTTTCAAGATTTTGGGATTTCACGATTTAAAATTTTTCGGGATTATGGGTTTCAGGTTTTTGGGTTTTTTGGAATTTGGATTTTCTGTTTTTTTTTTTATTTTTTTAGTTTTGACCGTGACATATACGGGTAAAGGCACAGAATTTCTGACAAAAAACTATGAGAGCTACAAAATCGGGGCTTACGCGCAAAACAACGCAACAAATTAACATTTAATGTGGTTTCCCTTGACCAAAATATTCGATTTTTTTTGATCTGACAGGTATCGGTTTTTTCTTTCCTTTAGCCTAGTATGCACTGCCTGTAAAAAGACTGAAGACAAAATTTCGTATGAAAAGAAATATTTTTCCCGATCTGCGTACTAGGGTTTTTAACCAAAAAATTCGATTTTTGTAACAAGACCTCATACTACACGCACTTTCACACACACCAAGGAAAGGTGACTTAATCTTAACGTGTTAGTTGGAATTTAGCATTTGGTAGTGTTTTCTTTTAATAAGAAAGTGGTACCTATTCGGTGTAAGAAAAATTCTTCAATAAACAAGACGGAAGCGCCCAAACTATTGCAAACAAAACTCAAATCACGTTTTGGTTCTATTTGCGAGTAAGTTAAAGATATTTTTGGATCTGATTCTGATAAGGTTTACCTACCTAATCAATTTTTTTAAAGACTTAATTCTACTTTCAAATAAAATTCCTCATACCTATGTGTATGTACATCACAGTACAGACCAAACCAACGGAAATTGTTTTTTTTTTTTAATAATATTTTTCCCTTTCAATATCTACTCTCTACTTATATATATACCCATCTGTGCACCTTATACAATATTATGTGACCGGTAGCAGCACAAAAACGAAAACCACCAAATGATCTTGGAATTTGAAATCGAAACTGCTTCACAACAAGAACCCTTTTTCATCACTCAATCCATTAAATAATAAAATTTAAAAAAAAACGAGAGTTCTTCTCAGATGCCATGCCTCTTACAGCCATACCACCGTCACGGTGCGTATCGGATTTCATAAATCCGTCTCCAATGTGGACGACTACGACGAGGAGGACTACAACGTCGACGGACAGTAATTAAATTACGCATCACTCATTTTCGCGCATTTTCCACATCGCGGCGTTAATTCTTAATATTTTTTTTTTCTTCCTCTTCAACATCACTCCCGGTGTTCCATGCCTCATGTCGCCACAACATCCAGAGATCCAAATACCAAAAAAAAAAAAAACCAACGAAGCCCCGCCAGTACAAAGGAATAGGCAGGTACACAGAAAAAAAAAATTAAAAATCACTTGCCGTTGCAATTTCAATTGACGCCTGTTGACTCACCGTGATGTTGGCCCAACCCAATGCCTGATGCCACCATACGGCGCTCTATATCGGCACCTGTTGCGTTCCTCTAAAGAGCCAGCTAACTGACTCCTAGTCTGACCGCCAATCCTGTCTACCTACCAACCAGCCTACTGAATATTAACAGTGTTCTGGTTCGAATAGGAGTCGGTATCTCGGTACAGCCCGTAGCAAGCAAGGAATGGGATCCGTTAAAAAAAAAAACTTCGTTAAAAACAAGGATGTGACATTTTGTGCGAACCAAGCGAGTGAATTGGAGTCAATGCGAAAAAAATGTTGAGCAGTGAAAAAACGGTCCATCAAAGCTGTTTGCTCCTACTTCTGCTCCTGCTCCTACTCCTGCTACTGTGTGTAGGACTTGATGCTGCTCCAGGTCGTGATATTACCCGTTTGTTGTTGGACATAGCCAGAGCACTGCGTTTGGAGGAACTTTGGTGCCATAAAGACCACACCAATTAAATGCTGACCTATGCGTCGTCGAGTTGATCGGTGGAGGTGGAGATTGGAATGGTCAGTGTTGGAGAGGTCGGGTTGACGATGGATGGCGGTGCGGTGGTTGGTGTCGATGGTGGCCCTGGTTAGTTGATGGGTCTACAAGGACGAGAACAGGGAAGACGACGGTGTTGGCATGTTGTGTGCGTTGTTAACTCCACACTACACACAACTGTTTTGTTCGTCCTTTGACGGGAATATTTTTAGTGATTCACAGGTTGTTGTTGAAGGAGTGTATGTGGCAAACGGGAGTACCTACCTATATACAAAAAATATATCAAAAAAACAGCAAAAGCTGTCGGTTGTTTTATAACGGACTCGGGACGCAACAGGATTGGGAGCCTGGGAGAGGTCCTCTATATGCAATTTGCATGGCTTCCTACGGAATTGCACTTTTATTCACTTTGTCGCTGTGGCATGCTTTTGTGTGTCCGCTGGCTGGTCGTCGAAGAGGAGCTGCTTTGTATGATGATGGTGATGGACAGGCGGCGATATGTGTGTTGGCCAACAATGCAGATTAACTGATGTGCATCCTGTTTTTGGCATACCTCTATTCACAGTTGAACAACACACGGGCGGACGGGAGTATGCATAACTAAACACATCTGTTGTTAGTTTGACACCCGGGTGATGGCAGTAATTAACATATTTAGACGGGGAGATCGACATTCTTCATGGTTCTTTTTTTTTTATTTTGTTGAGTTCAGTATAGTTGGTGTTTTTTTGGTCACACGATAACATGTTAATCGGTTGATGTTGAAAATCGCAACACACACGTGTTGATACTTTGACAATGGGGAAAGTACTTTGCGAAACCTTTTTGTATGAACTTTTGTTGAAAACTTTTGACATAATAACATCTCTTGGGAGGTTCATACATGGTTGTTGTTGTTGTCGATTGATGCATAATGTAGGTCTTTCAATGGAAGCTATAGGGTTTTATAGCTTATGAATAGAGTTATTTGATAGGTAGGTACTATAGAGTTGATCCCTTCAGAAGGTAAACTTATAAATCTAGGAAATTGAAGTATTTTATACCAAGAATACCTAGGTATATAATTGAGTTATTAAATTTTACTAAAGCATTTCATATTCGGTTGAACATACATACCTACAACAATTTGCAACAGCAAAAATGTGAGAATAATTTGAAAAAAAAATCGCAACATTGTAACAAAGTTACACATTTTTCCCTCATCTCTTAACCTTTTACCTACCACCACACATCGCCCTCAACGACGACTCAACTGTCACTTCGATTATTATTGAATTTTCAAATTTAAATAATAACATCCGCCAGCCACTGGATACGGTTCACCGCCATAAGCCAGATATATGAACATAATATCAATATGATAATCAATATGAACATAGCAATAATATTATAAGCGAGTTTTTCTGCACTTTTATAATTCACATTTACTCCTTTCCACGAATATGATAAGTAAATGTGCAATTTAATAAAATTACTTTTAAATTTAACACTTAAAAGTTTGAACCAAATTTGTGGTCAGAGTTAATTTTTTTTTTTTTTTTTTTTTTTATTTTTGTGATAAAAATAAAACAACAAAATTAATGTGCAATTTTTGTGGGGGGAATTCGTCTTCTGCCTTTACCAGTGTTGTGCGTATCATCCTAGAGTACGAAAGGAGAAGTACCAAGAAACACACTGCTGAGTGCGTTGCGTGAGCGTGCTGCACTAGATAGGAGTTTCGCTCGTATTTGGCTTTTATAGCTAAATCTTAATCACGCGTTCGGTCGTGCCGACTTTGACATATTGAATAGAAGCAATGGATTTTTGGCGTTTTGTACCAATAAATACCAAAACACAAGATTTAAATAACAACTTTTAATATATATTTCTTAAAATTCTACTTTTATAAAATTATTCTTGCAGGGGCAGTCTCTAGACATAGACGAGATTCAAAAGCGAAGATAAAAGTATCTCAAAGTGCAGCTGCTTCTAGAACGTTGATTCAGTGAATTTTTGAATCTTTCTTTTCTATGATCGCTTCTATGAGAGACTAATGAAATTTGCAATGAGTAGACAAGGTCGCCACAGATTCTTATGACATGAGGCAATCTGAAATGTTACCTCAAGCTTTATGCTCGCTTTAGATCGTAAATATCGTAAGCTCGAGCTCAACGCCCGAATAGATCTATTTTCTATTTTGTCGCGCTTTGACAGCTCACAGTAGGTAATTTCCATTTTGTTTGTTTTCCCTTTTCTTTCGGTAGGATGCAAAAGTTGTTGTGCATTTAGTTTTATTAAAAATAAAACATTTAATTAACAAAAAACATAAGAAAATTTGTTTGCAAGAAATTCATTTATTATTAATCATAATTTCGTGTAAATCATTTGATAAAAGTGATAAAAGTTATCTTAGGTACTTTACTAAACTAAATTTGGTTTGTGTTGTGGTATAGAATTGGAAATTAATTGGGATTTTTTTTATAATAATTCCAGGAGATATGCTTAGTATATGTGTATATTTTTATAAATTTTATCGAACAAAATAAATTGGTTTTCTGTGAAATGCATTGTTTGTGTCTTGTTTATTTCATTTAAAAATACCTAAAGCAAATTGTTTCGATGCTCTGTTTTGCAAGTAATTGTCTACCTCTTATTAGATGTGTTTGATTAAGGCAATTTTTGTTTGGTTCCGGAGAGTTATTTACTCCGTTGTGTATACTTCTTAGTCGAGTTTACACTTGTCTTCTGTTTTTTGTTAATGAGTGATGTTTCTTGTGGCGCTATCGCTTAAACTTGTTTTTTTTTTTAATTTGTATTTTATTTTTATGTGAATATTCTTGTTGAAAAATCAATGTTCATATACATACATAGATTACAAATAAATAAAATCCCGACACAAGAAATTTGTGTCTTACAACATTTTGTAATATCAATTACGATTTGTATCGTGTGTTTTTTGTAGAATTGTGTCTTGTGTTGGAATCCAACCTGTAGGTATATGTATACCATGTTCTGTTGAACAGTGAATACATTTTTTTCTGTATGTGGGAAAAGAAAATATTGCTCATGGAAAGTAAATAGTTGAATAATGAAAACAAAGATGACAGTTTGCAACACATCAAACTTGACAAGAGTGTGTATGTAATAAGTCGGAGGCGTAACATCGCCACATTTAAATGTGCAAATCTTTTTGCAAGCCTATTTTGCGATAAAATAATTCCCTCAGCTTAAGATTGTTTTGTCTGACGGGATTTTTATCATCAGATATTTTTTACGTAGGTACGTGCCTGTTTACATGGGCTTTTTACCGAATGAGATTTTATTTGCGTAAAAAAGAGAAGGGTAGATTCTACTCAAAATATGCTGGTACGCTAATTTCAATAAATTAATATTTTCGGATTCAGGATGAGAGACTTTTTAATGTGTGAGTGTATCTCACGGATTTTAACACAGTGTCTCCACCTGAAATATTTTATAGATTACTATCTGTCACTTTCGATAGAAAGAAAGAGCGATAGTATACCATTAAATTTTGGTTGGGCATTTTAATAGCTTTCTATTTCATTTGTTTCAAAAATTTCACAGGGCAAAGTTATGAAGTTAAAACAATTTAAAGAATTGATTTATTGTTAATTTTACTTAAATCCATAAGAAAAAGACCAAAACTTCATTTTGGCACCTGCAATAAATTAATTACATTCGAAAAAACACAAAACAAAAAAAAATTGAAACAAACCCACAGATGTCAACGGGAAAATTGCTTCTTCATAGAATACTATTCATAGCTTTCTATGAGAAAAGCAATATGTGGCAAGAAATTTTTTACAGAATACTATATGTAAGTAGCCTCCATGAGAAATTTACATAGCATGCAATACAGTATTCTATGAAATCTTTGTCGTGGAGCCACCATGTTCATCCATTAGAATCAAAAAAAGGAAAAAGCGATGAAAAATTACCTTAGCGCATATACCAAATGTATAATTTTATTACCAAAGCTATTTATTTCCATTGGTTGAATGGTTGTGGAACCTAAATGAAAACATAAAATGCAGAGACATTTAAAATTCTCTATTATATGCGAAGAATTTCAGAAATGCCATTTTAAGGAAACAGAACTTTTATTTGTCATTTCTCAACGCCCGAAGTTTGAAGCCACATTTTGTTTTGCAATTTTAAAGGTCGCGCTTAATGACACATGTTATCGTTAAGTCGATTAAAAGCCCATCAAAGCCCGACCGACCGAACGCGTGATTGTGATTTGGCCATTAAGCTGTGAAATTCATTTTGTGCCTACAGTTTCGACTGAGGCCGGGGACTCTATCGCATTCTACTTATTTGCGCCCAAATATATGAAGTACTGTGTTAGTTATATAACTATGTTACCCTATTGTAATATTATATAAAATACCGTGTCATATTATTTTAAGTAAAGTTTGTTTGTAAGATTATAAAGGTCAAATAAAATTAACGATCGACTGGAGCTCCGAACTCTTCAAAAACCAAACCTAGTTTTCTTGCTTTTCTTAGGTCTGACCCTGGACCCACTAAACTACCTGAGCTATAGACAAAAAAAACACAAGGGCAGACCTTTTTTCAGAGGAGAATTAGACCCATTACCAACAGAATTTGTCTGCGCTGTTCTCTAATAAATTGAAGGAATTGCATTGGGATAGGTACCTTAGGGTTGAGAATAGATAGAGATGAAGAGCTTCTTAACAATTTGCAAAAGAGATCGTCCTAATATCAAAATCATGTCAAAAATTAAAAAAAAATCTTATTAGAGCTGCAAAGTCATTGTAAAAAATGCAGGTCTTGAAATGAATGTCGAAAAAAAGCTGATACAACCCAACAAATCTCATTTTTTAAAAGAGGCAACAGAAAATTGAATGAAAAATTGAGTTTCAATTAACCTGTTATAAAATTAAGACGAAGCATTAAGCAATAGTTCATTAAAATCTAAATATTGTTGCTGGATCTGGTATTTTTCCAATTGATATTTTTTCTTTTATTCATAAAGTTGTGTCGTTTTTTATTTCCGAACCAACGATATCTTTAACCAATTGTATCCTTAGAAAATAGAGACGATGAAAACAAAGACCGAAGAATCAGCTAAAGTTAAAAATAATTCTGGAAATACATAAAACAAATCTTCGATTTAAACCTAAACCAAAGGTCAAAAAGTATCTGTTTGATGAATGTGCTCCTACCCGTAATAACGTAAAGATCCCAAACTTGGAGTATGTCGGCCATATAAGTACAAAAGTTTTCGACGAATATAAAGAACAATAAAAAGTTCAATTCTTAATATCTTCAAGAGACAAAAAATCAGAAATGAAGTATTACGAGTACCAGTACATAATGTATATAGCAAAAAGAATTTTGTAAACGTGATCGAAAATGGAAAACAGCAAAAGTAGAACTATAGGCAGGGCATGTAGTAAGGATGAGTGTCAACCAGAGATCAAAAATAACTGCTAACCTTAATTTTCAATTGGTTTCTCTCTGAGAATTACCACATTCCTCTAAAAAAAAAAATTAAGTTACGGTTTGAGATTTCCGTATTTAAAAAGAAAATTTCGTTTGACGGGTGAGATTTATTTTTTCTAAAAAATCGTTTTGAAATAGAAAAAAAATCATTAAAAGACAACGGCAGCCCTTATGATTTCAAGCTATACCTACTTTTTTTCAAAGCCAGAAATTCGTTGTTTTATGTTGTTTTTCAAGCTCAAAATTTAAAAAAGAAATAAAAAATTGTGTTCAAACAAATTTAGTTAAAAAATTTGTATAAAGGCTCTCCCAAACCAACGCGATTAATCGCCACGACAATAGAAAACAATAACAACAACGTGTTGTTTTGTTTGACAACCACGTGTTGTTATATTGTTGTTTTCTTTTGTCGCAGGGATTAATCGCGTTGGTTTGGGAGAGCCTTAATACGAATTTTAAATAATGATTGACACCAAAAATTGTAGCTTTTAAAATGCTCTTGAGTCCCAAAAACCGCAATTTTGTAGCCCAAGTGGTTCATAAAATATTCAAGTTTCCGCTAAAATGAGTCTGAAGTTAGCGGACGAAAGTACGAAAATAATAATTCTCTTGGTGTAAAAAATTGTAGCTTTTTAAATGCTAATTTGTTGCGCAAAAATTATTTTGACAGTTTTTTGGTTAATTTTTTTATTCGAATTTAAAGTTTAAAAAGTGCATTTTTAAAAGTGATTTTTTTTGCTAAACATGCATGATTTAGGAACTATAAAACGCATATTCAGACTTTTTACGAAAGTGAAACACATTATACAAATAATATTGTCGGAAAAAATCGACAGTTTGGTATTTTGTGTTTTGCGCGTTTTAGAGTAAACTACAGTTTACTACATTTAAAATCCGCCACACTAAATTTTTAAACTGTTAGGGGGCAATACCTCTAAGCTTTTAGAAGAACGTAGAAGATGTTTGGGTAGAATTGGAATATTTCATCAATAATCTATATAAGAACACGCAGATATTGCTTCTGACGAAACCTGTGTAAAAATGCGTATAACCATTATCTATAATATATAATAATGTGACAAATGACAATGTTTTTGTATTATCTTCCATTGCAGATTACTTCTAAATGTCAAACTACAAATATCGAATGGTATTCACATGTAAAATTTACTAAAAAACTCAATAAAATTTAATTCCATTGCCAGCGCCGGATCTACGACTTTTCCGAACAGGGGCAAAAACCTGATTTAGCGCCCACGCCTTCAGCATTTGAGGTAAACGATTTAAAAAAAAAAAAAAACTGAATAATAGGTACCTATTTATACTCGTTGGTTGGATTTTTTGAAAAAGGGAGAGAATTTCTTACTTAGCAACTTTTATGTATGTGTGACGTAAATAAAAAACCAAATAACAGACCATATAACCAGTCAACAGGGTGTTTTGCATAAGATGCGTCAACATTTTGAGGCTGGTAGTTAGGGTGGAGAAAAGATAAAAATGGTATGGGAGGTAGGTTTGTTTCCACCTGTTTACTCGAGAGAGAGAGAGACATTTTTCAAAAACCGACTTGAAATGAAATAGTTATTAAAAACAATGCATAAATAATTTTATTTATTTTAGTAAATAGTTTTTGAAAAATTAATTTTAAAAATCAAAATTTGAAATAATATTAAGAAAATTTTGTTGAAACTAATTTTTCTCAAAATTTTACGTAGTTCAATAGTATTTTTGGTTTTTATATTCATTGAGCCTAGCAATTTTTAGTCAAAAACTTAAGCCCAGTTGGCTCAGTGGTGAGTTAAACCAGAATTAGATAGCTCCGAATATAAATTTATTTACAGTTAACTTTAGAAGAAGTTTTCAAAAACTAGAAGAGTTTTAAGAATAAAAGACTACGTCTTATTTGTACTCACCTATATAAACTTAAATAAATTGAGTTAAATAAATGGAATTGAAATAAATTGAATTAAAAATTAAACTGAATTGGATTAAAGTGTTTCACTAAAATATTGAAAGGAACATTTGAATAAATTATATCCTTATTTCGTGATCTATTTTCTTTTTAGTATGTATGTATAAACCTCTAGTGGGCTATAGATCAGTTTTTGATCCTTTTTTAAATAAAAGATGATTATTTTAATAACAATTTAATTAAAAAAAAAATAATAAATGAAGGTCGGAGGAAGGGTTTAAACACACCCGAAACGTCACAATCAACTTTTATTTAAAAAGTACAAAAAACTAATCTCTCTAGCCCACTAGAGGTTTATACATACTAGGAACATTTGAATATTGAAAACAAAAATACTATTTGAATTTGATAACGTAAAATTTTGAATAAAATTAGTTTGAACACAATTTTCTTAATTTTTGCATTTGATTTTGAAAATAAAAACGCAATACAACTGCTTGTCAAATCAATTTTTATGAAAAAAATCTCTTCAAATTGATCGCTTCGAACCAAAAATAACAATAAGAATGTGCCATTTTAATTGTTTATTTTTTGTCTTTTTTTTTTTGCATTAAATAAATTTTTTTCTTAACCAATACATATTTCAACATATACAACAAAATTTAATATTAAGATTGTATATTTTTTGGGAATCCAAAAAACTATGGAATTAACCATCTACTTTAACCTTTCATAACTTTGGAAGGAGTGCTGTAATTAAATAATTAGTTAAGGACATTTTTAAAGAAAATTCAATTTTCTCTTAGAATACTTCTCAATCGTTTCCGAATAATAACCGGTTGTAAAGTTATAAAAAAAGAAGCAAACAAAAGAAATAAATTCCTCTAAATATTACCAGGCCTATTATTTCACTAAACTCTAACTAAAAAGTTAGTGGCATTAAAAATCGAAGACATTTTAATTTTTTTAAATCAGTCTAGTGTACATATGTACATAGTTTGAATTAGTCCTTCTTACTTGTTTTGAGATAAATAGGTTTCATTTCTTAATTTTAACTACCTACAATTTTTTTTTTTCAAAATTTGTTGCGTGTTGATGGTCTAAGAGAGTTTCTTCTCGAAATTGGCGCACCGTGAAGCTGCCGCCCGGGGCACGTGCCCCGGTTTGCCCCCCCATAGATCCGGGGCTGTCCATTGCTACCGATACGCTCGCCGCCGATTGAGCGCAGGTTCGTTAGATATTTGGAGAAGGATTGTAAGGATTCTAAAAATGCTATTGGAGGTTTATGAATCTTAATCTATTGTCCATCTAGTGCAAAAAGCCTACCTATCTAAATCGAATTGCTTTCGAATGATCTTTGGTGCGACAGTCAAATGGCACGACAGCACCTCGGTAACGGAATCAGTCAATGCAATGAGAAAAATTTCACTCGATACTAACTTTTTTGTGCATATGATTTTTGGTGTGATCATTTAATTTTTAAATATATGCCTATTTTGTGTATATCAAATTTTGGAAATTTTATACATACCTATATAAAAAAATATATTTTAAAAAAACCGGTCCGACGAGTTGTCCTGATAGGTCCTTAATTCCATTTGGCTTAACTACATCCATGACCTTTTGTTTTTGAAAAGTGTTTAACAAAAATATGCTTAAACATGCATGTGTGCGAAAAAATTGTATTTTGTCCGTGAAATCAATCTGAAAAGACATATCAAACACAATCTTCGCACACAAGCATTTCTACCGCATGTTTGAGTTTTTCACTTTTGCACTTTCTGCAAAAAGTTTTGAATGTAGTTAAGCCTTAATGGCCTCATAAATTTGAAAACGTTATTCAAAATATTACTTCGTGAACGATTTCAGAAAGGTTAATGCGAAGAAGTGTGTTTGCAATCCCCATATTCTTCAATTTTGTATTCTTCCGCTTTGCATAGCCCTCACTCTGAAGTTTCCTATAATACAAACAATGTATGGTATGTCATACATACATAATAGGTACTGCCTTTTGGGTCAAACAAATTTTAACCGATGATCTAGAAGTTGATATAATGTTTCAAGAAATTATTAACTTAGTTTAGTAAAATGCTTTCGACAATATTTTTAGGTACCTTCACTTTATTGTTCGTCCAAATTATGGTGTAATTCTACGTTTCAGAAAAACACGTATCTTATGGCATTTCCTACATATTTTAGTTCTCTTTGCATTCGAAGGGTCAAATTTTCGATTTGTTTAATTAAATTTTAGACAAAGAACATAAATGTGGGGGTAGATGCAGTACGAAATCTTATTTCAACATATATGTCTGAATACTCGTATTTGTTTCATCTCACCTACATATATATTGCTATATTTTAGAAATCTTACTAATATGTAACTTAGCAACTCCCACAAAGCTTCAATGAATTTTGATTCTACTTAAATTGCCTTTTCTTCTTCTTCTTCTTCTTCTTCTGTTTGCATTCTATGTACATACGAGTATACGTATAGTTGGTCTCGTAATTTAGAAGAAATTCCTTAGGGAAACGCATCAAGGATTCAAGAAGATAGTAAAAAATCTAAAACTAAATACTCAAAGGATACCTAATTCCACACTTAAGGCATAAAGGATGAGGTGGTGGGATTGTGGAAGGGGTGCGGCTATAAATGATGATGATAATGATGATATCAATGCGCATCAAGCGGTTGCTTGTGCAATAGGGTATTATGTATATGGGTGAGTATTTATATACATATTATTATATGTACCTATATATTTTAGTGCCACTACAGTATGCAATTAGGCACTCAGCTACGAAAGATATACAAGAAGAAGAAGGATCTTCCGAAATCCCTAAGTCGGTTAAATTCATCCTTTTATGATGAATTTGGTTTTTGGTCATTCATTTGACTTGCACCCCTCATTTAGTTTAGGATGCATGCATTGCATATAGTGTGTTTGTGTGTTTGGAGAGTTTTCTTCAAATCATTCCAGAAAACTGACCAGACCAACAAAGAACAAGGACGACAACGTTAGACGTTTTAAAAGGAAAGGGGTTTGGCTTTTGCAAAATATTTATGGCAAACCAGCTTACGGTTTAGATTTTCACAAAAGCCCAAAGGTAGAATAAAGAGCTATCTTATAGTATAGCATCGGAGAGGGCTAGGAGAACGAAGAAGATTCGGGGATTCATTTATGGGAGAGGTCAAGCTCTTTGGAAAACAAAGTCCGGCCACAGTAACATCTCATCTCGCAGAAGGAAGTCCTCTCGAGCGACGAGCTCATCATCATTATTATTATTATCATCGTCGTTGATGCTGTCGTCTTCTTGCTATGTACGTATGTAGCCTCATCTATTCGCTTTGTGTATGCATCTCTTGTTATCGATGCAGGGAATCCTAGGAGAACTAATGTAAATAATAACCTAAGGTAAATGCATTATGTTATCCTTTTGTTATGCTCTGGCTGAATGCAAGTTGCCATAGTAAAACACAGATTTGATGGGTGTGTATGTGTTATTTTCTTGTATCTTCTGCCACATATTATTTCCCGTGTTCTGACACCCTCCATAGATACAATTTGCATTTTCTGGAATATTATGAGACTTCTGAATGCGGAAGGATAGGCTCCTATGCGTATGATGATTCTGTTTTTCAACTTAAACACTAGCTGCCTATTATGCCAATGTCGAAAAGTACTTAGACCCTTCTGATAAAGCCGCTAAGAGAAACCTGAGAAATTCGGGAAGCTTTCAAGCGAGAACGAGAATACACATTCTTGCGAATGCATCTATACATCTCGTTCTGATGGTGATCGAGAAAGACCTGGTATCAGCAAAACCACAATACATTTTAACATGAATATAGTATGAGTGTACTTATGTACATATAGGTAAGGTACCTAGGTAACCTGTTAAAAGTAGCAGGACCGTAGTTGCTGAAATACTGAATTTTTAAGAAATTTTTTATTAGAATAAATAGGTTATAAGCTGTATGCAAGAAAAGTGCAAGAAATGAAACATGAAAGTGTATGTAATTGTTTATTGGCATTCGCCGCTTCGTTTGACTTCGAAGGGAAAGCCCTGTATTCAGTTCCAGTAACTTTAGTGTCTCTTTAAAAAACTCGAAACTGAGAGCTGAACACAATAATTACACGAAGAATTCGCTCAAACACCTTCCGTTTAGAAATAATTTCGAGGTGGGCCCACCCACAATATCGGGGCCGATGAATAGTATCGGCCTGCTCCCCAGAGACCAGTTGTTATGGCTCGGGTACGAATTCCATGTCATGTTGTGGCATAGTCATATGATCATGCTCGCTACACAGCTGGGCACTATCACCATCCAATTTAGTGTCCGGCGTCAGCATTTTGACTAACTACAGCCAGCTCGAAGCTCCCTTTCGGGGCCTTTCCCCAAAAGCCAGACCAAAGCCTGCGGGCCACTATCTACCAAGCTGCCAGAATTTTCGCCTCTGGTCAGGTTAGCCACTGCATTTCAGAATCACTACATGCAGTTTCCACTGCAAACAGATCAACTGAATTCAGCTACAGCCGGATGAATTCCACAAAACTCGGGGAACGTGCCCAACTAACTACCAAGATCGTATGATCTTGCATGGGAAAGCGTACAAGCTTTGTGATCAATGCAAACTTGAACCTAAAACGAGATTTGGATTTTTTTTTTTTTTTTTTTTTGTTCTTTGAGTTTTATTCAATTTTTAATTTTTTTTTTGATTTTTGATTGCAATCTCGTTGTGCCTGTTACACAAAAGTGTAACCTTTCAACCTATAAAGCTAAGCTATATTTCATTTCGGCATTTGTTCATCTTTGATTATGCGGGCAGGCGTCCCCGGTCCTCAAGTTACAATGAGTCCCGGATCTGTCTGCCACCATTAATAACTTTTGTTCTCACAAAACTCTTAACGAGCTTGGGTCTACTAGGGACCCCGCACCTTTATCTTCTTTTCCCGAAGGACATCGACTTTGTAGGGCAATCCCTACCACATGCAACAATACACTAACAATTCTACGATATCGAACATCTTTTACGACACATTTTACGCCTCGGCAACGTAGAATAAGACTGGAATCCATCTTTATGTGGATCTCCAGTCGTCACCTACAGGACATCTTACACCACCAAAATTTTGATTAGTTACTCCACTTATAAATAGTCTTCTTGGGTCGTAAATTTACAGTAAACAAAATTGTTTTGAATTCTTAACCTATTTAGGTGGGTCGACAGATAGCAGATTTTTTCTCTTGTGGACTTATGACCCTTTACCAGTATTTTTGTATTGAGTATCAGAAATTTAGTCAGACGCTAAAATAGGCACCAAGTTTGATATACAGCAATAAAATTCATGAATCAGGATTAATTTACGAGAAGATATGCTAACATGGCTGCACCTTTTCTTTTCCTCTTTATGAAAGAAGATCAGAAAGTAGCCTAATGGGATTGTGCTTTGGTTTTTAATTTTTCTGCATATTCTCAAATTGCACAATGTTAGTAAGAACAATTATTAAATTACGTGGAATAAATTTGAAGATTTTAATCAAACACCTTGGTGTCTGCCAATAGTTTTTTTTTATATAAACTATACAAATTAAGACTTTAAAAATTCAGACTTAATGCTTTACAAAAAAGTACTTTTTTGCACCTCCCAAAAATAATGTAATTTTTTTGAAGATGTTTGTGGTCTTTTTTTAAAATTCCATTACTCGTGTAGGTATTGCAGAAGATGTCTGCCATTTGTATTTTTGAATAACGGAAATTATATAGAATAACATATAAAAGAGGCAGACGTGCTGCTATCACGTTTTAGAGTTCGATTTCTTTGAACTTTGGGACCCCCCCCCCCACATTCCCAGAGGTACTATCAGTTGAAATTATAATTGCCCATCATTTGATGCTTAGGTCTAAGATAACGACTGGCCGTGAGTCTGCCTGCCATCACTGACTCTTGGACTTGGAGCCCAGCGTTTTGAGGAGCCGTATGCGGGGGCACAAACGGCACACTATTTGCGCCGCCTCTGTCTGAGCTGTCTGAGCTGTCTGAGGGATGATCTTGATAAGCATAAGGCAACCAAATACCGAATCTGTTCTTATGTATAAAGATGAACAAAATATTGTTTATATTATACGGTTTTCCAAAGTGTTGGATTTTTGAAACGGGTTTCCATCACTTGCAAAAACACTTGAAAAAATAACATTTTTTAACTTTGTTGGCCTGCAGCTTTTTCAATATTAAAAATTTTGAAAATTTGTTATCAATACAACTACACTTGCGAGCAAAAAAATGGAAGCACTCCGGTTCGACTTTTAAATTAAAATCTCCATGGATTAAATATTTATGCTTTAATATAAATGGTCACATTTTAAAGCTTGAACATTAATTTTTAAATTAGAGGTACAATTATAAAAATACATTGGATAGTTTTAACGTTATTTGCCTTAATAACGAAAATAACAAATTATACTAAAAAAGGAAGCAAGAGTAGGTCACATTGATACGCAAGATACGCGCCCATTATTGGTTTTTGTTTATCGGTGTGCAGTTAAAAGTGAACTGTTACATAATATCGATTTAACAGGCCTTCAAATCTTGGAAATAAATGGATACAACAACTGCAGATATTGCTCAAGTTGGAAAGTCTGCGCGAATGCCAAAATCTGGACGTCGCGTCGCCAGTGTACCACTTAGAGTCACAATGACTTCTCTCTAAAATCGTCATTTGACTGGCCTTAAACGTCCAACAACAGCTCAAAGAGGTACGAGGAAGGATTACTAGTAAATAAACAGGTAGAAGACGACTCAAAGAAGCAAACCTTATCCCGGACCGACCTGTCAGGGACGCGAAATTGACTGCAAACCACCGACAAGGTTGACTACGATTTTCTCTAGTGCACTACGATTGGGAAGTTGGGCAATGTAGGCGAGTTATGTTCTCGGGTGAGTGCAAAATGAGTTTGCATGTAAGTGATCGTAGACGCAGAATGCACAGACGACCTGGCGAGCGATTTGAACAATGCTGCTTTTTCGAAACCGTGACTTTTATGGGGAAGGGTTTTGTATGATACAGGCAGGCATTTGAATTGAAGGAAAAGTGAGTTGGTTTTTGTTGCTTTTGCTGGTCGAGGAGAGGTTTAACTTCGGATCGGTACTTTTCCGATATTGTTCTGCATCACGTCGTTAATTATGCTAGATGTATTGCCACAGATTTCTTACTAATGCATGATAACGCTCGATGCAACACTGCGTGGGGAACAGTCGGATTCCTTAGGGAAGTTGGTATTGGCACGATGGACTAGCTGGCGCTAAGCCCAGACTTAAATCCTATCGAGCATTTGTGAGACGAGTTTAAACGAAGGATTAGAGCCAGAAATCCAGCTTCTGAGATCATTAAAAACTGAAAGCGGCACTGATAGATGAATGTGAAAGAATACCGCAAGAGACAGTCAAAACCCAAACCCATCAGGCCAATGAAAATTCATTTAGAAGCTGTAATTAGAGCTTGGGCGGGGTAATGCAAGATACTGAAAAAATAAATTTCGCTTAATTTTGTCGAAAATGTTTAATTTTCCAGCTACTACCTGTTTTAGTTTCTTTTTTCTTACATCCTTAAATTATGACGATTATCTTTTCAAATCTCGAAGTGTTTGTTATGTTTTTAAAGTTTATGGTTCTAGCGTTTTAACGATATTATAAACATTCATGCATGTCAATTACATTGAGTGCAATTATTGTTTTTACGTGAAGCAAGAGGGTTATTCCATTTTTTTGCTCGCAAATGTAGTAAGAAATTTAATTTTCCACAGGAACAGAGATATTAGATAAAAACTAAAATCTAATATGGCGGGCAAAAAATTAATTTTACGAGTGCGATAAATGGACTCCCATTCGAATTAATGAAGACATTTGGAGATGTTACAAAATTGCAGGGTACCCAATTTTCATAAATGCACTAAACTATTTGAATTGAGATTTCATTTTCGATTCAAAATAAATCTCAAATAAATTTGTATTTATATATAGACTGAGGTAATGTGAGTTCATGCTTACACATTTTTTTTTTTAATATAGGAGGAATATGATAATGGATTTTAAAACTCTTCCTTCATTCGACTTGATATTTAAATCTGCTTTACATTCTTATCACTAATATCGGTGTTCCGCAGGGTTGCCCGTTAAGTCCGTTAGTGTTCGCTCTATTTATGGACGATATGATGATTTACTTATTAAAATGTTGGTTATTTTTGTCACTGATCTCGTCATTTTGGGGGAAAACGACATACTCTCCTGAACAATGTTCAGGTTCACAGCAAACAACAAGCTGAACAGAACTCCTATTGAAAGACAATTTTTATATAATTTAATGCCAACAAACTATACAAGAAGAAATAAGCTGAAAATACTAAAAAGCCCGCCCGCATTCCCCTAGGGTTGGTTAATACCCCATCGTTATACACACCTTCCATAGTTTGACAGGCCTGAATATGTACAGATACGAGTACCTATAGGTACCTACTGTGTGTTTCAGTTTTAGAGCTTGTTGTGTTGATAACGTGCGAGCATGTGGAAGGATATTTCACTTCGTGAGATATTCCATATATGTATGTATACCAAATGATATCGCTATAGGTTTTGCTCTCCTTTTTGTCATCATCATCATGAAGATGGAATAGGTGATGGAGGAGATACAGTCATGCTTGACCAACTATTAGGATAAAACCTATATAAATATCTCTATATCTTCAACAGTTCCTTTTCCTCTATATTTGTATTTACATATATGTAAACAAATATGTACATATGTATATGTATGTACGTAGGTAGGAATATGTATAAACAGAGGTATTAAGGAAGAGGGAACCCTGCGAATTTTAACAAGCGCCATGGATTTTCAAAGACGTACCGAAATATTTTGTACCTCTCGGACTTTCGGACAACTTGGAAGTAGAAGCGAAGGAGATGATGTGTGCACCATTTTATGGGTGGCACACACAAATTTTCGATATAGAGAGTCACTCAAACCATCACAATTACCATCACCGGCCATTCGGTGGTTGCCTAGTTGTATGGATCTTCTGGATCAGTTAGGCAGTAGCGGTAAAAGCATCCTTGCGAACAAGGAATAAATTGCCCATTCCCCCTTCCTTCACTTGGTTGAAAGAGCGTCGTAGTTCTAACATACACATACACACACACAGAGTTAGAAACATATACTTACATGAGTAGGTAGGTATATTCTTGGTCTTCTGGTCAGTTTTCCATTTGAAAGGCTTGAGTTCACTTCACTTCGCCTTCACACCACCCAAACCCACGACGATGACGACGGACGGAAGGTCCTGTCCCGTTCGGCTAAGAACCAACCACCACCATTGCCACCACCCATAGAAAAGCATAAAAGGAATTGTGTTGGTGTTTATCTTCCTTCGTATATGGCCAAGTGTGTATCCTTGCGAAATTCATCTGCGAGGATGGCATTTGCTTATATTTGGAGAAGGTATACGTGTGTTATTTTCTTCTTGTCGTACCGTAATTTTTTTTTTTTTTCGTCAAAATCGTCGTCGTCGTCCTGGTCGTCATCCTGTGCATTGTGAGTGAGAGGATATCTTTAAAGAAGAGGCAGTGAAGGGTTCGGGCCTGAAGAAATATCCGGTTCGCTGCCATGGCAGCGACGATGATGATGATGATGATGGAACCAGAAACGGGACAGGGTAAAGGACTGATGGGCAGGACGAGGGGGAACCAAAGAGACGTTCTTCTGAACTATACAACCGACGGTAACATTTGCTGACCAAAAACCCAGAGTTCCACATCAAATAGCCAACAGCAGCAGCAGCAGCTGCCCACTATTCAGAAGTGGGATTTAGTGCGATATAGGTGGAGAGTTGTATTAGGGATCCTTCCCCACTCCTATTTTACGACAACGACGACGAAGTCGTCCGTCGTGGACTCTACAATGACCACGATGCTTATGTTGTTCCCCCTTTTCCCCAAGAATTGACGCTGCCGCTGCCCATAGCTAAAGCTGATGCTGATGATGATGATGACGACGACGAAATTTCGTACGTAAATTGAAAGGATATTACATACGAACACATTCAAGCACATATACAACATTCTATACCTACCTACCTACCGAGATGTCCAGCAAGAGGATTCGAAGAAGAAGAAGAATAACTAGAAGAAGGGAGAGATATGTGAAAAGTTAAGGTTGAGGATTTTCGTAGAAACACTGGAGATGCTGGAATCCTTACGTATATTTCATTTGGAGAGGCAGCAGCGACGGCGGCGGCGGCGGTGGCAGAGTAGGCAGGCAACCAAGCAGCAACATCAGCAGCAGCGGATATGGAAGAAGGATTCTTTGAAATGGGCAGAATGGAAATGACTTGGTTTGCTATTGGGCTTGACCCTTTGAAAACCTTTTAAAACCTCAAAGTGTGTGTATGTATATATTGGCTAGTAGATATATATGTATAACTCCAATGTTCTAGATATCAATATACAGAAATGATGCCGAGTGTACTTCTATGCTGTATATGTAAAAGGAGAGCACAAAATTCTGCCGCGGCAGCCATTTTGATTTCATACTTAAGATAAAATTTTCCAACTTTTGTTTTGCAATATATGTATATACGAATCGAGCGTAGGTATGACCAAAAACAACAATAACAATAAAAGGACATATAAAAGAAATATTTGAGTAATTTGTGTTTATTACCTCCCGCTCTCCCCAACACCCTTCGGAAAACAGCACCCCATTTACCGTCACTTTTATTGAAGTGGCATTCAACTCTAAATTTGCTTTTAAACTCTGAAATTGAGATTTCTTTAAGTGACGGACGACGACTTGACGGGGGGGAGCTAATTCCTTAAACTTAATTTATTCGTTTCAATCAGTCAGGAACATTCATCAAACTCAAAAGATGTGACATTTTGAACCGATTTTGGTCATCCGGTTGACTTTGGTTTGGTGTGAAGTGAAGACGAAAGATGACTTAAAATTAACGTTAATTGACAGATGGTGTGGCTAAGAAAAAAAAATTACCTACCTATTCACTGCACGGTTATGGAAAAAGGCGGATATACGAAGGCCAGGCTCTGGACGAATGAGTTTGCTTTAAGAGAGTATCAAGTTCGGAGTAGGTATAAGGAGTCGTTCGATGTTTTTTGTATGTTTTTTTTTTTTATTGTATACATACCTATACATAATGATGAGATTTCAATATAAGGTGGCGTCTTCGCTTGTTTTTTGGAAGTAACTGGACATGCCACCGTGTTTCTGGCGGATTGAATTTCCGCCACCGTTAAATTTCTTGATTTTTTTCGCTAATGATGTTAATTTGAGACATTTTTTGTAAAAATTTTATGATGGGTATCTTTGTTTATATAAAACTGTAAAATATCAATTTGCTGGCTATTTTGGTTAACTGTTTTTTTGTTCCATATTTTTGTATATACTGTAGCTGTAGCTGGTGACAAGAGAATTTATATTTTTTTTTAATAGAGAAGGTGGTAAAGAGCGTTTTACGAAGTTTGAGATAAGCTACTTTTCCTCACAATATACATAGATACCTATATAGAGTTATTTACCAGGTATACTTATTTCTTGAAACCCTTATGTATCGTGGTGTTAGTTCTTTCTTTTCTGCCGTAACAAATTTGTATTTTATCATAGCATATGGATTTAGTTTATAAAAATATTGCCAAACTCTCTCGTGCGATTAAAACCACAAGTCTTTGGTTTAAATAACTAGCTGACCTGACAGACGTACCTCAAGAGGATTTGCCATCAGGTGAAGAAGGATATAACCAAATGTTATGACCCTTAAAAAATCTAGCCAAACGTAGTACACACTTATAAATTTTTATTTTTCCATTTTTTATTTAACCTTGTTAGGTGGTGAAAAAATCCCCTCTTTTTATGTTTACCTATTTTTAGTACCTTTGTATTAAATTACAGAGCCTTTAAAATAAATAATACAAAATAAGCATTAATCGAGTCACTGTGGCGTATACGTACTTTTTTTTAACATTAATTAGTTAGATTTAAAAATATGTGCATCACAGCCTTACAGTTCATATTATATACTTAGATAATATTTATTATTTATTATTTAAAGAAAAAACGGCTACTGCCTCTTGCGAGGAATTGACAAATCCTCCAAGAGTATCTCCTGTCACAGAAAAGTGCCGCTCGTTAGCCGTTCGGATTCGGCAATAAACTGTAGGTCCCCTCCATTCCTGCAGACACGCACACAGGAATGGTTGAGAGTTATAAGTCACTAGGCCCTAGTTCTTCATGAGCTGTTGTGCCATCAAATTTATTTATTAATTTTATCTCAGTAGTTTATTTATCTGGATTCATGTTCTGTAACTCAGGCGATAAGTTATCACATCGTTAAAAAATGAAACGAATCATTTCTCTCTTATCGACTCTGGAAAAATTTGGGTTTCTGTGAGTCGAAGCGATAAGCTCAATTTCCGATTTATTTCGACTGGAATTTTAATTGAAAGGAGATAAGATGAACTGTCATATTGACATTAAAAAGACAAAACAAACAAAAGGAAAGAAAATGTTTTAAATTTGTTAAATTAATTTGTTTCTTTTAAGAATTGCGCAAACCTAAGCGATGGCAATGGCGATCGCGATAACAAGCGATAACAATGTGGATGCCGCTCATGTGAATCAATAGGAAGGCTCACATCTATGCTATATGTGGATCGAGATCACGTTCCACTGCTGCGTTCAACTAAGCGACTTTTACTGAACGCAGCAAGCACCATTTTGATCGCAGTATCACACAATATTTGAATTGTTTTGTGAAAATAATATCAAAATTCAATTTAAAAATGACTTAGAACATTACAGCAGATTAATAAAATTTAAAAAAAAATCCAAATTTTGTAAATTTTTTTGCGCAAAGAATACAAAACACAAAAAAGCAAAAAATTTACGGATAAATTTGCCGTCCCTGCCGATTATTTATGCCTAGATTTATCTGCTACTGATTTTTTATCAGTTTTTTAATGTTTATTTGACAATTTGCGCGTCACTAAATGTATCGCAATATCGTGCTGATGTGGGCTGGTTTTTGATCGCACCTTGATCGCGCGATAAAGGCTGTCGTGATCGCCACCGCCATCGCTTAGGTTTGCGCATAGATTTATTTGTTTATTTTATTTGTTTCTTTTATTGTTTATTTATTTGTGAACACTGAATTATTTTTTTTTAATAATAAAAGCCAAGCAGACAAAAGTGGCCCACACCTCATCGTCGCACATCAATTGACGGATCAAATTGTTAAAGCATTTGTAAAAAATATTGTTTTTCCGTTTCCTTAATCAATTTCATTTTATTAAAAAAGGGAAGACTCCAAATCTAAATCCGGCACCAGGACCATTGCCAAAAAATAAATCCAAATTTTCGAGCAAATGCCGAAATTACTTTTTTATGGATTTTTTTTTTTTGGATCTTTGGTCGAATTGGAATCGGTTTTCAAAAATTACAAAAATTACCTAATTTAAACTAAAAAACCACTTCAATCACCCTAATGAAGCAAGTAGTTTTAAAATAAGAGCATTTTACGAGTATTTCGTATGAATTTCTGTTGAAATTCTTGTAAGTGTTGCCTTATTTTGCAAGTGATAAATTTTGAGGTTTAAAATGAAAAAGTTAACGATATTCAAAGATACAGAAACCCATATTATCGCATTTTCCAGGCATTTCTATTTCGCGTATTCCGATAAAGTGACTTTCGTCTAGGGTTCCCAACTTTCTTCGAAACGAAAGGAGGACACAATTTTTCTAAATGTGTACATAAAAATAAAATACGGTAGGCACCTACTTATATTTTAAATTTAAAAGCTCATTATAAATAAAATCCCTGCCGCCTGGAAAATCAAATTAGTTTTCTTACAAGGCACTTTCAAAGCAGGTACTTTCAAAGTCAACCAGTCCCTCGCCAGTTATTACCATTCCACTTTAAGAGAAAAAAAAATATTGGTTTAATTTAGATTCGGTACTAGAACTTTCGCCTTACTAGTACGCTAACCACTGCACTGGCTACTTTGAAATACAGACGTTCAATGATGAAAATGAATAACTTTAAACTTAAGGGTATTTCTGATGCGATAGGAAAACTTGCCTAACAATTATTCAAGCAAGGGCTTACGAGTATATGCCAAGTTTCCCCTAATGAAAATAATGAAAATTTTCAGGGCGTTCCGTAAACTTGGCAAAACTTACCATTGTTCCAAGCGGGTTTTTGGCATAAATTATTAAAAAATAATAAATAATAAGGAAAAATAAATAATAAAAAAAATTATAAATAATATCATAAAAAATTGGCATTTTGTTGCAATAATAACAAAAAAGGCTTAAACTCAAAAAATTCAAAAGGAAAGTTACAATATTTTACTCTTCTTTTCTTGCATTTCAAAACCAAATATTTAAAAAAAAAAAAAAAAACAACAACTGCCATTTGGTCAGTGTGTATAACAAAAAAATTGCATTCCTTCCATTGGATCTTGCAAAGATGTATAGTAGTACATTTTCATGAGTGACAAAATGTTATTTGGTAGTTTGTTATCAAGCAGGATTATGACCAACATTTTAATAAAATGGCAGAAATAATAATATTATGACGCATAACAACAAAGGTACATACTAAAAAAATGAATTATTGATCATATCCTTTACATTTTTGAAAAGGAGGACATTTCAGAATGAACAAGGACGGGAGGACAAATATTTGAAAAGTAGGACAGTTGGGAACCCTAGTTCATCGTTTCTCGACTTTTTTCGATGCGATAGTTACAGAACATGGGTCCTGGTTCATAACAAATCCAAAAATAAGATCCCCATCCAATTTGGATGATGTTCAACCGAGTTATCCGCGTTCGAACAAAAAACTAGTTCAGAAAGTTTAGAATTTCAAGATGCTTTCACGAATTTTTGATTTAGGCAGCCAAACTTTCTAATTTTTGGCTCCAATGTGTGTTAATCTGGTTCAATACGAATCCAGAAAAAAATCCCCATGTAATTCGAATGATGTTCAGCCGAGTTATGGGCGTACGAACACAAAAAAGGGATTCATTTTTATATGAAAAAGAACCTTTTTCAAACGAATATTTTTGTATAATACAAATTCTGTATACATACCTTACTGAAATAAATAAGCCATGCAGAAGAACTAGCACTATTTAATTTGATTTGTGCACTGATTTAAGGCCCATCGCCCACTAGGCAACTTTTAGTTGCGCAACTTTTTGTTGTTCGGAGTTGCCGACAACAGAGAGCAACTTTTGTCGCCATATTTTATTATGATGGCTGCTTTTCGGCTGTCTGGCTATGTATAATCGTAAGCTGGCAATGCGAAATAAATTAATATTTATAATTATAAAATATATTATTTATTATTGTGTGTACTCACATTTGTTGAAAAAAAGGAAAGCACATTCCATTTCCAGAAATTGGCCAAAATGACAAAGGGTAAAAAGGAAATGCACGCCATTTTGGCATCCACAATGACAAGCGGAAACGAAATTTTGACATCATATTTTCGGAAAATAAGGATGCCGGCAACAAAAAGTTGCCCTGTGAGCGAGGGTAAGCAACAAAAAGTTGCCGGGAAAAAAGTTCCGCGAGCAACTCCGAGCAACAAAAAGTTGCGCAACTGAAAGTTGCCTAGTGGGCGCTCTCCCATATAAGTTAATGTAATTGGATTGGGAGCAACAAAAAGTTGCTGGGGCTAGCAACAAAAAGTTGCCTAGTGGGCGCTCTCCCATATAAGTTAATGTAATTGGATTGGGAGCAACAAAAAGTTGCTGGGGCTAGCAACAAAAAGTTGCCTAGTGGGCGATGGGCCTAATATAGCTTTTAACAGCTTTTAGTCTACATAAATTGGCATTTTGTCCCGGCGCGGCGGTGATCTCACTTGGCCTTGTTTATATGCAATTTTTGTTAAGATCATGACAAATATCTAGTGGGAACTATGTATCCAACAAAATTAGAATTCTTTATCATAAAAGCTAAAAATATTGATCACATATCTTTTATTATTAGTATTAATATTGAAGTACATTTCATAGTTTCAAATCATATTTAGTTCTAAAAGGTCTGTGATCTTTTGTTGAATTTAACTGATAGCAAATTCACGGCTTTAAAAATTAAAGAAGCGCTCTTTTGTAGGTACAAATTTTCATAAATAAAAATGATTACAAAATGTATTCAGATTCTTAACCTTAATTTGGTGCATTTTTGCAACGTTAGCAGTTACATTGCAAAAATGCACCAAATTTGGAGTTTAGTTTTAATTTCGCACAAAAAACTGAGCAGTAGGGTGAATAGCTATGCGTAGAAGAACTATTCGATGCAATACATCAGAATCGGAGTTTCGCATTAATTTTTATTTTACTTTGTTTTTAATATTAAAAAGTATCCTAAGTGACAAACTGTTTTTGTTTACTCAGCAACGAAACAAATTAGGACAAATTTCAGCGTTAAACAATATATTAATAATATCTACTGCTACCTACAAATCCAAGGTGAAAAAAGGTCCTATCGCTTATATGCCCAGGAAAATTTTAAAGTTTAATGTAAAATTTGCGTCGCTAACGATAATTTGGTGAAAAGCGGTTGATAATTATCCAAAAAACGAGGAGAGGATAATTTTTTAAACGTAAATAGAGAAAAAAATGTTTTACTACAAAGCCGTTTGATTCAAATCAGCCAGATAGCTCTCAAGTCTCAATTATGTTTGAATTAGAGTTTAGTGCTGTCAGAAAACTTTCGTATAAGTGGCCCTAAGAGTTGCTTGTGAAAAACTTATAATTTTGACTCTACGTTTTTGAGGGAGCAATATCTTGTAACTGATAGCTCGTATGGAAAAAAATGTCTAAACATTTTTTGTTAGGAAAACATTCTATAATTTACAGTGACGCACAGATGCAAAAACGCAAAAATTCACAGACGCACGGACACAGACATTCAGATCGATGACGCACGATATGTCAAAAACCACTTTTTCGGACTTCTCCATCGTCGTAGTGCATTGATTGCAACCTCGAAAATTTGTTTTACACGAAACCAATACTTGCCCTACAGAGCAAGTAAAAATAAGATTCGTAGAGTTTAGTCGGTTTTCTTTCCAGTTGACGACGATAATTTAACTTTACTCATTTTTTATCAAACACCATTTTGCCAAAATAATCCTGTTTGAATACAAATTGTAGATTTTAGGTGCAATTTTTCGCATCGATACCTTAATAGACTAATTTTATTAAATTATTCAAAAGTCAATACTATGTAGGTATTAAAATCCGCAGCCTTCAGTATAGGATCTTTTTAAATTTCAAATTATATACCCCGCAAAGTTGTATATGGCCAATTTGACCATATCTCACCCTCTGTTCTAATCAACAACCAACAAGTTCTTCATCTATTTAATTAAAAGTGTTCTCACCTTAACCAGATCCTAATTTATGGCCAAGTTCATCAATAAACCCACTCCGAAAAGGAAGGAGTCTACACTCAACCGTACCAGCTTCCTTTCGTTCAAAGAAAATCAATGAAAAACGGACTCGAAAGTACAAAGATGTTAAGTATAAGTTCAATAGAGACACACTAACGGTATGTTAGAAACTTGCAGTGAAAACTCAATCAATTGGTATTTCAAACCAACGACACACCAGGGCAGTGAATAGTTTTCGCCCTCTGTCTATTTGGCTATAGCTTCAAAAAGAGATGGTTTAGTGGAATTAAAGGCAGATATACGGAGCAGAGGGAGAGGTGGTGAAAGAAGTGTGACAAAAAAAACTTAAAAAAAGATGGGGACAAAAAATAAATACCTTAACAACCGTCCCAACGGGTGGTAAATTGATTTTCAAAAAATGTCCCCGTGCGAAACATCGAAGCAAGACGTCGCGTCGCGTCGTTGTAGTTTTTTTTTTTTTTTTTTTTTTTTTTAATACATAGTTTAGTCCTAGTCTTCATCGTCATTCCCCGTAGTTCAACGGCAGATCCTTTAATAGGTAGATACCTATACAGAGTGGTGTTGGAACGTGAGTGAGTATTTTGTTGTCGACATCGGCTACATAGACGACGTGTCGCTTTTAGTCATAGCAGTTTGCCGTCAGAAAAGCGATTTAATTCGCTTTCTCTAACGATCTTCCTCCTGCCGTGCAACACGACTCAGGACTCACTCACTAAGAGTCCACCCACCTTTGGCCGCACACAAAAACACAGCCTCGAATATCCTTATTGAATTCTATATTGAAGTATTTGTCGCCTTTTAACCTCCTCCCATTGCCCTGTTTTGTCAAGAATGGTGTCTTGTCAGTAGTTCGGTCTTCGGTCTCATTTAGTTTGCTCGGCGACGATGTCGACGGTGTCCATGTTAAGCAGGACAACAAAGAAAAAAGAGAGTTAGAAAGAAAAAACGAGGAAAAAATAAGCGAGTGTCAGGAAACACGTCCGGGATACCCACTTGTATTGATAAACTCAAGCAAACTGCATTGCGAGTAGAGTGGGGGTAGGTGTCTGTATATCCTTTGCGGGCCTTTGCTAACAATCTAATTTCTTCATGTATTGACTAACGCGAGATAGCAAGGACCATACACACTTCCAACTATCCTATACTCCTTGATAACACATCTCTGAGATAAGAATTCTCAAAGGGAGTTCATATAAACATCACGGGATATGCCATGAACTTGTCTTTCCCGACGACCGACGATATGGCTACGACAACGGCGACAGGCTACATCAGGCAATATCTGCGACATCCCAGCTCGAAATAAAGGCGAATTTAATTAAAATCCTGATTATCCCATGTTGGGTTGGCTTCATTTTGAAAATTGGTTGGAAGTTGACGCATATTGCTTGCGTGTGGTGTGCGAATGTCGTTGAATAGGATTTGTATATGTAAGTAAGTGTTATTCGATTGTACAATCGATGGCACATCACGTGTGTTGTTAATGCACGCGGTCAAGCTTAGAAATAATCGCACATCTGACATCCATAATGAAAATAGGCACCTTTTAATCAACCATGGTAACTTGTTCTTTGATTTTGTATTTATAAAGATGTGGGTGGTATCTGCATATACGATGTTTATTTATGCACATATTTAAAATTGGTACCTAGTCCGACAGAATACCGAAATCCAAAAAACCTAAATCCAGAAAACCCATCATCCTGAAAATAGATAATCCCAAAAAATTTGATGCACAAAAACCAAAATAATCTTAATGTATAACAAACAAAATAAAACACAGCTTTATTTAAAAACAAAATGCGCGACTGGATCGCACGAACTTGCTCTTTAAGTTAAAGTTGCTGGGAATCTTAAAGATTGTATTGAAGCATTCCATGGTCACGTACAGACAAATTCAACTATTTTTCTGTTATTATAAGGCTGTTATTTTCGAAACATGGATTAGATATGTCATATATTATTTTTTTTTTCTAAATTTTGTACATTACTCTTCGATTATTTGCAAAAACTTTAAAGGTATTCCTTAAAACTTCTTAGAAAAAAAATAAAAAATAAGTAGAGCTGCCACGTAAAGACGGGTCGAGTCAACCAATATTCTGTATTGTTAGATTTCAGCAAAACTATTAGGCATCGATCAAAAATTTGTAAGAATCGAATTAAGTATTTATGAGAAAAAAATATTAAAAAGGCTCGTCGTTATATTTTAAAAATGTTTTAATAGGTTGTCACGTACAGACAAACTGCGTCACGTGTATGAAACAGTTAAAATTAACGGTTTTTATGAGCAATTATTTAAAATGTAGTAAAAAACAACTTTTTTTTTAAATCCAAAAAATAATTTTTTTGACGCAGGGACCCTTAATAACTGTAATTTTTGTAACCAAAATGCAGTCAATATTTGTAATAAGACAACAAAAATTTTAATCAAAATTGTTAAAGCCGTTCTCAAGATGAATTACAGTTTTCAAAATTGTTGTACACCAAGTACTTACCGTTATTTTTGAAACCAAAAAAATGTCGATCACCCCTCTAGAGAATCACTTAAGAATCTTGGTCCAATTTTAATGACAATCGCTTCAGTGGCTTAGGCTATAGAAATGCCGAGGTACAGACAGACATACACACACACGACGGAATTGCGGAACCTATTTTTTTTTTCGTGTTATCTTACATCGTAATGTTCATGTTTGATTGAAATCTCGATTTCGATTTTTTACGAATCGAAAACTTGCCCGTCATGCCAGAGGTCTGGGTTCAATACCAGCCGCTTCCACCTTAAGTTTTTTTCAGGTCTACTACCTCTTGCCAGGAAGTGACAAATCCCCCAAGAGTACCTCCTGTTATAGAAAAGTGCCGATAACCAGCCGTTCGGACCCGGCAATAAACTGTAGGTCCCCTCCATTCATGCAACACGCACACAGGAATGGTTGAGAGTTGTAAGTCACTAGGCCCTGGTTCTTCATGAGCCGTTGTGCCACCAAATTTATTTATTTCTTATTTTAAAACTTGCCCTATAAGTAAAGTATGTACCTATATTGCAAGTAAAAAGTATAACAAAAGCCGTTTCAGTTATTATTAGAACTGATATATACAGTATAGATCCTCGAAAAACATGCATTACAATAACAACACGAGATCTCTCTCTATGAAGATTATGTTTCAATATCCAAAAATTGAGTGTCGGTGGAGGTTTAAGTGATAAGAAAAAATTTGTAGCAATTCGAGACATCTATTTACAACAGAAAATATTAGTAACACAAACAAAATTTCCATGAAAATTCCAGTTAGCGAATCAAAATTCATCGAGCGAAAAGTGAAAAAGGATAAATATGCCGTTATTATATAAAGTTATTAATTAGTTGTTATACTTTCGAACTAATCACAACTAAGTAAGTAAAGGTTTTTGGAAAATGTGCATTTCTTAAGCTATGATCCTTGAAAATGCAAAAAACATCATCTCGACAATAGTTGTTTAAAAATTTTTGATTTTATCAATTTGATGTTTGTTGAAAAATATTTTTTTACTCACACACTTACTATGCTAGAAAAAACATGTGTTTTACCTTGCACTCAATGTACTCAAACTTGTTCCCAACCAAAACCCATTTTAGCTAATTTTCCTGGCCGACTTAGTTTTGCCCTTTTGGATTGATGGCATAACTCCGCATTTGGTGTGGTTTTATCTGTGTTTGCTCCATTTTTTTTACATTAGTTCAAAAATAAAATTAGTAATATAACTTGGTGGTGATGTTTCCAATAAAAGTCCTTATTAACTTAATAAAATTAATTAATCTATCAAAATAAAAAAGAAAAAGTAAAACCTAACTCAATCGTTCACTAAGGGCCACTTGCACATAACGAACGGATAAATACATAAAACTCAGGATAACTATCCCAGTTTAAATAAAGAAATAAAAACTTCTCGTTTTTAAATTGCACGAACGGAAATAAATAACAACAGACACAAAACACATTGAAAAATAAACAAACTCTAACGCTTTGACTTGCTTTCTCGTAAAAAATTCTAAAATTTGACGTGGGAGCTATTCAGAGTTTAAATATTTATCCAGAGAACGAGAAGAAAATAACTTTCTAAACTGAGATAGAAAAAAAATATTTTGCTACAACATGATTTGATTCAAATCAGTCAGATAGTTCTAATTATTTATAAATCAGGAACTACTGCTGTCAAAAAACTTCTGTGCAAGCGGCCCTAAGTCTTACTCAATT
The DNA here is from genome assembly GCA_947049315.1 of Epistrophella euchroma. Lineage (NCBI taxonomy): Eukaryota > Metazoa > Arthropoda > Insecta > Diptera > Syrphidae > Epistrophella > Epistrophella euchroma. Next base: position 65,258,039 of record OX346246.1, on the reverse strand, counting down.
CCTGTCTAGAATATAATTTGATTAACTGAATTTTTTCTTGTAGTTTGAAGTTTTTTTTTGTGTCAAAAAGAGGGGGTTGTGCCATTTCAAAATCATTGTGTGAGAAAAAAGTAACATCTGAATTGAACAGCTTTAAGGCGTCTTAAAACAAAAATTATTTCGTTTGACATGGTTCTCATTGCTCTAACAAAAAGCTAGGAAAAATCGCCAAACTCAAAAAAATAAAAAAAAAAGTACGTATACGCCCAAGTGTACGACGTTTTATCGTTATGTTTATACAAAAAAAGCTACGACATATCAACGGCATTACTTAAGGCTACTGGTATGTTAAATTCAAAAAAATATGGTTCGACAAAAAATTAGAATAACCAATATTTATGAAAAATGTGAAATAAACCTTCCAAATACGGACACTTAATTTATCTAAAGTTTTTTTTTTGTCTAAAAAGCAAATGAACGGTTTTCAGTTTAGTTTCTATTTTATTTTCTAAATTTTATTTTTCACTTTTTGCAAGACAGTCATTCGCGGATTAACCAGTAGTTTAAGTTTTAAATTTTTGATTCTTTTATATTTCATTTTTTTATAATTCACGCTCTCAAGGGGTTTTTGGTACCATTAATATGTCAGCGACACAGTGCGAGCATTAGGTAAGGAGGAGGGGATTTAAAAGGAGATGTCGGTGTACATTGGTCTTGAATTTTTGAATATTACAATGAGAGGGAAAGACAGAGCTTGGAAGGGCATTGGCATTCCACATCCGCGTAGTACGGCTAAAAAACGAATCCCTGTATTTGACAGTACGACCGAAGTTGGGCTCAAGGGTAAACTGATGGGCATTCCTAGAAGTGTGAGTATTACGGTTGAATTGTTTAAGGGGAGGAATGCAACTGGCTATTTCACTAGAGCACTGACCGTAGAAGTAACGATAAAAGAGAGAGAGACAGGAAACGTTACGACGATGTTCGAGAGACGTAAATGATTCTATAATGTTCCTATCTCCAATCATTTTAAAGGCTCATCTTTGAATATTGTCCAAGAGGCTTAAGTAAGTTGCTGGAGCACCAGCTCAGAGATGGGAGTTATACTCAAGCTTTGGTCGTATATAACTTTTATAGATAATAGCCAGATCAGAGGGGCAAACAAATTTCTTGCATCTCCGAAGGAAACCTAGACATCTTGCGGAATTCTTGGCAACGTTGAGTATGTGTTCGTTCCACAAGAGGTGATTCGTGATACTCATATCAAGAATCGCAAGCTGTCTGGTTTCTTCGATGCAAGTGCCACTCATGGACAGTGGCAAGGGGGGTAAGTCTCGCTTTAACGACAAAAGACAGCATTGAGTTTTTGAAGCATTAAATTCTACACGGTTATTCATTCCCCATTGTACAATGCTATCTAAATCAGAATTTAATGAACTAATCATATTTTGCCGTTGCTGTTCCACATCCGAAGAGCAGGGATGTGAGTCAGGAAACGAATACGAAAAGCTAAGGGTACTATCGTCAGCGAAACAGTTTATTGGATTAGAAGTTACAGACAGAAGATCATTTATAAAAATTAGAAAGAGGGTTGGGGACAGAACGAAGCCCTGGGGCACACCAGCATTTATGTTGTGGGTTTCAGACTTGAATCCGTCTAATACAACTTGTATAGAGCGGTTCAAAAGAAAGTTTCTAATCCAACGAAGAAGGGATTCATCAATACCAAAAGCACGCATTTTCGATAAGAGAGCAAGATGCCAAACTTTATCAAATCAAATCAAATGCCTTTGAAATATCAAGTGCAATAATCTTACTTTCTCCAAAACGATGTAAAGATTTGTTCCACTGTTCGGTGAGATAAGCCATCAGATCACCAGTGGACCTATTGCTGCGAAAGCCGTACTGCCGGTCATTAAGAAGCTTTCGGTCTTCGAGATATTTCTTAAGCTGATAATTTATCAGTGTTTCCATGACATTGGAAAGAAGGGACGTAAGTGCAATCGGTCGGTAATTAGAGGGTGAAGAAGATTCGCCTTTTTTGGGTATTGGCTGGACAAATGCTGTTTTCCAACTGCTTGGAACAAGCCCAGAAGAATAGGATAGATGGAAAAGCTTACGCAGAGGTTTTGCCAGCGTGGAAGAACACCTCTTCAGAATAATGGCGGGGATACCATCCGGACCAGCGGATTTATGTGTGTTGAGATCCTTCAAGACTCTTGCCACAGCACGAGTGCGAAAGTAGATTTGTCCCATTGCATCGTTTACGCGCTCAAGAACTGGAGGAGTCATGACACTATCTGGCAGCGTAGAATTGGCGGCGAACTGGCTAACAAATACGTTAGCTTTCTCAAGAGAGCTAACGAAAGGAGTGTCATTGACAACGAGCGTTGGAACTGAGGAAGACGATGTATTCCGAATATTTTTTACAAATGACCAAACATTTTTACTACTCGTGGGACATTGTAGTATTTTTTGCCTTAATTTTTGTCATGTAAAAATTTGGTCCGTCGAATATGGGCGTTACAGGCCTTCCTGGCTTGTTTAAACTTTTTCCGGTTTTCCTCAGTAGGGTTGGCTGTAAAATACCGGAAGCTTTCCTCTTTTACCCTCTTTTACAGCTCGAATCGAACCATGATTTATCTTTGGTTCTGATGCTCTTAGCCCTATTCGGGATAAAAGTTCTCATTCCCAACAGAATCATATTAGTAATCATATCTGAGCTGGAGTCTACGTCACTACCGAGGAAGCATAGTGACCAGTTAAAGATCCTGAAAAAGTTGTTGAGGCCGTCCCAGTTGGCTTTCTCGTATTGCCACACGGTTCTCACAGGAGCTCATTCTCTAACTGGATTTTTTTGGCACGAGAAATTTGCAGAAATGACACTATGGTCCGATGTGCCTAGAGGTGTTAATACACTAATAGTGTATTTATCAGGGTCAGAGGTAAGAAAAAAGTCAAGAGTGTTTTCCGCTCGACCATCAACGTCCGATATTCGAGTGGGCTCGTTGACAAGCTGAGTGAGGTGGTTAAACTCAGCAAAGATCTCAGCACACATTCCCTCGGGTGTTTTCTGGCCCGAATGGAGAAGCCAAGAAGAATTGTGTACATTGAAATTGCCCGTAATAACGATTTCAGTGTGAGGATGCAAGGAAACAATTCTTTGGATGGAGTCGGACAAAGCATCAAATTCGCGGAAAGTTAAAACTCTGTCCAAATTAGGGCTTCGATAGAGAAAACAATAATGAAGGATGCGCTTGTTCACCGTGAATTTAAACCATAAAAAATTAAAAAAGAGATTAGTACTAGGACCATATTGAGGCTGGAATTGGTAAGCAACATCGTTTCTTACATAAACGGCGAGACCATGGTGGGAAAAGAATAATGGCACTAAGTTGTACCCATGAATATTAAATTCAGCAGGATCAGTAGCCTCACCTACTTGGGTTTCACTCAGTGCCAAAACAGCTGGCCTGTTTGAAACAGTGTAGACGTACGTCGCCAAGAAATTCGCCCTTAGCCCACGAATATTACAATAGTCGACTCTGAAATTGCCAATCATTGTGATAAAAATAAAAACACGAAAACCAAAACAGACGAAATCTAAGAAGAAACCACTGAATATGATTATAAAAGTCTTTTCAATACCACAACACTACTAGTGTTATGCCTTAGTAGTGTCGTGAACTGATCCGAACCCTAACAAACAAAACAGTAATTCTCTATGCATCTGTTATTGTTGGCTCAGCATATGCACCAGTTGAGTGAGCTTAGATAAGCTCAACACAATGTATGCACCTGTTAAGCCAAGCAACTGTAGGTAGGGAAGGTAGGGATTTTTAACGTATTAAAATTTTGTATAGGTATATCTGCTTAAATTCCTTACTTATGTTCTTTTGTTTATTTTAATCGTTTTGGTCATTTCTTTGGTAACATCAAACATTTTAAAAATTTCCCTCTTCTTCCATTATTAGTTTAATCATTTTGGTTTCACGCCAAGTTAGCACTATATTTTTGGAATTAAAAAAAAAAACAGTATATCCTCTTAATGTCAACTTACCACTACCTACCCATATTTTTTTAATAACAGCAGAAAACTTTTTTTTTTTTTTTTTTCTTTCCACAACTACATAATTTACAACAGAAAAACTTTAATTAATGGCGTACCTACTTTTTTAAGTTTCAAAAGTGTAGCACATACCATCTTTTTGAAAAAAGAAATTTTTAGAATATTTTTCTTTTCACAACCAATTTACAACAAAAAAACTTGCAAGTAATTGCGTTCTTATTTTTTTATTTCCAAAAGTCTAGTGCTAACTTGATATGAAGTTAGCACAACATACCTGTTCTGTCTTGAATATGAGAGCTACAAATATGTTTCTTCCACAGCTAATTTACAACAAAAAAGCTACAATTAATTGCATACTAATACTACATTTTCATTAGAGCTAAAATGAGGTAATTTGGCAAATTACAAAAAAAAGTTAGTGTTCACATTTTAAAATTCCAAATTTTTTTTGACGATCCAGACTGTCAATCGTTTGGTTTAGTTTTTTTTTTTTTACATTGAATTCTGTCATTTAAACTAGGATCCGCTTTGAATGGATTCCATTTGGGTGTGTTCATAAAAGTTGTACGTAATTTCCTATACCGAACTTCGTGCAAATTTGGTTGAAATTACTTCATTTGGAAATATGAATTTGTATGGGAAATGAGATGATTTTGAATTGAATTTGGAAAATTGTAACGAAATTATCCCATAATGCTCTAATGAAAAGGCAGTATATGTAAGTTTTTTTTAATTCCAAAAATTTAGTGCTAACTTGACACGCGTCAAAATTTCAATGTTAAAATTAATTTTTCATACAAAGGTGGAAGTGAGTAAATTCAGACTAATTAATATACATATAACTACTTGTTAATAAAAAAATGTATAACCCATACCTACACACCTACGATTATCCTTTGGTTAGCTATTTGGACGCGGGTCAAAATTCTGGATTGCAAAATTCTGTATGACCAAAATCCTGTTTATTTTATTTTCGAAAATACTTTACGACCAAAATTCTGTATTTCAGAATTCTTTCCAAAACGCTGGTTACGTCCAAGTCCTATATTTTGAATAAAATTTTTTGTACAATTTTTTATGTACAAGTACAAATAGAATTTTTTGCATTTAATTGTACAAAAATTCATTCAAGTACGATCTCTTTAAAAATGAGTAAAAGGCTTATTTGTAACCAGCGTTTTATTAAATGTTTTATTTCGTGAACATATTTCTGTTAAACCTCGATATGTGGAAATTATAGAATTCAACGATGTAACTTAGAATTCTTCAATAATATTGGTTTAAGTCCGAAATGTTTTATTTGCAAAATCCATTACCGAATTTGAGTATTTTGAGATTTTACATTGACATCTTTATATGATCTATTTTAAATTATAGGTAAAAAATAACTACATGAAATTTGAGCCCATTGAAAAATAGCCCCAAACAAAAAATGAAAATTTTCAAATTGATAATATTTTATGAATTGGGGTTATTTTTCATTGTTTTGGGGCTTGTTTTCATTTTTTAATTTTTCTGCTAAATTTCACTATGGAAAATGGCTTTTTTTCATTTAGTTGGGGAATTTTTCCATTTTGAAAATAGGGTAATTTCTCCAATTTTGGGGATATTTATTGGGGGCAAATTTCATCTAGCAGTACATAATATGTATAATGAGGCTTGAGTGTAGCAAGTTTCTGAATTTTGTTCTCCTTACAATTTAATAGAAATTTAGACAGTACAAGGAAAATTATTGTACCTACATAAGATTTCATTTAATTCAAACTTTCAATGTTAATGCTGTATGTAGGTATATAATTATGAGAAAAATTCTTCATTTCAATAATTTGCTTTTCAAAGTTCTGTATTTAAAAAAACTGTTTTGATAATGTTAAAAAGTGCGCACTTTTTTAGTCTAGTCTATCTTGTATACTGAAAAATTAAAACACAAAAGTAAAGTACATACCTTTTAAATTTCCTTTCAAACTGGAAAACCATATCCATGGACACTATCCATATCTTTAAGTTGAGATGAAGACAGACAAAAATATTAAAGCGGCTTTAGCTGTGCGTTGTGTCCTTTTTTAAAAATATCTTATGTCCGACCATCGAAGCATTTCCGCGAGAGAGTTTCTAAGGGACAAACTAGCAGCCTTATACATATCATCTAATTTCGATAGCTCTCCCCCGATCTTCCTTTAACTACCCCAAAATCACCCATCTGACATTTATATATGTATTAAAGTATGTAGACATTTGGAGAAAAGGGTCTTTTACGTTGACATGCCACGAAGGCTTCTTCTTCTTCTTCATTCCGAACTAACTGGAAAATCGAAAAACAACCCTCACAAGATATAGCTCTGGGAATTACGTGTGTCCACCGTCTCGTTGTCGTTATTGTCGACGTCGTCGTCGTTGCTGCCACCGCTGCTGGCGATTCCACTTGTCCTCAAAAACCATTCTGAAAATTCACCCGTCCCGTTTCGTAATCCTACAACAGAAAACACGCACGTTTCAATAAAATTTTTATACAAACACACACAGGTCCATCCATATATAGAAACCAAGTTATCCATTTGGGACTAACGACAAGGACGAAGGCAATAGCAACGACCATACGACTATACGACAGCGAAGATTTGACACGGGAACACACATTTTCGGACAACGCAACGACGCGCACAAGGCGATTTTCCATAATATCCTTGTGCATTGTATGCGAAATAAGATATTCCTCCCCAACCATCAATCCAATCCGTCTACCCACCCCCTGGCAATTTCCTGCTTTCCTAACGGCAAAACGAATATGTTGGCGAAGGGTATACTTTCGGTCTGTCTGTCCATTCGTCGCGTTGGCGTTGCTTACATATATAATGTTGGCGAGTATATGTTATGTTTCTTCCAAGGACCCAAATAGGCGATTTTTTCTTCATTTCGCAAAAGGACTTTTATTTTTTTTTTTTTCTGAATCCTCGCTTCCCATCCCATCTTCACCACCCTCCCACATCACCCACCTTGTTTGTTCGGTTTTTTGCGCGCGTGTGATGGGCTGTGCGCGTTATTTATTTTCCTTTAGCGCTTTTTTGTCCGCCACCCTTGGGCTTAGGTTGGATATATCATTTTTTTCGTGTTTGGTCCTTTTTCGTCCTGCCATAGCTGCTACTGATGGTTTTTCACATGTGAGTAGTGTTTTTTTCGTGTGTCCTTTTTTTTTTTTTGTTAACAATGTACCACACATAAGATGTGGAATAAATTGGAAAAAGTAAGACGACGAAGAAGAGGAGAAGATTCTAAGGATAAAAGAAGGCTCACCACTGCATGACGATGATTACGAAAAAAAAAAGTGGTTGGCTGGGTGAAGGGGGGAGGGTTTAAGTCGAGGGGAGATGGCCAGCCTTAGATGGATTTTCTTTTTACCCTTTTGGGAATTCTTAAAACGGTTTTTTTTTTTTTGTGGGTCCGTGAGCCCGTTTGACTGAAAATGAAAACGGACATTGGACGGACAGAAAAAAAAATAAGCATCGAATTTACCAAGGATGAGAAAATATTTTTCATCTTTCTCAGAATGGGGTGGCCGTGGGGTTGGGTTGGTCACTGCTTGCGTGTGTTATTTTCATCTTCTTTTCTGTTTTTTTTTTTTTGCACTTTACAGAGTGCTTTGCATTGGTGGATTTGTGGTATGGGGAGCTTTTTAGCCAAAAAACTAAGCCAACAAAAAAAAATACATGTTAGGAATAGACCTGGTTAGAAGGTCCCGTCTCGGCTCACTATGGGGTGCGTGCAATGCCGCATTGAATAATTCATAATGTGCGTTCATCCCTTTAGGCCTTATATATTTTATTTTGTTTTGCTTCTCATCTTCAAAACTAAATAGAAGTGTTGTATTTGTACGACCATGAAGAGCCGCTCCACTGAGGAACGGTAATTTTTAGAACGTTTTACTCAAATGAAGACTTAAACGTATCGAATTGTGGTAATTTTTCAGGGCACTAGGTACCTACTACTTACTTATTTTTTTTTGTTGGGAGATTTTTTTTTTTTTTTGTCGTTTAGATTGATTTGCCCTGTTTGACCGTTTTGGTCGAAACACACCACTGAGGATATTATAGGCAGGATGAAATGAAAAAAGAATGATTCAGGATAATTTATAATCGAAAACATGTACTTGTGTGCGGTCTACCTACACAAATAAATTGTAAGTTAAATAAGTGAGTAGGTAGATATGTTTCTTCTTTTTTTTTGCCGTTGGGGATCAGTTTCATGATATTATGACTATGAGTGCTTTATTTAAAAATTGAAAACGTTTAGTTTCAGCTTTAAGTAATAGTCCTATCTCCTTTTCCTACCTACCTATGCATTTCGGAAAGTTAATTCGATTTTTAAAGCTTCTTATAGGACTAAATTTCAACTAAATTTGACTTTTTTTGAAACAGGAGGAGTTAATTTTCGTTGAGAGAAAGGTACCTAGTAATACATAAATAATTGCTTCAATAGCTCTTTTTATGCAAGGGATTCTCGTACTCGCTTATGCTTTATGAAATTTGTGTATCACTATGTTTGTAGTGAATAAGTTATACAAAGTCCCAAAGGAATTATAATGTTCGCATATTGATTAAAATTTGTACCTATTTAATAAATTCATTTATAACATACATAAAAAAATGTAAATCAACATTTAATCTTCTATCGAAAAGACTGTTATTTTATTAAGATCAGGAGGCTTTCTATCAAATGAAAATACCATTAAATTAACATTGAGGATAATGTAGGTAAAAAGTACATATATGTACTTAGGTATATGCAGGTGCACAAAATTATTAAATTATTTACGTTAAAACACGAAAAACATTTGCTTAAGATTACTTTATATAGCCTCCTCTTCTCCTTCCTCCTTCCTCCTTCCTCCTTCCTCCTTCCTCCTTCCTCCTTCCTCCTTCCTCCTTCCTCCTTCCTCCTTCCTCCTTCCTCCTTCCTCCTTCCTCCTTCCTCCTTCCTCCTTCCTCCTTCCTCCTTCCTCCTTCCTCCTTCCTCCTTCCTCCTTCCTCCTTCCTCCTTCCTCCTTCCTCCTTCCTCCTTCCTCCTTCCTCCTTCCTCCTTCCTCCTTCCTCCTTCCTCCTTCCTCCTTCCTCCTTCCTCCTTCCTCCTTCCTCCTTCCTCCTTCCTCCTTCCTCCTTCCTCCTTCCTCCTTCCTCCTTCCTCCTTCCTCCTTCCTCCTTCCTCCTTCCTCCTTCCTCCTTCCTCCTTCCTCCTTCCTCCTTCCTCCTTCCTCCTTCCTCCTTCCTCCTTCCTCCTTCCTCCTTCCTCCTTCCTCCTTCCTCCTTCCTCCTTCCTCCTTCCTCCTTCCTCCTTCCTCCTTCCTCCTTCCTCCTTCCTCCTTCCTCCTTCCTCCTTCCTCCTTCCTCCTTCCTCCTTCCTCCTTCCTCCTTCCTCCTTCCTCCTTCCTCCTTCCTCCTTCCTCCTTCCTCCTTCCTCCTTCCTCCTTCCTCCTTCCTCCTTCCTCCTTCCTCCTTCCTCCTTCCTCCTTCCTCCTTCCTCCTTCCTCCTTCCTCCTTCCTCCTTCCTCCTTCCTCCTTCCTCCTTCCTCCTTCCTCCTTCCTCCTTCCTCCTTCCTCCTTCCTCCTTCCTCCTACATTTTATTATAGACTTTGGCGCCA